>WSPJ01000044.1:34317-69058 GCA_009764595.1 Geothlypis trichas
CCCCAGCAAGGGCCATCCCAGCCGGCTCTTGCTACTGGCCAGGTGTTTTGTGGAGAAAAGAAGAGAACTAAACAACTTTTACAAAGTTGTATAGAACCGGTATGTGTTTTTCGCAGCGCTGGACGCATGCGTACCCCAAAGGTACCTAAAGGGCATGCGTACCTCTGAGAACTTCAGGTCTCTTTTTATCCTCTTTCTACATACATATGCATACATTTTTACAATAGGCTCATACATATTCATTTTTATGGACTTCGCGTGACATTTGCCGCTAGTTCCTCTTTATCAAAAGGAATTCTTAGGTCAGGTTGTCCTGGCCTCATTTAGTCTTTGTTTTTCTTTATCAATCTCTTCAGTATCTCTGTCTTGCAGTTTCTTCTTCAGCTTTGGCTTACAGACTTTTTACCTTTTCAGACTTTTAACCTTAATTCAAAAGGGATTTCTGCTTTGGGGGACTTTTCACTCTGTCTCATTCCCCCCTTTCCTAGAGAATAAGTAAATTCTTTTACTTATGCAAACTTTTATAACAATATGTGTCTTTTAATGCTTTGCTATGTACGTTTGATAAAGAGGTTAATACAGCTATTCGTTGTAGTATTGTCTAATTCTTAGTTAGCAATATAATAGATTATCTTAAACTTATTCTAACTAATATTAACAAAACTACAATGGGATGACAGAACTTATTAAAAATTCTATTACACTTGACAATCTTAACAATATTACAAATACCGAAATTAGAGTGATTTCTACTAGACGGAATACCATCATTGCTATCAATTTTTACAGCAGCACAGGCAGTTCTCAGGCATACACACTCTTTTCTAGTATACATAAGCACAGTTTTCTGGTCAGTGACTGGAGTAACTTCGAAGTGGCAAATACTCTGTTCAGTGTCTAAACACACATCTTGGGCATTAATAGTATTGCTTTCACAAAAGAATCCCAGCTGTTCTCTAGTGATGCAGGATTCTAGGTTTTCTGTTTGCCACTTTCATTCATCTTTTGTGCTTACACTCTATGTTCTGAAGGGCAGAGTATTGTTTTTTTTCATGGTTTATAACATAAACAGTGGCATTACGCATGGTAAGCACAAAGGCAGTGGCCACATTAGAAGCAGGATCATAGGTGAAATTTACCATAGTCCACCAGCACTGAAACTCCTTTTCAAAATCAATCACATTATCTCAGACAATTTTCTGAATTTCAGCTGGAAAATTACTTTTACCCTCTTCCTGTATGATCAAAGCTGCTGTTGCTTGCATCTATAACTGTGCTTGTATACAACTGAAAGCTAAAGACACATTATCTTGAACTGTACTAAGTGCTTCTACTATTAACTTGTGGTCTTGGTCTCCGGCCGTTTCCAACTTTGGCAGTACTTTGAAATCTGCCACTGGCCAGTTCCTAATGCCAATAGAGATGACTGTAAAGGCTGTTTCAATTTGGTTAGGCTACCTGCTGCAGTGGCCGGTTTATTCATCAGTATTTCTGAATCAATTCCATTTAAAACTCCTAATCCTGTCCCTAATATCCCAGTTAGATCCTTTTTATTCTGCTCCTGAGATATACCTGTCTCTGTAACCATGTTGTCCAGCCCTCAAAGGATGTTTTTAAGAAGGAGGAGCAGGCTGGTTGGATTTCTGAGATGTTAATTTGCATTAGCAATTCAACACGTTTGAGAGACCATTCTGGATTGAACAATAGTTGTTGCTCACCCACATTTCTCACTACATAGGGGCCTATTTCATACACTTCAGGTTCAAGTTTGGGCTGTGTCTGAACTATTTGTGTCCTAGTATAGGCTGTTTGAGGTCCTGTTGTAAAAGGTCCACTCTGAATTTAAATGAAAGTCCGATAGCATCCTGAGCCCAAAGGCAAGTTACCTCTACAGGCTGTATCAAGGTGAAATTACACCAACAGTCTGATTCACTTAGGTTATCACAAATTTCCTGGTGTTCATATACACCGGGAAAAGTTACAACACTAATTTCATCTGGTCTCTCATAAACCATCCCATTAACCATCAGGCACCCTACCTTAATTTCTT
The DNA here is from genome assembly GCA_009764595.1 of Geothlypis trichas. NCBI lineage: Eukaryota > Metazoa > Chordata > Aves > Passeriformes > Parulidae > Geothlypis > Geothlypis trichas. Next base: position 36,368 of record WSPJ01000044.1, read on the forward strand.
CTCCCTTAATCCCTTGAAGTGTCCACAGTTCTTGTTCCTGCCATTCCTGCTCCTCATATACCTGATCTCCGTGAATTACAACAGTGGATAAGTTTAAATCTTTTATCTCAGAAGGTTCTCCCATGGATCCAGTATACTGATTAAACGCCTGGGACCAAGGCCATCCAATATTGCTTTGTATAGAGATGCTCTCTAGTTCTAAAGCTTCAATTATAATTACATATAGAACGATTCTGTGAACCCAAGTATGAACTAACCCTGACCACAAGATACTCATTTTGCCCGAATAAGTTTTAGTCTCAGTTCATTGTCTCCTGGTGTCACTCCCCAATGGGCTTCTGGGCCTTCTTCACTCGAGAGTGATGGATCTAGGCGTTCTGCTCTTTGATTTTGATTGCAGTGAAGGTGGTGAGAAGCACTTGGAATGGTCCCTCCCACTGCGGTTCCAAAGTCTTCTCTGCAAGAGACTTAACATATACATCATCTCCAGGCTGTATGTCATGTACTGGCCCATCTAACTCCCTGCTCCGAGTTCCAGCCACGTATTTCTCAATTTCTCTGAGCTGTTTGCTTAAAGCCACCATATAGGTGGTCAGTGTTACCTCTCCAATATGGGTAGATATTCCCTTTTGTATTCCATATGGTCTCTCATAGAGTATTTCAAATGGGCTCAACTTTTCTTTTGCTCGAGGTTTAGTTCGAATTCGCAATAGTGCCAGTGGAAGAGCTTGGGGCCAAGGTAGATTAACTTCCTGCCCCAGCCTTATAATTTGCTGCTTAATCAAATGATTCATCTTTTCTACCTGGCTGCTTGATTGGGGGCGGTATGGAGTGTGGAGTTCCCAGTCTATGCCCAGATAAAGTAATCAGAGACATGAAGCAAGGCTGCTAATCTGTGGCACTATTTTAGAAATGAAATGTGATCTTCTATCCGAGGAAATTGTGGCTGGAACTCCGAAGCGTGGTATTATTTCTTGTAATAATACCCTGGTCACTTCTCTAGCTTTGACAGTTCTAGTGGGGAATGCTTCTGGCTACCCTGAAAACGTGTCTGTCAATACCAGCAAATACCGATACCCCCCTTTCCTTGGGAGTTCTGAAAAGTCAATTTGCCACTGCTGTCCAGGCCCATGGCCTCTGCCAATCTGACCAAGTTTCAGCCTGGGGGTATTTTTGGGGTTAGTCTGGAGGCAAAGATCACACTGTCGTGTCACTTGAGCAATAGTAGCATATAAATTCTTAGCAACAATTCTCTCAATTAGATAGGTGTATAAACATCTATTCTCTAGTGTGTTTTCTGGTGTTCTTCCCTTACTAGTGACCACAATAAATGGGAAGGGATCACTAGCTTCTTTTCAATGGTAGCCCACCCTTCTTGGTTATACGTTCCCTTTTGATCCTCAATTAATGTTCTATCTTTCTTATTATATTCTGGCTTACCTTCAAGGGAAATTTGTCCATCTGGAATTAGCACTCCTTCAGTAGTTATCTCACCTTTTTCTGCTTCTTTTGCCTCTCTATCCGCCAGCTCATTTCCTTCTTCCAATTCTGAGCTCACTTTTTGGTGTGCCTTAATGTGCATAATTGCTACCTTCTCAGGCAGCTGGACTGCTTCAAGCAGCTGGATTATCTCTTGTGCATGTTTGATGTTCTTTCCCTGTGAGGTCAGCAGTCCCCTCTCTTTCCAGATGGCCCCATGTGCATGTACGACTCCAAATGCATACCTCGAGTCTGTGTAGATATTTATTCTCTTCCCTTTTGCCATTTCCAAGGCATGGGTCAGGGCAATTATCTCAGCCTTCTGTGCAGAGGTACCTGTTGGTAAGGGTCTGGATTCGATTACCTCTCTGCAGGTGGTCACTGCATACCCAGCATGTCGCTTCCCATTGGCAACGTAGCTGCTCCCGTCAGTGAACCAGGTCTCTGCATTGTCCAAAGGAGTGTCCTTTAAGTCTGGGCAGCTGGAGTAAGTAGCTTCAATAGTTTCCAGGCAATCATGGTGTACTGCTTCTCCTTGATTTCCACTGAGAAAGGAAGCTGGGTTGACAATATTAGTCACCACTATCTCCACATCATCTTGCTCTACCATGATGGCCTGGTATTTCAGGAACCTCTGTGGTGAAAGCCAGTGGCCACCCTTTACTTCCAGTACTGTGGACACTGTGTGGGACACTAGCACAGTCATTTTTTGTCCCAGGGTAAACTTACGTGCCTCTTGAATATTCAGCACAACTGCTGCTACAGCTCTGAGGCAACCTGGCCATCCTTTGGCTGTTGTATCTAGTTGCTTAGAGAAGTATGCAACTGCCTTCCGGTATGGACCCAGGTCCCGAGCCAGTATTCCCAGGGCAATTCCCTGTCTTTCATGGGAAAATAGTAAGAACAGTTTACTTACATCTGGAAGTCCCAAAGCTGGAGCTGACATGAGGGCACTCTTCAGCTGGTGAAAGGCTTGTGTGGCTTCTTTTGTCCACTGGAGATCCCTGTTTCCATTGTCAATAAGAGCATAGAGGGGTCTAACAAGCAGTCCATAATTATAGACCCACAGCCGGCACCACCCTGCCATGCCTAGGAAGGTTCGGAGTTCCTTTATTGTCTGGGGTTTTGGGGTTTGGCAAATGGCTTCCTTGCGAGCCTGCCCCAAAGTCCATTGCCCAGCACTCACCTCGTACCCCAGGTAGATCACTTTCTGTTTTACTACCTGTGCCTTTTTCTTTGATACTCTGTATCCTTGGAGTCCTAGGAAATTCAAAGGGCTTACCGTCAGGCCGCACATGCTTCTCTCGTCCGAGTGGCTACTAGAAGATCGTCCACATACTGCAACAGCCTTCCTTCTTCCTGTGGAGCTTCCCAGGACTCCAGATCTTTTGCAAGTTGCTCTCCAAACAGAGTGGGGGCATTTTTGTAGCCCTGAGGTAATCTGGTCCACGTGAGCTGGGTTTTGCGCCTACTTTTAGGGCTTTCCTATTCGAATGCGAAAATTTTCTGGCTGGCTTCATGGATGGGGAGGCAAAAGAAGGCATCTTTTAAATCTAAAACAGTAAACCAGGTTAGTTCAGGTGTCAGACAAGTTAATAAAGTATATGGATTGGCTACTACTGGGTACAAATCTTCTGTTATTTTATTGACAGCCCTCAAATCCTGCACTATCTGGTATGACCCATCAGATTTCCGAACAGGTAAAATAGGAGTATTGAAATCAGATTGGCATTCTTTCAGTAATCCTAACCGCAGAAAATTTTCGATTATTGGGCTAATTCCTTCCCTGTCTTCTTTCTTTAGAGGGTACTGTTTAATTCTCACTGGTTGTGCCCCTTCCTTGAGTTTAATTACTATAGGGGAGGCATTTTTAGCCCTACCTGGTACATCAGAGGCCCATACCCTAGGAAATACTTGACCCAGCACTTCTTCATCAATTTCTTCTTTAATTTCAATAGCTGTTAGGGTTAAACTTAACACTTCTATGTACTTTTGATCATTCACCTCCAGAGTAACTTCCCTATTTTTGAATGTAATGGTTGCTTGTAACTGCTCTAATAGATCTCTGCCTAAAAGTGCCCTTGGCGAATTGGGCATATACAAGAATTTATGAATACTCCACTGTTTTCCTAATTTATACCTCAAAGGTTTGCAAAAATATGCTTTTTCAGACTGGCCAGTTGCCCCTTGCACTACAACATAATCATTTTCCACAGGTACTAGAGCTTTATTTAAAACTGAATATGTAGCTCCTGTATCAACTAAGAATTCCACCTTTTTCCCCTCTTCCCCCAGCTTCATTGTTATAACCAGTGGATTCGCTAGGGCAGAATCCCCCGGTCCCCCTCAGTTGTTTTGTACGTGTGCAGCCATTTGTTGGTCACCCCGTTTCCGTTCTGGGCACTGATCTCTCCAGTGACCAATTCTTTTGCAGATTGCACACTGGTTCCGGCCCAGCCGAGGTGGTCCTTGTCTCGGTGGCCCCTGGTTGTATTTTCTCTGCCTTTCCTCCTGTACCATGGCCACCAACTTTTTCATTCCCCGTCTGTATTCTTCTTCCCGGTTACTAAATACCCTCCAGGCCTCCTCTAGCAAGACTTCAAGATTTCTCCCGTCCGGCCCCCGAATTTTCTGAAGTTTACGTCTAATATCTCCAGCAGACTGCCCCAAGAATGAATTAACTAGTTGATTTATCTCTATCTCAGACTCCGGATCTAATGATGTGTGACGACGCATAGTATCCCTTAAATGCTCTAGAAATTCAGATGGAGTCTCAGAAGGTCCCTGCTTAAGGGAGTATAAAGCAGACCAATTTATGGTTTTTGGGATAGCTCTTTCCACCCCTATTGCTATCCACTCTTGATAGTCTGTTAATTTCTTTACTTCTGCTGCTACATTAGGATTCCACTCCGGGTCCTGGAGGGGGAAATGTTCTTTTACATCATCCTGTGTGGCCTTGCAGTAATCCTCTGCCAAGGTCCTTGCTGTCTTTAAGATCAGGTGTTTTTCTGTTTCAGTGAAAGCATCCAGCAGTAGCTGGATGTCAGCCCAATCTGGATTGTGTTGTTTGATAACATATCGTAGCGTTTGGCAGTAAGTAATGGATCAACACAATAATTCCTAGCAATTCTTTCCCATGCCTCTAAATCAAGAGTGGTAAATGGCACTTTAATCATTACTTTCCCTCCTTCTGGTCCTACTGCCTCTCGCAGAGGGGCCTGCAGCACCGCTTGCCTCCTAGTTCTAGATGCAACTGGACTACCAGGGGTGGGGTGGGTTCTAGTGGATGTACCTTTCCCACCTGAGTCCTCTTCCTTTTTGGGGAAGTTCCCTTCCCCTTCATCCTCCTCCTCTGTTTCAGCTTCAGCCTCAGCCTGCCTCACCTGCCTCCTTCTATGACCAGCTTTAATCCATTCAAATGCATCCCGTTCTTGCTCCTCATAATGATAAACTTTATCTGATCTCATACACCATTGTCCTATACTACATGCTGAACAACAACGTTTGATTTGCTTCCCCTTTGTCTTATTTTCCTTTTCAAGGGCCAAGACTAGTGGATCTGAGGGCGGTCTGATCCCACAGTCCTTTTGCCATTCTTGATGATTTCTTAAAACAAAAAACATATCAGCATACGAAACCTCATCCCATTTACCTTCCCGTCTTAAAAACAACATCAACTGCAGCAAAGTATTATAATCTAAAGTTCCAGTGGGTGGCCATCTCGGTCCGTCCCCCAACCTATACAGTGGCCACCAGCGTGTGCAATATTGGATTAGATCCTTTTTATTCTCAGAGCCCCCCTTGCTGGTGACTTCCTTCCAGTGGGCCAAGATGCACCCCAAGGGGCTTGCCCGAGGAACTTCCTTACTCTGGTTAGTTCCCATTATCTCCTTCTCCTTGCCCTGTCTCACTTCCACCCGAACCTCTTTTCACAAAGCTCCACGGTAGTTTCCCAGTCTTCCTCCCACACACAGCTCCAGGTGGCAGGTGTCAGATGTGATTTCCCACACACAAGTTTTAAGATCTTAGATTCTGAATCAGCTTGATCAGAAACCTTTAATTTACACTCGGGGTAAGTGCCCTGACGCTTATTAGAACAGCAATACCAGCGTCTCTCACAAACACCACACTGCAATAATACCCACGCAGCGTGCCAGCCCCTTGATCCACCAGGGGCTCCCAGGAATTGCTATTCCGTTTATTACAGGGAACTCTAAATCCTCTGCGGCAGGCTGTTCCCAGTCCAGACTTACTATAGGACCTGCTGAAGTCTGGTAGAGCCCCTCTAAATAAACTCGTTTGTCTCCTCTATTTATCCAATAATTCACAGGATTCACAAACTCCCAGGGGTTGAGTCCAAACCACTGGGGCAGAGAAACTCCTTGGGTTCGTCTAGCCACGGTGAAGGCATGCACGATCTACACCACAATTTACCACCTTTATTCACTCACCCTTCTCTCTGCTTGCTCTGTTTTTCTGCCGGGCGCTCCCCGCCCCCACAGCCTGCCCCGGTCGGCGCTCGCTTGGCCCCTTCAGTCACGGGTAGGAAACCGCCCCGCACAGCAGAGCACTGTACTGTAAATATACTCTCCTTTATACATCATACGCTTACACACTTGCACGATTATAAACACAACGTACTGACCACACAATGCATTAACCATACAATCATACAGTGTCTGGACACAACACACACACACACACACAAACACACACGGGTTCATTCGACCCACCCCCAGCATCACTAGCGGCCGCGCTATCGGAACAATGAACCCCCGTCTCTAATCAGCTGCTCCATCAGCAGCACTCAGATGTCTCTGAGTGATTTACTCCCTAATTCTCTCTTTTTCTCCCTCTACCCCGGGGCCCCTCAATACATACCGTATCTTCTTCCACACGCCATCAGGTCTTGTCTGTCCTCGCAGGAGGCAAGCCGAGACAAGCGGCTCTTCCAGGAAAGTCCTGGGAGCGCCCTAGGAGTCCGTTTGTTCTCCCCTGCCCCTGCAGGGACAGAGACGGAGACAGGAGGTATCTCCCCCTCCTGGCTGGCTCGCCAGAATGTTTTGCGGAGAAAAGAAGAGAACTAGACAACTTTTACAAAGTTGTAAGAACCGGTATGTATTTATTGCAGCGCTGGACGCATGCGTACTCCAAAGGTACCAAAAGGGCACGCGTACCTCTGAGAACTTCAGGTCTCCTTTTATCCCCCTTCTACATACATATGCATACAGTTTCACAATAGGCTCATACATATTCATTTTTGTGGATTTCAGCGTGAAATTTGCTGCTAGTTCTCTTTATCAAAGGAATTCCTAGGTCAGGTTGTCCTGGCCTTGCTTCATGTCTCTGATTATCAGTCTATTCAATATCTCTTGTTTTGCAGTTTTCCCTTCAGCTTTGGCTTACAGACTTTTCACCCTTTTTAGACTTTTAACCTAATTCAGAAGGGATCTTTACTTAGGGGGATTTTTACTCTGTCTCAATATTTCAAAGCCTCATGGAACCATAGGGAGACCATTAGGACACTTCACAGACTTATGGAACCAAGGGGCCATTGTGACACTGAGGGGAGTCATGGAATCATGGAGACAATTGTGACACTATGAGGCCCCATGGAATAAGCAAAGCATTGTGACACTGTGAGGTCTCATGGAACCAGTGAGACCAGTGTGACCCTGGAGGTTCCCACAGAACCAAGAGGACCATTGTGATCCTGTGGGGCCTCGTGAAACCAAGAGGCCTTTGTGACACTGCAGGGCTGCATGGAACCAAAGTTCCAGGGTGACACAGAGGGGCCTCCTGTCATCAGTGGTCCATTGTGACACTGTGGAGCCAAAGGAGACCATTGGGACACTGCAAACACGCAGGATACAAAGGCCATTGTGACATGGCAGGACTCATGGAACAGAGGAGACACATGACATTTTGGGACCTGGGGAACCATGGAGACCATTGTGACACTGCAGGGCCTCTTGGAATCAGTGGGACCATTGTGACACTGTGGGATCCCATTAAACCAACGGTCCATAGTGACACTGCTGGACCCCTTGGAATCAAGTCACCATTAGGACACTGTGGGGCTCAATGGATCCAAGGCACCATTGTGACACTTTGGGACCCATAAAATCAAGGGGACACAGAACAGATCTGGCTGGTTTGGCCTCCCATGGACTGCCTGACTGGTCCAGCTGACGCTGGCATGTTGAGAGTCTCTTCTCATCTGCTGCTGAAACACTGGGGCTCTGTGCTTTCCTTTCATATGGAAAAGATCTGTCCTTCTCCTCCAGGCACCCATGGACAGAATTGGGATTTTACCTCCAAATTCCCTTATATTCATAGATTGTTCACATAAGCATATTGCCATGACAAGTCTGGTTGGCAACGGTTTCACAAGGGTGAGCTCTCATCTGTCCCTAAAACCCTGGGGAAGGCTCCATGCTATCCTTCCTATGGGAAAAAAACTGTCTGGCTTCTCCAGGCACCCATGGCTGAGACTGGGCTTCCAACTCAAAAATTCCCTTTATCCAAAGACTGCTCCCAGACAAAATCTGCCATTCCTGACAAGTCTGGGTGGCCTTGACCTAGTGAAGCTCTCACCTGCCTTCCAAACACTGGGGCTCTGTGCTTTCCTTCCTATGGAAAAGAAATTTTCTTCTCCTCCAGGTGCCTATGGCAAGAACTGAGATTTCACCTCCAACATTGCCTTACTGTGAGACACTGGAGGAGATTGTTGGCTCGAAACATTTTGTGTGTGGTGGGGAGAAAGGGGCAGGTCCAGCTTTGCCCTGCCCTGGAACCCCAATCCCCCCAGAGCTCCTATCCCAGCCCAGCAGTGGCTGCCAGTCCCTGGCACAGCACAGGCAATGCTCCACAGCCACCTCTGCAGCCCCAGCCCAGCTCCTGAGGGACCAAATGAGCCCAAGGCCCACCTGGGGGAAGGGCCCAGAAAGACCAAGGGGTATTGAAGGCTGACCACAAGGCAAGCACACATCTTGACCCTGGATCCTCTTGGAATTTCCATCTGAACACAGCTGGAATGCAGGAGCTGATAGCTCTGTGTGCCCCTCTCTTTATCTTTTTTGTCTTTCTCTCTTTCTGTGTCTTCTTCTTCTGTTTCTGTGCTGCTGCAAATTTTGATTAACATTAAATTGATCAGGCTTAGAGTTTTTGAAGTTGAATGGGCCAAGTCAGTGCTTTGAGAAGTGTTTTTCGTTGGTTGAATGTCTGTTTCAGTTTTACAAGAGAAGAATTCTCAAAAGTAATCCAAAACTTTTTGTGTAACTAACAATCTGTTAAACCACTAAGATACTGAACACACCTCTGTGAAATACAAATTTTAAAGATGAAAAACCTAGGAACCTCCTCTTTCTTTTCCAGTCAACAAAGAAGTGGCGGCCCCAGCCCACGTCTCAACCAAACCAAACCAAACCAAACCAAACCAAACCAAACCAAACCAAACCAAACCAAACCAAGCAACCCTGCCATGGGCTGAGCCCCTTCACCCCTCCCTAGGCTGCCCCTCCCCATCTGCCCCATTTTAACCAAACCAAACCCCAACAACTCCCAAACAGGAAAACAAAAGAGGCTACAAAACCCCAACCAGAACAAAGCCAGCCACACCTATTAAAATCTTACCATCAAGTTCCCTTCCCCCATCCCAACTCAAACCAAAAACCCCTACAACCTACAACCCAGAATCCATACAAAATAAACCTTCAACTAAATTTAAACACCAATAAATGCCCAAACCCAGCCATAAAACCAATCCTAACACAAGCCAACCACAGCTTCCACCACAAGATGCCGGCATGTCAAGTGTTAACCTTTTCAATACTTCAATCATCCCTCAAGTAAAAGAAAAAAACAAAATGCATGCATACAAAAAACCAACATAAAATCATTAAAGTCAGTAGAGAAGAAATCAAATCCCAAATAAAAAAGAAGAAATAAATACTTTAATCTTAACACTAAAATCCTCTTAACTGTAAAGAAAAAACTCTTTATAATACACAAAACTATAAAAAATAAAAATATTCAAAACAATTATCAAACAAAACCTTACAAACTAAAATAAAAAAATGCAAAAATAACTGTAATTTCATAAAAAGTTTAAGCAGGAAAAAAAGAAAATAAAATAATCCAATACCCTTGAGCAATCTCTATTCGCAGAGATAAAAAAAATTAAAGTAAATAATAAACACACCTTTAAAGAACTCACTTTAAAACAATACCCGATAAGTCGACATGGCCCATCAACAAACTGTAAAAAACTTGTAGGAATAAAACCAGCTTTGCAATAACAAAGTTCCGCAGATAACTGTAATCCCAGACAAAACTAACAACCACAAAAAACCTGTATTTTTTTCTTGTAAAAAAATCTCCATAACCTCAACAAGGAAACCTTCTCTCTCAAAGTAAACAAAAAAAAGCCTATTCTAGAAATAGTAAACCAACTAGAAATTTTAAGTTTCGTTTCTTTACATTGTCAGTAAAAAGAAGTTTTAAAGAAAAAAAGTGTTCTAAAGAGTTTATTTTAATTCTTACTATCTTTTTTCCTCAATTTACTTTTAATAAAATTTTCCTTGTACCCTTTAAAAATTTTAAGCCTACTTTACCTTTCTTGCAATCCTATCTCACAACAAAATAAATACATACATAATTAACTGACACTAAAAACCACAACACTCATCAATCCATTAATTAAAAAATCTCAAGATTAGAAAAATCCTTAATTAACAAATCAAAATCACTACAAAGTCATAATAAACCATTTGCCAAAGATTCTCTGATTTTCTAAAGTTCCCAGTAAAGACTGTTTGGTTGTTTTGAGCTCCTCAGAATCTCTTGTTGGTATTTGTCCAGGGAGTCCAAACCAGAGGACACAAACAATTTTGATTCCTTTTAAATGTCTCTTTGAGAGAGTTGTTTGGGGAATGGCAGTCAGGGCTTGTGTGTCCTGCTTGGCCCAGCCCAGGCAGGGCTTTCCCAGCCACATCCCACACTCCATTGCCCAGCTGGAGCCGCTGGTGCCTCTGAGTTGTGCTGCCCCAGCCCCAGGGACGCTCTCCTTGTCTGCCCATTCCCCCACGCTCTCTGGGCAGGGATGGCCTCACTGGGGGCTGCTGACATCCTCAGCACCTTGGAGGCTGCTGCTGAATTTTCCTGCTGCAGAGGCTTCTCCAGCCTTCAGCTCCTCTGTGCAGGAATTCAGTGTCCCAGGGCTCATTAACATTCAGAACACCTTAACAAGTCAAGCCTCTGGGAATAATTTGATTTAATTTTCAAATCTTTGGTGGTTAAGTAGATCTCAAGAGTGTATTCAGACTGAATACATGATATTTAAAAGGACAGTGAGAAAAGATTTTTTTAGGTCAAGTTTAGTTATTTTCCTGTTAATGTATTGATATGTGCAATCTCCAACTGATACTGAACCCAAGTACCTCCCCATGCAGTTTCAATATATATGAAAATCAAGACCCTTCATGGCTGACAATCAATCACACTCTGTCCCTACCCCCACCCCACCATTTTCCCCCATCCAAGCCCTGGCACTCAGAGCAGCCTTGTGCAAATCTCAGCTCCCTCCAGCCCAGGCTGCACCTGCAGCTTTCAGTTCCTTGGCTCCAACTCCCACGTGCTTTCCTTGGAGAAGGAGCTGCCCGAGACACAGAGGGATGTTCATTTCTTGTAAGCCAACAAAGCCAAGGCAAGGCACAGTTCCATCAAATGCAAACATCATTCCTCTGCTGGATATTAAATCCATTTTCCACAGCAGACAGTCTCAGAGCAATGGAAAACACCTTCTGTGCCCAGCATAGATCCCAAGGTCCCCACAAACCCTCCCTGCCCCAATTCTTCCCAGATTTGCTCTTTGCACACACGAGTCACAGGCTGAAGTCAGGAGCTCCCTCCATGCCCAGAGGGAGGAAAAGAGAGAAAGGGGATGAAGAGCTCTCCTGTGCAGAGCCAAGGTCCAAGTGCAGCCCCTGCAGTGGGAGCCACAACTCATCAGGTTTGTGTCCTTTGGGCTCAGGGCCTGGTGACACTCAGAGGCACAGAAAGGTTTCTTGCCAACAACCACAAGTTGAACATTTGAACAGTTTAATAACCATCACAGCTTTTCCCTTAGCTCTCTAGGATGTCCCAGTAGCATCTTACATGTCTACCATCCCAAAAGGATTTCTGTACAGGAACAGTTATACTCAAAGACAAAAGAAAAGATAATTCTGTGATGGATGTAAGCACAATTAAGATGCTTACTAATGTGGTATTTACTTGAACTTCAGGAGGACTAGGCAACTAGGTGAAGCATGTCCTGGGTTGGCTGTATGATGCTTTTATCCCAAATCATCTTGTTCTGTTCATACTGAACAGTAAGTTTTGCACCTTTAACACTTATTGCAGAGAGTGAAGGGGGAGAGAAAAATGCAGGATTTTTTCCTCCAGACATGGCACTCTCCCACATCCCACCTCCTGGCCTGTTGTTGTCTGCAGACAGACGATGGACAGAGCTCTTTTTGTTGCTTTTTAGTTAGTGTCAGCTAGCTGAGGAAAAGGAGTTCCCTGGACTGTGGTTTTTTTTTCCTTTTCTTTGTACCTCTTGAAACCTGCTCTGGACTGAACACCCAGGGCAGCACCGGCAGCTCACATTTCTGGCCCACTGGGCCGGGCCTGGCCTGCGACAATTCCAGCACCAGAGGGACTGATCAGAGACTGAGTGAGCTGTACCCCGGGGATGGGGTTTTCTCAGTTTGTCATCTCTTTTAGAGTGACAAGGGGTCTCATTGTTTGATATTGTTTTAGTTTTATTGTTTAATAAACAGGTTTTTTCCACCTTTCTCCACGGAGGTATTTTTTTTTTTTCCTCCCAGACCAGTTTGGGGGAGAGGCCGATTGGATCTGGTTTTTTTTCCCACCGGAGCTCCTTGGGGGATTCTTCCCCAAATTTACTCTAAACCTGGAAAAATACATAAATTGGCGCCCAACGCATGGCTGGAAAAGGTGGAAAAAAGCTCTATTAATTGTGTGCTTGTTGTTGTTAAAGCAGTCAGTAGACAAGCTGCTTGAATCCATAATGTCTCTGGGGGTGAAAACCTTTGTGTGGCTCTGGGCTCTAGACCTTTTTGAGGTTTCAATACCTTTCTGGTCACTTGGAATATTGTCCAAAACATGTAATTTTTACGGTAAAGGGGTACAGATTGGAATAGCTGTTGTGCTGGCCTTGGTGATAATGATTTATAAAGTGTTTACAAAGATACTGGTGTCTGTTTACGACATGTATGGTTTATGGTTTCTTTATCCTACCCTGCATCCCAGTTCCAGTAGTACATTTTGGGAATTTATTAGTAATTACACTCAGTCTAGTAATTACACTCAGTCTGTTAGACGGGGAGCCGAGAATATGGCTTTCCAGCCTTTCTTTTCCTTCTTCTCCTCTGGATCTGTGATGCCACTTTTTCAGAATGTTCAGTTACCCCTGAATGTTAAAGAGACCATCTTTCTGGTATTTAATCTGGTAGGCTTCCTCTATATCATCTGCAGCCTCTCTAGAATGAGGGCTGAGATATCCAGAGGAGCTGGTGAGACCACTGACCCAGTAGCAGATGCAGGCATGAAAGATCCTGAGTGGTGTGGAGAATGGGAAAATATAGGCCAAACCCTGAAAGAATTTTCTGATCCCGTAGACTGGGATTTTCCACGGGAACAAATTCAGAACCCAGCTGAGGTGGGGAAATACCTAAAAGAGAAGTGCCATGACGATTCTAAGGAGAAAAGGCTCATTGCAGTGAGCTGGGTCCTGGCCTATGCTTATCGCACTGTGTTAGATAGTGTAGGGCAGCAGACAGAGGCAGGGGGGCAGGGAGATAAATCAGTTATCCCAGTCACTCAAGCTGTAGCCATGTAGAGCAAAGTAAAGGGACCAGCTTGTGAGATTCAGTTCCTAGGAATAAAGCGGCAAGATGGACAGTATCAGATTCCTTCCTATTTCATACGGTTGTCATCAACAAGATCACAGCAATGTCTTCACCAACCAGCCAGAAGGAAACACAGGCTTTCCTAGGTGCCATAGATTTTTGGAGAGTGCACATTTTTGAGTACAGCCACATTGTAAGCCCTATTTATTTGGTCACCCACAAGAAGAACGATTTCCAGTGGGGCCCTGAGTAGCAACAAGCCTTTGCACAGATCAAGCAGGAGATTGCTCATGCAGTAGCCCTTGGCCCAGTCAGGACAGGACCAGAGGTGAAGAACGTGCTCTACTCTGCAGCCGGGAACCATGGCTTGTCCTGGAGCCTGGATGTTCAAAGGCAACGTTCCTTCCACTCACCATGCCACCAGTGCTACATGGAGCAAGTGGATGGCTCTTATCACACAGCGTGCCTGTATAGATAAACTGAATCACCCTGGGATTTTGGAGATAATTAGAAACTGGCCAGAAGGTGAAAACTTTGGTCTCACTGATGAAGAGAAACAAGAGCATGGGCTGAAGAAGCTCCACTATGCAACCATCTACCACCAGAGGAAACATGCTCTTTTCCCTGACAGTTCCTGTTGCATCATAGGAATGAACCAGAAGTGGAAAGCAGCCATATGGAGCCCCACACAACAGGTTGCAAAAGCTACCAAAGGCGAAGGTGGATCAAGTCAACTTGCTGAACTCAAAGCTGTTCAGCTGGCCCTGGACATCGCAAAAAGAGAGAACTGGCCAAAGCTTTATCTTTATACTTACTAATGGCTGGTAGCCAATGCTCTCTAGGACTGGTTGGAAAGGTGGAAAGAGGCCAACTGGCAGTGTAGAGGAAAGCAATCTGGGCTGCTGATGAGCGGAAGACATTGCCACTCAGGTGGAGAAACTACCTGTGAAAGTCAGTCATGTAGATGCCCATGTCCTGAAGAGTCAGGCCAATGCAGAGCACCAAAACAACAAGCAGGTACACCAGGCTGCAAAGATGGAGGTGTTAAAGATAGACTTAAATTAGCAACATAAGGGGGAATTGTTCCTAACTCGATGGGCCCATGATGCCTCAGGCCATCAGGGCAGAGATGCCACCTATAAGTGGGCACGAGACCGAGGGGTGGATCTAACCATGGACAGTATTTCTCAGGTCATCCATGACTGTGAGACGTGTGCTGCCATCAAGCAGGCCAAGCGAGTGAAGCCCCTGTGGTACGGTGGGCGGTGGTCCAAGTACAAGTATGGGGAGGCCTGGCAGATTGACTCCATCACCCTGCCCCAGACATGCCAGGGCAAGCGCTACGTGCTGACCATGGTGGAAGCCACCACAGGATGGTTGGACACCAACCCTGTGCCTCATGCCACTGCCTATAACACCGTCCTGGGCCTTGAAAAGCAGGTTCTTTGGAGGCATGGTACCCCTGAGAGGATTGAGTCAGATTACGGGGCCCATTTCAAGAACAGCCTTATCAACACCTGGGCCAGAGAACATGGTATTGAATGGGTATATCATATCCCCTACCATGCACCAGCTGCTGGGAAAGTTGAACAGTGCAATGGACTACTTAAAACTGCCCTGAAGGCACTTGGTGGGGGGGACTTTTAGAAACTGGGAAGTGAACTTAGTAAAAGCCACCTGGATGGTCAACACCCAAGGGTCCCTCAGTTGAGTTGGTCCTGCCCAGTCTGAACCCCTGCACACAGTGGATGGAGACAAAGTCCCTGTGGTACACATGAAAGGTCTTTCAGGAAAGACTGTTTGGATTAATCCCACTGCAGGCAGGGCAAACCCGTCCTTGGAACTGTTTTTGCTCAAGGACCTGGTTACACTTGGTGGGTAATGCAGAAAGATAGAGAAAGCCATTGTGTACCACAGGGAAAACTAGTCTTAAGTGAGAACTGTGTGTAAGGTTTCATTGTGATGCAGATGGAAATAGGATAAGGGGTGGATAATGTCCTGGATTGCAAGGCAATGTGTGCCTGCTATTTGCCATCTGTTAGAGGTGGGGTACTTATCTTCTGTGAATTGGGCAGTTTTCTTTATCTCTTCCACAAACCAGCCCTCCCTCTGGGAAGACATCTGCCATTAATAGTCCATTGAGTGTCACTGCAGGACTGATAAAATTACATCATCCCCTTGTGAGATGCTCCACCCAGAGGGAGGAGCCAAACATTCCTAACTGGATATGATCTGAGATTTTGGGACACTAGAACAGCCTTTTCCACTGGATTCCCAGAGGAAGACCAGGCCTATCTACACCCCCACTGGATCTTCAGAGGAAGACTACACCCTTCTACAGGATCACTGCTTCAACAGAACCACATCTGCCACTCCAGGAGGACTGCAGCCACTATTTCAATTGGACTGCTACCAACACCCTGACCAACAGGGTGTCAGGTCATATTCTGACTCTGTCAGTGCTGTTTTGTATTACTGCATTGTTTATTTGTTTAATTTTCTTCCCTAATAAAGAACTGTTATTCCTGCTCCCAAATCTTTGCCTGAGAGCTCCCCTTAATTTCAGAATTGTAGCAGTTTGGAGGAGGGGGTTTACATTTTCCATTTTAAGGGAGGCTCCTGCCTTTCTTAGCAGACACCTGTCTTTCCAAAGCAAGACACTGGTCCCTAAGGGATAATCAACATCAAATGAGGTAGAATTTCTCAAAAGGTAACTACACCAAGCCCCATCAAAAAACTTCCACTGGAGCACGAGGTGGCCTCACGCTATGACACAGCTGTTCAAGCTGACAATGCCTACAATTGATGAAGGTCAAGAAAGGCAAACACCCATTATAGACCACATGGCACCAAACTCCAGCACCTCATCTCCCAGTAGCCAACCATCTTGTCACCAGGGGCAAACTGGAGTTGGTGAGTGCAGAATCTGTTGTTTTAACCAACTATTTTGCAATATTTACAGGACAGCTGGGGCCCGAAGACTGGCCCCATGAACTATTAATCTTAGGAAACTGCCAATCAAGGACTGAAGGATTTTTCGTATTGCCATCAGTACTATCAGTGACCTCACAATAAGAAATTACAGTGCTGGCCCTGTCTCCAAACCCACCTTGTTTTATACCTCAAGGACTAACAGTTGCCCAAGCCATAATACTCCCAAAACAGGATGCCAATGACACTTCACTAGGGATGTGGACCCAGGTGATAAATCATGATAAACTGAAAATCACCTGCACTATGGAACTTAACAATGAAAAGATTGTTTTGACAAGGTTAGTGGACATGGGAGCAGATGTGACAGGTATCTCATGTTCCAAGTGGGCTCCTAACTGGGCATTCACAGCTACTGCAGGAATATTGTCCAAGATTGGAGGTGACAGTGACAGTCTCCAAAGTGCAGAACTCATTAACATCAAAGGACCTGAAGACCAAATTACCACAATGAGACCATTTGTGATAAAGGACCTTGGTGTATCCCAGCTAAGAACCTCAAGCCCTACCTGCAGCTACTGAGTGTGGATTCTCCAAAGGAAGCCCCAAGTCCACCCCAAGACAAAACCCACCAGACAGTGACTCCAGCACCTGGACTAGACAATTCTTTTGAAGATGACACATAAGAAGCTTCTACTCGCATTCCTCAGCCTGTTTGCAACCATGCTCCTCACAAGTGGATGGGTAGCCCTCAAAAACACAAAGCACAAGGTATGGATAACTCTAGCAAAAGCCATGAAACAAGACACCCTGTGCCTGTCTGTCGCTAGCCCTGACGACCCCTTCTCCACCTGCCCAGTGGGGTTGCCTACAGATGTCTGGCCAATAGCTGAGGATGCCATCTGCAGTATGCGAGGTGACAATCCTGATGGCAAATGGAAGTGCAACCCTGTCAGTGCTTGGGACTACTGGACCCAGAAGCCTCTGCATGCAGCACTTGAACTCATGGGGTACAAATTCTCAGCTCTGTAAAAATGGACTTTTGTGTAAGGTTTTATTACTGTCTGAGATAGGAAGATGGTGAAAGACACAAAATTACAAGAAAAAAAGAAACTATCAGGAGAGACATCTTCCCATACCATCCCACTTACAAAAACCAGACCTGATGGTGTAATTACACCTCTTCCATGATTTCTTGGTCCAGTGGCTACCCACTCCAGTTGCTGCAGGGTGTGTTTCTTATTTGCAAGGATAGAGCATGGCCTGGTGTCCCTTTACTCATCAAAGGTGGACCTTGTAGCTTGGGGAGGCTTACCTTGCTGGCACCAAACATGAAAATTATTCATGTCCCGAGAAACAGAGCAAAAAGATCTGCATACTACTTTGAATTTGACTGCTAAGATAATGTCATCTATCGGAGTAAAAACAAGAGAATAGCAGCCTCAATCTTACTACCTTGGGTGGCTGCAGCTAAAGCTTTAGGACAATTAGAGCATCTTGGGTGCCTGTTAAGTAAGCAAACCAATGCTGCCTCCCTCATATTGAGTGGCCTGCTCTCAGACATAGAGACCATCAGACATGCCACCTTGCAGAACAGCAATAGAGTTTTTACTCTGGGCACATGGGCATGGCTGTGTAGACTCTGAGGGCATGTGTTGCATGAACCTCTCCAGCCACAGCGAGTCAATCCACAAGAGCATTCAGGTACTGAAGGAAGGGTTCAAGAAGCTTCAAGTGGAAAACAAATACTGGGTCAATAAACTCTTGCAATCCAAGGGACTAAAGGGTGGGATGATGTCTAGCTAAAAAAGGACTATTAATTCTCTTAGTGCTTGTTGTTGTGGTATTGTTAATGGTCCCATGTTTGTTTGGATGCTTTTAGCAAGTCTTACAAAATTCGTTCAGTTCCATCTTTGTCGTAAAACAGAAAGGGGGAAGATAGCCAATACAGGATCCTCATGGACTCCTTGGAGGAGAGAATTGGAGGCCAGGATGGCGCAAATACCTCTTGGACAGTTAGTGTGGGAAGGAAAATCCTTAAAATTATCTAAAATTAATCTTAAATCCATAAAGTACCTTAAAAACCTTGAGTATCTCAAGGCAATAATGAACTCAACTGAGTATCAGTACAAAGCTCTCAAGGGACTTGTTAAGGCAGATAATTGGGGCCATGATTGCACAAACCTCTCACAGAGTCTGTATCAAAAGGGAAACACCAAGTACTTTAAAATAACTGAAGTACCCTGAAGTATTAATGAGCCCCACTGAGTGTTGTTACTGACAAAGCCTCTCCAGGGACTAATTACAGCAGATAATTGGAGGCCATGATTGCACAAACCTCTCAGAGACTCCAAGGCAAAAGCCAAAGCCAAAGTCCTTTGAAAAACCTGCAGTCCCTGCAGGGAGCATTCAGGAGCCCCCAGGGCCATTGCTGAGCAAGGCTCCCCAGGGACTCCTTCCAGCAGATCCTTGAGGCCACTGGGATGTGGGCTAGGGGGGGATGCTGAGGGCAGGACAAGGGGCTGACAGTGCCCAGCCTGGCTGGGGCTGTGCCAGGAGGCCCCAGGGCCTCAGGACAAGGTGTCTCCTCCCAGCCCTTGGTGGCACAGACCCTGCTGTGGCCCAGGGCACCAAGACTTGGCTTCTCTTTGTCCCCACCTGTCATCACTGCCTGCAGTTCTCTGCTCTGCCTGGGGCCTGGGGACACTTTCTCAGTCGTGTCCCTCAGTGGGACCCATTAAAAGTCCAAGAAACTTTGGAGTTGGATTCTGACTTGGAGTTCTGGAGAGGTTTCTTCAGCTCCCTCTCAGGGACTGATGTTCAGGGCCTGAGCACAAAGCCCCAGAGGCTCATTCAAGTCCTTGTGCTGTGTCTGTGCTGCTGAGCTGGGCTGGGCTCCTGGCACAGAGGCAGCTCCTGGTAAGCAAGAAGAGCTTCAAAAGCACATTTCTCTTGATGAGCAGCTCTTCTGCCAGCCCAGCAGGGCTGGGGCACTGCCTGCAGCCAGCCCGGGCACAGCACAGAGGCACAGAGAGCTTCAATCAGTCAGGGCTGGGAAGGTGCTGAGAAGTGCCTGGGGCACAATCACTGCCAGCCCTTGGCACAGGAACCTCTGGCTGCAGGACAATGCAGCTGCAGCTCCTGGAGCCATCTCCTAAAGCTGGAACATCCCAATGCCTACAGACTCTGTGAGTACAACTCTGAGTATTTCTGGGGCAGGGGAGGTGAAATCCTTAAGAAACTCTGACATGCTGAGGGGTTCTGATCCATCATAGAATATTTCCAAAATAAGGATTTTTAATAAAATTAGGAAATTTTCAAAGATTTTATAATCTGTTCTATAGTACTGGAGAATGGCAGGGGAAGGGCGACAAATAATAAATATTGATTATTAATTATTAGTTATGAATTCTTAAAAGTTTCTAAGGCATCCAAACTCGTACTTTTAGTGATCAATAGGCTCACTGGCATTCGCTAATGTGCTTTCAGCCACTCTACCCATGGACAGCACCAGCATCACCTTTGCTGGAGCCATCAGGCTCAGTCTGAGCTGTCCTTTCTCCAAGCTGCAAAATGAACCTGCCCCCAGACAGTGCACTGTAAACAGGCAGGGTTCTGTCAGGCCAAGGAGAGTGCACAGAGATTTGGGGTCTGTGAGTGCTGGCAGGGAGAGATCAGGCACAGGGAAACACCTGCAGGAGGAAAATCTCCAGCAGTAGAGAAAAGATCAGGCAATGAGAGAAAACAAAACCCAGCAATGCTGTGGCAGGGAGAGTTTAGAGATGCCCACAGGATCCCCTGCAGTGCAGCCCCTCCCTCTGAACAAGCCCCCTCCCTCCTGTGCCCCAGCCAAGCCTCTGCCCTCAGGGCCGGGGCTCCAAGGCGTGCAGCCCCTCCTGTGCAGGCAGAGCTGCAGCAGAGCCGTGGGGCAGCTCTGCAGCCCCGGGCCCAGTTCCCTCTGCAGAGCACAGGGCTGGCAGCAGCTGCCCGGCCCTGGGGGCTCTGGCAGGGGGCACAGCTGGCTCAAGGTGACACTGTCCCCAGTGCCCGACTCTGGGCAATGCTGTCAGTGCAGCCAGGGAAGGAGCTGCATCTCCCTCATTTCAATGCCACCATAAGGACACTTGGGAGTGTCCCTGAGATTTCAGTCCAAACTGGGAGTTTCAATCCAGGGTGCAAAACTGTCCTAGAGCATCTCTGAGTTATGAGATTGATGGGGAAAGGCAGAGGTGTTGTGACATTGAAAATGCTGCTGGGTTGGTGAAAGGAGCAATGTGAGTCCTTGGCTACAAATGTGGAGCTGGGCTGTGGTGGATCCATCTGCTCTCAGCAACACCTGGTGACGTTTTAGGGGAAGCATGGGAAGGTGATCACCCTCCACCTGACAAAGCTTAAAGCCCAAAGAATCTCTGAACAAATCATAATGACAGACCATCTCTCCTCACTCTCTACTCATCATCTTGCCCCAGGAAAATCACACTGTTTTCCCTGAGTGCAGCAGAAATGCTGAGAGTTTGTTATCCAAAACTACCAGCAGAGACATGGGGGGAGCTCAAAAAGAAAACCTCAGAACACTTGAACACAGCAGTATGTTAATTTATAGTTAAAAAAATCCATGCATGTTACAGAGGAGGGTGTGTAGGAAATGGCTTTGATTTTGCTTACAGTTATCTCCTCTAATTCTGCACTGTCCTTTCTCCATGAACATGTCCCCATATCCAGCCCCAGCAAATGTCCAACAGCAGCTCCATCAGGCACTTCCTCCTGCTGGCATTGGCAGACACGCGGCAGCTGCAGCTCCTGCACTTCTGCCTCTTGCTGGGCATCTCCCTGGCTGCCCTCCTGGGCAACGGCCTCATCATCAGCGCCGTAGCCTGCGGCCACCACCTGCACACGCCCATGTTCTTCTTCCTGCTCAACCTGGCCCTCAGCGACCTGGGCTCCATCTGCACCACTGTCCCCAAAGCCATGCACAATTCCCTCTGGGACACCAGGGACATCTCCTACACAGGATGTGCTGCTCAGCTCTTTTTTTTTTATTTTTTCATCTCAGCAGAGTATTTCCTCCTGACCATCATGTGCTACGACCGCTACGTGTCCATCTGCAAACCCCTGCACTACGGGACCCTCCTGGGCAGCAGAGCTTGTGCCCACATGGCAGCAGCTGCCTGGGCCAGTGCCTTTCTCCATGCTCTCATACACCTGGCCAATACATTTTCCCTTCCCCTGTGCCATGGCAATTCCCTGGGCCAGTTCTTCTGTGAGGTGGCCCCAATCCTCAAGCTCTCCTGCTCCAAATCCTATCTCAGGGAAGTGGGGCTTCTTGCTGCTAGTGCCTGTTTGGCACTTGTTTGTTTTGTGTTCATAGTTTTCTCCTATGTGCACATCTTCAGGGCAGTGCTGAGGATCTCCTCTGAGCAGGGACGGCACAAAGCCTTTTCCACCTGCCTCCCTCACCTGGCTGTTGTTTCCCTGTTTACAAGCACTGGCATATTTGCTCACCTGAAGCCCCCCTCCCTGTCCTCCCCATCCCTGGATCTGGCCCTGTCAGTTCTGTACTCAGTGGTGCCTCCAGCCTTGAACCCCCTCATCTACAGCCTGAGGAACCAGGAGCTCAAGGTTGCAGTGTGGAGATTGATGACTGGATGCTTTCAGAAACATTAAACTGCTGGCCAATTTCTGCAAACCACTTACAATAAAACTCATATTTGATACTTCTGTCTGGTTCCACTGTGGAGGTTCTTTTTATGTGATTTACTTTTATAATATAGGCCACAAATAAATGTCATTCTTTGTGCCGTTGGTCATTTAGTTTCTCTCCACCTTCCCCGTGTCCACAGACTGTGCAAATAAGAGGCTACACTCTTGGTGTCTTTTAAGGAACTAAAGGATGTCCCAGCAGAGTTTTCTGCAGAGATGCCCTTTTGTTGCCTTCTCTGGAGCTGCAGCAGCAATGTCTGTGTGCAGAGCTGGGGGCAGATCAGTGCTGGCCCAGCAGCTGTGCCCAGCAGCAGCAGCAGCACTTGGTGTTGCCAGTGCTGCTGCCGTGGCCCTGCCCCGCTGCCCTGGTGGCCCTGGTGTTGCTGCAGGGCCTGAGTGCTCTCGGGGCCGGGCACAGCCCTGGGGGTGGCAGTGCCAGGGCTGTGGCAGGGACATGTAATATAAATCACCATTGATATTTCTTTTGGGTTTGGTTGTTGGTTTGTTCTTTTTTCTGCTGTGTTTCAGTTTTTTAATATTGTCCACAAAGAAAAGCCATTGGTTTTGCCATTTCTCTTTGTGTTTCTCTTCACCTTCCCAGTGGCCACAGGCTATGTTGGTGAGGGTCTTTGCTCTTGGTGCCTTTAAGGGACCTAAAGGATCTTCCAGCAGGGTTTTTTCCCCAGAGATCCCCTTGTGTTCCCTTCTCTGGTGCTGCAGCAGCAATGTCTGTGTGCAGAGCTGGGGACAGATCAGTGCTGGCACAGCAGCCCTGCTCCTGCTGGCCACACCATTCCTGATCCAGGCCAGGAGCCATTGGCCTTCTTGCCCACCTGGGCACACTGCTGCCTCATGTCCAGCCTGCTGTCCATCAGTCCCTGCAGGTCCCTTTCTGCCTGGCTGCTCTCCAGCCACTCTGTCCCCAGCCTGTAGCACTGGGGCCAAATTTCAGGGCCTGGTACTTAGATTTTTTAATCCTCAAATTGCGCGTTTCAGCCCCTGGATCCAGCCTGTCCAGGTCTCTCTGCAGAGCCCTCCTATGCTCCCACAGATCAACACTCACAGTCGGCTTGATGTCATCTGCAAAGATGTCCTTGGTTCCATGGGGCCCCTCAGTGTCACAATGGCCTCTTGGTCACACCAGGCCCTGCACTGTCACACTGGTCTCCTTGGTTCCATAGGGCCCAAAAATGTGACAATGGACTTCTTGGTTTAATGGAGCTTCACAGTGTCACAATGTTCTCATTGGTGCTGCAGTTTCACAGTGGCCCCTTGGTTCCATGGGGCCCCAGGGTGTCACAATGGCCCCATGGTTACATGAGGTCCCACACTGTCACCATGGTCTCTGTGGTTCCACAAGTCCCCTCAGTGTCACAATGGACTCCTTGTTTCCACAAGGCCACACAGTGTCACAATGCTCTTCCAGATCCCTTGAGGCCCCATTGTGTCACAGTGGTCCCTTGGTTACACAGGATCCTGCAGTGTCACAATGTCCCCTTGGTTCCATGAGGCCCCGCAGTGTCAGAACGGCCCCTTGGTTCCACTGGGCCCTGGAGTCTCCCAATGGTCTCCTTGGTTTTGCAGTGTCAAAATGGTGAAACCCCTTGGTTACACGAGGCCCTGCAGTGTCACAATGGCCTCTGTGGTTCCACCAGGACCCAGAGTGTCACAGGGCACTCCCTGGTTCCCTTTGGTGCCACAGCACCACAATGGACCCCTGGTTCTGTGGGGCTGCACGGTGTCACCATGGTTCCCTTAGTTCCACCAGGCCCTGCAGTGTCACAATGGCCCCAGAGTGTCCCAATCATCACAGAATGACAGAATCAAATAGGCTGGAAAAGACCTTTGGGATCATCAAGTCCAACCAATGCCCTAATACTGCCTTGTCACCCAGACCATGCCACCAAGTGCCACTGGAGAGGGACAGTGACTCTGCCACCTCCCCCCTGGCCAGCCCATTCCAGTTCCCACTCACCCTTTCTGTGAAGAACTTCTTCCTATTGTCCAGCCTGAGCCTCCCCTGGTGCAGCTTAAGGCTGTGTCTTCTTGTCCTGCCCTCCAGCAGATCCACACTCACACCCAGCTTGGTGCCATCTGCAATTTGTGAATGGGGGACTCGATCCCCTCACCCCGATCATCAGTGAAGATATTAAACAGGACTGGGCCCAGCACAGATCCCTGGGGACAGCACCAGTGCCTGGACACCAGCTGGGTGCAGCACCATCCCCACCACTCTCTGGGCCCAGCCTCCAGCCAGCTCTTCAATCTCCCAGCCAGGAGGGAACCTGCCCAAGCCGTGGGCTGCAGCTTTTCCAGGGAATGCTGTCAGAGACAGTGTCAAAGGCTTTGCTGGAATCCAGGCACACAACATCCACAGCCTTTCCCACATCCACAGGTGGGTCACCTGGTCATAAAAGGAGACCAGGTTGGTCAGGCAGGACCTGCCACCCCTAAATCCACGCTGGCTGGCTCTGATCCCTGGGCCATCCTGTGGGTGCCCTGTGATGGCACTCAAGGTGATCTGTTCCATAACCTTGCCGGGCACCCAGGTCAGGCTGACAGGCCTGGAGGTCCCCAGATCCTCCTGCCAGCCCTTCTTGGGCATGGGCTCACACTGGCACCTCCAGTGCTCTGGGACCTCCCTGGGGAGCCAGGACTGATGGTAAATGATGGAGAGCAGCCTGGGGAGCTCATCCACCAGCTCCCTCATCCCCCTGGGATGGATCCCATCTGATCCCATACACCTGTGAGCATCTGAGTGGCTCAGCAGGTCACCAACTGCTTCCTCCTGGATTCCAGGGGGCTGTTCTGTTCCCTGTGACCATCTTCAAGCTCAGTAGAACACTTGTCCTGAGGGCAGCCTGTCCTAATATTTAAAACAGAGACAAACAAGGTGTTAAGTAGCTCAGCCTTTCCCTTATCTTTACTTACTCTATTCTCCATTGGATCCAATGAAGAGTAGAGGTTCTCCTTCTCCCTCCCTTTGCTATAAATTTTTTTATAAAAATATTTTTAATTTTTTTTACAAAAGCCACCAGGTTAAGTTCTAATTGAGCTTTCACCTCTCAGCTTTTCTTTCTTCATAACCTAATGACATCCTTAAACACTTCCTGAGTTGCTGGTCTTTTTTTCCCCTGAGTTCTCACAGAAGCTCCATGGGCAACCAGGACAGTCATTTTCCTCACTTGCTCATCTTTTCCACACTGGGACAGGCTGCTCCTTCCCCGTAAAGATTACTTTCTTAAAATCTGTCCATCCTTCCTGGACCCCTTTGTTTTTTGGGCTGTTCCCCTTCAAAAAATCGGGACCTCATTCGTTATTTTGCAAATCAGCATCCTAAATAGGCCAAAGTCTGCCCTTCCTAATTCCAGTGTAGAAGTTTTTTTTGCAGCCCCTCCTTCTTTCACACAAGATTGGAAACTTGATTATTCCATGGTCACTGTGCCCCAGGCAGCCTCCGAGCCCCACATCTGCCACCAGCCCTTCTCTGTTTGTGAACAGCAGCAGACAGAGCTTTCCTTGGCAGTGGGAGTGTTACCAAAGATTCGGTAAAACAGAAAACTCCTTAACGCCAATGTAGCATTAAGAAGCAGCATTCTCTTTTTCACAGTCAGCAGATGCAACAGGGGATAGCTCCTCCCAAAGCCTGTAGGCTGAGAAAGGAAAGTTTCTGTTTATATTTCTGTATTTGCACTATAATATTGAATTCTCCTTGACTAGAACACATATGATAATCATTTCCCCAAAATCATTAACATATTTCCCCTCCCCTTTACCCATGCGTTCTTCTATCCTGGGGGTCTCTCTGGTGGTCCCTGGTGATCGTGGACCCCAATGTTCCAGTGGGCCTGGCTGAGCTGGCAGGACACTGAGGCTGGTGAACTTCCAGTTCCCCTTCTCACACAATGGGCATTGTGTGGTTTCCATAGGCCTGGGGTTTTGGAGAAAAAGCTCCAGGTGTCAGCTCACCTTGTGAGACAATGATCACCTGGAACATGAGGTAACAGAGAAGGCTGTGACATCACAGAGTGGGTCATGTGAGGTCATGGAGCAGCTATAACATCATAGACTGCCTCTGTGATATCACATAGCCAACTGTGACATCACAGGAGAGAGGTCTGACATCACAGAGTCAACTATGACATCGAAGAGTTGGCTGTGACATCAGAGACCAGCTGTGTGACGTTAAAGAATGGTCTGTGACATCACAGAGCAGGCTGTCACATCCCAGAGGGGCTGTGTGACATCCCAGCAGGGCTGTGTCAGGTCACTGGGTTGGTCACTCTGCCCCAGCTCCCCCTCACAGTTTCTCCCAACAAGTCCAATGCTGTTCATGCCCAGCAGGGTCCCTGTCCCCTGGGATCCCCCCGGCCCACCTGGAGCCACAGCCTCCAGCAAAGGATGTTCCACAGGATCCACCCCAGAGCCTGACATGGGGACAAGGGGCCAGGGCTGTGGGACCAGGACATCAAGGACGGGGATTACCCAGGTCACTGTGGCCTGGTTTGGGTTGCCCAGGGCAGGAAAGATGTCTGGCAGCTGGAGCAGGGTCTGGGAAGGACCTCCAAGGTGGGGCTGGAGCCCTTGGGCTGTGAGCAGAGGCTGAGGGAGCTGGGCTTGTCCAGCCCAGAGCAGGGAAGGCTGAGGGGCTCCTCATCCCAGCCTGGCAGTGCCAGCCAGGAGGGGATGGAGAACACAGAGCCAGGCTCTTCACCGGGGGGCCTGGTGGGAGACAAAAGCCAATGGGTGGAAGGGGAAAGAGGGGAGATCAGCCAGGACAGGAGGAGATGAAATGAGTCAGGCTGGTTTCAGCATTTCCTCAACACCAAGAGCAGCCTGACCTCCCTTCTCCATCCACCACTGACAGCTTTGCAAATCAGGAATTGTTAGAGCTGTTTTACCCCCAATCCAGGATGAGCATCCTGATACAAGAACTGACTTGTGATTCTATATATTACAGAATCACGTTTGTCTAAATCAAATTCTAGTATGGAAATCACTTGTGGATGGTGGACTCATCAGACACTGCTAGAACATAGCACATAGCTCAGGAAAGAGTGTGATTGTTAGTAAATTGTGTTCTGTTCAACTGGGGTCTTTTGACCATGAAGACAAAATCTCTGTGCCTCTGAGTCTCACCAGTTCCTGACCCCAAAGGACACAAACCTGATGAGTTGTGGTTCCCACTCCACTGGTGGCACTTGCACTTCCCTCCATAGCCAGAGCGGAGCTCCCTTGTCCCACAAAGTCCCTGGCAATGCAGGGATGAAGGGAACAGGACAGGCTGTGGGGATCAGGGGCAGGGCAGAGCCAGGAAGTAGAATGACATTTGCATGATGGAGCTGTGCCTTCCCCTGGCTTTGTTGGCTGACAAGAAATGAACATCCCTCTGTGTCTCGGGCAGCTCCTTCTCCAAGGAAAGCAGGTGGGAGTTGCAGCCAAGGAGCTGAAAAGCTGCAGGTGCAGCCTGGGCTGGAGGGAGCTCAGATTTGCACAAGGCTGCTCTGAGTGCCAGGGCTTGGATGGGGGAAATGCTGGGGTGGGGGTAGGGACAGAATCTGATTGATTGTCAGCCATGAAGGGTCTTGATTTTCATATCCATTCAAACTGCAGGAGGAGGTACTTGGATTCAGTGTCAGTTGGAGATTGCACAAATCAATTAATTAAGAGGAAAACAAAACTAAAAAGGACCTAAAAAATCTTTTATCACTGTCCTTTTAAATATCATGTATTCACTTTCAATACACTACATAGATCTACTTAACTGCAAATTTTTTGGGAACTGAAATCAAATTATTCCCAGAGGCTTGGCTTGTTCAGGTGTTCTGAATGTTAATGAGCCCTGGGACACTGAATTCCTGCACTGAAGAGCTGAAGGCTGAACAAGCCTCTGCAGCAGGAAAATTCAGCAGCAGCCTCCAAGGTGCTGAGGATGTCAGCAGCCCCCAGTGAGGCCATCCCTGCCCAGAGAGCGTGGGGGAATGGGCAGACAAGGAGAGCGTCCCTGGGGCTGGGGCAGCACAACTCAGAGGCACCAGCGGCTCCAGCTGGGCAATGGAGTGTGGGATGTGGCTGGGAAAGCCCTGCCTGGGCTGGGCCAAGCAGGACACACAAGCCCTGACTCCCATCCCCCAAACAACTCATTCTAGGAGACATTTAAAAGGAATTAGAATTGTTTCTGTACTCTGAGTTGGACTCCCTGGAGAAATAACAACAAGAGATTTTTAGGATCTCAAAACAACAAAACAGGAACTTTACTGGGAACTTTAGAAATCCAAAGAAACTTCAGCAAAGGGTTTTATATGACATTCAATCAACAGAAAATCTTCTCAAAGCATTAATTTGGCCCATTCAGCTTTACATACTCTTAGCTTATTCATTTTAATGTTAATCAAAATTTGCAAGAGGACAAATATAGTAGAAGTAGACAGAGATAGACAAAAAAGGTACAGAGAGGCACACACACAGCTACCAATTCCTGGATTCTAGCAATGTTCAGATGGAAATTCCAAGAGGAGGTAGGGTCAAGATGTGTGCTTGCCTTGTGGTCAGCCTTCAATACCCCTTGGTCTCCCTGGGCCCTTCCCCCAGGTGGGGCTTGGGCTCATTTGGTCCCTCAGGAGCTGGGCTGGGGCTGCAGAGGTGGCTGTGGAGCATTGCCTGTGCTGTGCCAGGGACTGGCAGCCACTGCTGGGCTGGGATAGAGGCTCTGGGGGGATTGGGGTTCCAGGGCAGGGCAGGGCTGGACCTGCCCCTTCCTCTCTCACACATGAAATGTTTCCAGCCAACAATCTCCTCCTGTCTGTCACAACAGGGAATGTTGGAGGTGTAACCCAAATTTGGCTGTAGACACTTGGACTAGAAGGAAAGTTCTTTTCCATAGGAAGGAAAGCACAGAGCCCCAGTGTTTGGAAGGCAGGTGAGAGCCTCACTAGACCAAGGCCAGCCTGATTTGTCAGAAATGGCAAATTTTGTCTGGGAACAGTCCTTGGATTTAGGGAATTTTGGAGGTGGAAGCCCAGTCTCAGCCGTGGGCACCTGGAGCAACTGGCGGTGACTGATTTTACACTGGGGACAACTGGGATTGACTGGGACCATTCTAGGGGAGACTGGGATCGGAGGGGCTTTATAGTGGGATCATACTTGGAGTGACTGAGTCTATGCTAGGGGCCACTGAGAGCAACTGGGATCAGACTGGGAGCAACTGGGATCTTAATGGTATCAGCCTAGGACCATACTGGGAATGACTGGGTCTGTGCTAGAGGCAATTGGGATCACACTGGGAGGAGATGGGACCATGCTGGGATAACTGGGATCATACTGGGAACAACTGGCACCACATTGAGGGTGACTGTCATTCCAGGATCACACTGGAAGTGACTAGGAACAGGCTGAGGGCAACTGGGACCATGTTGGGGCAACTGGGATATACAGGAAGTGACTGGAATTGTGCTGGGGGTGACTGGGAGTGGTAATGAGCAACTGGAATCATGCTGGAAGCTACTGGGAGCAACTGGGAGTGAGTGGAAACACACTGGGGACAACTGGGATATACTGGGAGAGACTGGGAGTGACTGGGATCACAGAGGAACCATAAAGGAAATTACAGGAATAATACTGGGAGGATCTGGGAGTGACTGGAATCATACTGGGAGTGACTGGAATCATACTGGGAGTGACTTGGAATGTCTGGGACCATCCTGGGGGTGACTGGGAGGCACAGGGCCCATGCTGGGAGTGACCTGGGGGGAACTGGGGGAACTGGCCCAGCTGGGGCTCAGGGTTGTTCTCCCCCAGGGCTGCCCTGGGTCCTGCTGCCACCCCAGCCCCAGAGAGCTGAGGGACAGGGGACAGGGACAGGGGACAGCTGAGGGACAGGGGGGAATCTCAGTGCCAGGCAAAGGGATTCAGGGGTGCCTGGGTTCTCAGGAATGGGGGTGCAGGGGGGTCTCAGGGTAAAAGAAATGCCGGGCCAGGGACGGGGAGAGGTAGAAGGGAGTTCCAGGGGGTCCTTGAGCCCAGGAAAGGGGAGCCCAGGGTTTCCCAAAAAGGAGAGACCAGGATGGGGACACCTGGGATGTTCGGGAAGGAAGAGTTCAGGGCATCTCTGGTTTTGCACAAAGGTGGGGATGGGAAAGGCAGGAATGGGCGTCCAAGGCATTCCAGGACATCCCAGGGTCAAGCCCATGGGCAGTCTGGAGGCTGGGAGCCATGGGATGGCCGGGAAAAGGGGAGCAGGGGGTCCTGATGTCCGGGAAAAGGGGGATTCAGGGGGGTCCCTGTGCAGGATATGGGGAGCAGGAGGGTCCTGGTGCCAGCAATGCCAGTTCAGGGTCGCGGTGCCGGGGGTCCCACTCCCCCCTGGCCCCCAGGAGTGCCCCCAGCCCCAGCACTGGAGCCATCACGCTGCTCCTCTTCACTCCCAGTATGACGCCAGTATAATCCCAGTATAATCCCAGTCTCTCCCAGCAGGGCCCCAGTCACTCACACTTGCCCCCAGTTGCCCCCTGTGTGGTCCCAGTTCCCCCAGCACATTCCCAGTGACTCCCAGTGTGGTCCCAGTCACCACTGCATGGTCTCAGGCACTCCCAGTATATCCCAGTTGCCCTGAACATTCTCGTAGTCATTGCCAGGCACTCCCAGTTGCCTCAGCGTGGTTCAGCTGCCCCCAAATTTTATCTCAATTTTATCCCAGGAGATCCCAGTTTTCACCAGCATGCACCCTGTCATTCCCAGTTGCTCCCAGTTCCTCTCAGTGTGTTTGCAGGCAGCTCCCAGCATGGGCCCAGTAGCTCCCAGTAACCCCAGTCAGGGTCCATTGACAGCCACTATAATCCCAGTATGAACCCAGTCACTCCCAGTATGATGCCAGTGGCCCCCAGTGTGATCCCAGTTGTTCCCTGTCAATGCCAGCACGACCCCAGTAACCCCCAGTATGATCCCTGTGACTCCCAGTCTCTCCCAGTATATCCCTGTCACCCCCAGGAAGCTCCCAGTCATTCCCACTTCCTCCCAGTTGCTTTCAGCATGATTCCAGTTGCTCACAGCCACTCCCAGTGATTCCCAGTATTATTTCAGTCACCCTCAGTGTGATCCCAGTCTCAGCCAGCATGGACCCAGCTGCTCCCACTGTGATCACAGAATACTTCTAGTTGTTCCCAGTTCCTCCTGGTATGATCCCAATTGTCCCTGGAATAGTCCCAGTCCCTCTCAGCATGGTCCCACTCACTCACAGTTGCCCCCAGCATGGTCCTAGCTGTTACCAGTGTGGTTCCAGTGCCTCCAGTATGGTCACAGACACTCCCAGTATATCCCAGTGTGCCCAGTAAGGTTCTGGTTTCCTCAGAATGACCCCAGTCTTTGCCAGTTACTCCCAGTTGCCTCCAGCATGATCCCAGTTTCTGACAGTTGTCCAAAGTGTGATCCCAGTTGCTCCCAGTATGATCCCAGTTGCACCAGTTGTGGTCTCAGTCCCCTCAGTATGGTTCCAGTTGATCCCAGTTGCTCCCAATGTGCCACATGTTCCTCCCAGCATGGGCCCAGTAGCTCCCAGTAACCCCCAGTCAGGATCCATTCTCACCTGCTGTAATCCCAGTGGCTCCCAGGATGATCCCAGTTGCACCCAGTCCACACCAGTATGGTTCCAGTCAGCCCCAGTATGACCCCAGTCACGCCCAGATCCTCCCAGTATGATTCCATTCCTGCTCAGAGTGACCCCCTGTCACTGACAGTGTGGGCCCAGTGGCTCCCAGTCACCTCCAGCATGGTTCCAGTCATGGCCAGCACCTTTCCAGTCACTCCCAGTCTGGTTCCAATAGGATCCCAGTCATTCTCAGATAATCCTAATACTTTCCCAGTCTCTCCCAGTATGATCCCAGTCAGTTCCAGTATGACCCCAGCATGGGCACAGCTGCTCCCATTATCATCCAAGGTGGTTCCAGTTGCTCCCATTTACCCCCACTGCGATTTCAGTCACTCCCAGTGTATCCCAGTTACTCTCAGCAGGTTCCCAGTTAGTCCCAGTTGTCCTCAGTTGCTTCCAGCCTGATCCCAGTTGCTGACAGCCACTCCCATTCACCCTCAGTGCAGTCCCAGTTGTTCCAAGTATGGCCCAGTATGATCCCAGTTGCCCCCAGCATGGTTCCAGTTGCTCCCTGCTCCTCCCAGTGTCATCCCAGTTTCCCCCAGTATAGTCCCATCACTCCACAGATGATCCCAGTTCCTCCCAGTATGATCACAGTCATGCCCAGTTACCCCCACTGTAGACCCAGTCACTCCCACTTGCTCCCAGTTGTCCCCAGCAAGGGGTCCCAGTTCTCCCCATCATGGTCCCTGTTGTTCCCAGTGTGTACCAATGACTACCAGTATGCTTACAGACACTCCCAGTATATCCCAGGTGCCCTCAGCATGTCCATGGTCCTTCCTAGACACTCCCAGTGATCCCAGGAATGTTATCCCAGTATCATCTCAGTAATGCCAGGTATATCCCAGTTGCCTCCAGCATGCATGCACTTATTCCCAGTTCCTCCAGTTCACTTGCAGCATGATCCCAGTTTCTCTCAGTTGCTCCCAGTAGCCCAAAGTGTGATCCCAGTTGCTCCCTTTCAACACCAATATGAGCCCAGGAACATCCAGTATGATCCTCGTCACATGCCAGCACTCCCAG
>WSPJ01000044.1:69558-100410 GCA_009764595.1 Geothlypis trichas
TTTTGTTGCTGCCACTGAACATTGAAAACTTGATTATTTCATGGTCACTGTGCCCCAGGCAGCCTCTGAGCCCCACATCTGCCACCAGCCCTTCTCTGTTTGTGAACAGCAGCAGACAGAGCTTTCCTTGGCAGTGGGAGTGTCACCAAAAACTCGGTAAAACAGAAAACTCCTTAACCCCAATGTAGCATTAAGCAGCAGCATTCTTTATTCAGCTGGATGCACAGGGGAGAGCTCCACCCAAAGCCCTGCATGCTGAGTACAGGAAAGTTTCTGTTTATTTTCTGGATTTTGCGCACATATTCATTCATTGTTCTGGACTAAACACACATATGATAAACATTTCCCCAAAATCATTAACATATTTCCCCTCCCCTTTACCCATGTGTTCTTCTTTCCTGGGGGTCTCTCTGGTGGTCCCTGGTGGTCGTGGACCCCAATGTTCCAGTTGGCCTGGCTGAGCTGACAGGACACTGAGGCTGGTGAACTTCCAGTTCCTCTTCTCACACAATGGGCATTGTGTGGTTTCCGTAGGCCTGGGGTTTTGGAGAACAAGCTCCAGGTGTCAGCTCACCTGGTGTAGACAATTTATCATCTGGTAACATGAGGTCACAGAGTGAGTTATGTGTAGTCATCAAGCAGCTATGACATCTAGACTGTCCCTGTGACATCACATATCCAGCTGTGACATCACAGGACAGAGCTCTGACATCATACAGCAGACCATCACAGAGTTGGGTGTGACATCAGAGACCACCTGTGTGACATTAGAGAATGGGCTGTGACATCCCAGAGGGGCTGTGTGACATCCCAGCAGGGCAGTGTCAGGTCACTGGGTTGGTCACTCTGCCCCAGCTCCCCCTCACAGTTTCTCCCAACAAGTCCAATGCTGTCCATGCCCAGCAGGGTCCCTGTCCCCCGGGATCCCCCCGGCCCACCTGGAGCCACAGCCTCCACCAAAGGATGTTCCACAGGATCCACCCCAGAGCCTGACATGGGGACAAGGGGCCAGGGCTGTGTGACCAGGACATCAAGGACGGGGATTATCCAGGTCACTGTGGCCTGGTTTGGGTTGCCCAGGGCAGGAAAGATGTCTGGCAGCTGGAGCAGGGTCTGGGAAGGGCCTCCAAGGTGGGGCTGGAGCCCTTGGGCTGTGAGCAGAGGCTGAGGGAGCTGGGCTTGTCCAGCCCACAGCAGGGAAGGCTGAGGGGCTCCTCATCCCAGCCTGGCAGTGCCAGCCAGGAGGGGATGGAGAACACAGAGCCAGGCTCTTCACCGGGGGCCTGGTGGGAGACAAAAGCCAATGGGTGGAAGGGGAAAGAGGGGAGATCAGCCAGGACAGGAGGAGATAAAATGAGTCAGGCTGCTTTCAGCATTTCCTCAACACCAAGAGCAGCCTGACCTCCCTTCTCCATCCACCACTGACAGCTTTGCAAATCAGGAATTTTTTCTGCCCCACCTCCAGGACAACCATCCTGATACAAGAACTATTTTTTTTTATATCTATCACAGAACCCGGTTTGTCTAAATTAATTTTAATATGAAATCATCTGTGGATAGTGGACTCATCAGACACTGCTGGGACGTTGCACATAGCTCAGGGAAGAGCGTGATTGTTATTAAATTGTGTGCTGTTCAACTGTGGTCTGTTGGCCATGGAGAGAAACTTTCTGTGCCTCTGAGTCTCACCAGTTCCTGACCCCCAAAGGACACAAACCTGATGAGTTGTGGTTCCCACTCCAGTGGTGCTACTTGGACCTCCCTCCATAGCCAGAGCAGAGCTCCCTTGTCCCAGAAAGTCCCTGGCAATGCAGGGATGAAGGAAACAGGACAGGCTGTGGGGATCAGGGCCAGGGCTGAGCCAGGGAGAAGAATGACTTTTGCATTTGATGGAGCTGTGCCTTCCCTTGGCTTTGTTGGCTGACAAGAAATGAACATCCCTCTGTGTCTCAGGCAGCTCCTTCTCCAAGGAAAGCAGGTGGGAGTTGGAGCCAAGGAGCTGAAAGCTGCAGGTGCAGCCTGGGCTGGAGGGAGCTCAGATTTGCACAAGGCTGCTCTGAGTGCCAGGGCTTGGATGGGGGAAATGGTGGGGTGGGGGTAGGGACAGAGTCTGATTGATTGTCAGCCATGAAGGGTCTTGATTTTCATATCTATTCCATCTGCAGGAGGAGGTACTTGGATTCAGTGTAAACTGGAGATTGCACATATCAATGAATTACCAGTAAAAAAAAAAACTACAAGACCTAAAAAAATCTGTTTTCACTGTCTTTTTAAATAGAATGCCTTCACTATGAATACACTTCTGAAATCTGTCTAATCAACCACAAAGGATTTGGAAACTGAAATCAAATTATTCCCAGAGGCTTGGCTTGTTAAGGTGTTCTGAATGTTAATGAGCCCTGGGACACTGAATTCCTGCACTGAAGAGCTGAAGGCTGAACAAGCCTCTGCAGCAGGAAAATTCAGCAGCAGCCTCCAAGGTGCTGAGGATGTCAGCAGCCCCCACTGAGGCCATCCCTGCCCAGAGAGCGTGGGGGAATGGGCAGACAAGGAGAGCGTCCCTGGGGCTGGGGCAGCACAACTCAGAGGCACCAGCGGCTCCAGCTGGGCAATGGAGTGTGGGATGTGGCTGGGAAAGCCCTGCCTGGGCTGGGCCAAGCAGGACACACAAGCCCTGACTCCCATCCCCCAAACAACTCTCTCAAGGGGACATTTAAAAGGAATTACAATTGTTTGTGTCTTCTGAGTTAGATGTACTGGAGAAATACCAACAAGAGATACTGAGGAGCTCAAAAGAAAATACCAGCCTTATTGGGAACTTCAGAAAACCAGACAAACTTTGGCAAAATGTTTATTATGACATTCAATCAACAAAAACCACTTCTTTGGCCCATTCAACTTTGCTAAGTCTAAGTCTGTTCAATTTTAAGTCAATCAAAATTTGCAAGAATACGTAATTAGAAGAAGAAGACACAGAAAGAGAGAATGACAAAAAAGATACAGAGATGCACACACAGAGCTACCAGCTTTTGGATTCCAGCACTGTTCAGATGGAAATTTGGATTCCAGCACTGTTCCCACAGAAAGAGAGAAAGACAAAAAAGATACAGAGATACACACACAGAGCTACCAGCTTTTGGATTCCAACAATGTTCAGATGGAAATTCCAAGAGGAGGTAGGGTCAAGATATGTGCTTGCCTTGTGGTCAGCCTTCAATACCCCTTGGTCTTCCTGGGCCCTTCCCCCAGGTGGGGCTTGGGCTCATTTGGTCCCTCAGGAGCTGGGCTGGGGCTGCAGAGGTGGCTGTGGAGCATTGCCTGTGCTGTGCCAGGGACTGGCAGCCACTGCTGGGCTGGGATAGAGGCTCTGGGGGGATTGGGGTTCCAGGGCAGGGCAGGGCTGGACCTGCCCCTTCCTCCCTCACACATGAAATGTTTCCAGCCAACAATCTCCTCCAGTCTCTCACAACAGGGAATGTTGGAGGGGGAATACAAATTTGGCCATGGGCACCTGGATGAAATGGACAGTTCTTTTCCATAGCACAGAGCCGCAGTGTTTGGAAGGCAGATGAGAGCCTCACTTGGGCCAAGACCAGCCAGACTTGTCAGGAATGACAGATTTTGTTTGGGAGCAGTCTTTGGATATAGGGAATTTTGGAGGTGAAAGCCCAATCTCAGCCATGGGTACCTGGAGCAACTGGCAGTGACTGATTTTACACTGGGGACAACTAGGATTGACTGGGACCATTCTAGGGGAGACTGGGATCTGAGTGGATTCACACTGGGATCATACTTGGAGTGACTGGGTCTATGCTAGGGGCCACTGAGAGCAACTGGGATCAGACTGAGAGCAACTGGGATCATAATGGTATCAGCCTAGGACCATACTGGGAATGACTGGGTCTGTGCTAGAGGCAATTGGGATCACACTGGGAGGAAATCGGACCATGCTGGGATAACTGGGATCATACTGGGAACAACTGGCACCACACTGAGGGTGACTCTGTCATTCCAGGATCACACTGGAAGTGACTAGGAACAGGCTGAGGGCAACTGGGACCATGTTGGGGCAACTGGGATATACAGGAAGTGACTGGAATTGTGCTGGGGGTGACTGGGAGTGGTAATGAGCAACTGGAATCATGCTGGAAGCTACTCGGAGCAACTGGGAGTGAGTGGAAACACACTGCGGACAACTAGGATATACAGGGAGAGACTGGGAGTGACTGGGATCACAGAGGAACCATAAAGGAAATTACAGGAATAATACTGGGAGGATCTGGGAGTGACTGGAATCATACTGGGAGTGACTGGAATCATACTGGGAGTGACTTGGAATGTCTGGGACCATCCTGGGGGTGACTGGGAGCCACAGGACCCATGCTGGGAGTGACCTGGGGGGAACTGGGGGAACTGGCCCAGCAGGGGCTCAGGGCTGTTCTCCCCCAGGGCTGCCCTGGGTTCTGTTGCCACCCCCAGCCCCACAGAGCTGAGGGACAGGGGACAGGGACAGGGGACAGGGACAGGGGGGATCTCAGTGCCAGGCAAAGGGATACAGGGGTGCCTGGCTTCTCAGGAATGGCGGTGCAGGGGGGTCTCAGGGTAAAAGAAATGGTGGGCCAGGGACGTGGAGAGGTAGAAGGGAGTTCCAGGGGGTCCTTGAGCCCAGGAAAGGGGAGCCCAGGGTTTCCCAAAAAGGAGAGATCAGGGTGGGGACACCTGGGATGTTCGGGAAGGAAGAGTTCAGGGCGTCTCTGGTTTTGCACAAAGGTGGGGATGGGAAAGGCAGGAATGGGGGTCCAAGGCATTCCAGGACATCCCAGGATCAAGCCCATGGGCATTCTGGAGGCTGGGAGCCATGGGATGGCTGGGAAAAGGGGAGCAGGGGGTCCTGATTTCCGGGAAAAGGGGGATTCAGGGGGGTCCCTGTGCAGGGTATGGAGAGCAGGAGGGTCCTGGTGCCAGCAATGCCAGTTCAGGGTCCCGGTGCTGGGGGTCCCACTCTCCCCTGGCCCCCCAGCCCCAGTGCTGGAGCCATCGCGCTGCTCCTCCTCACTCCCAGTATGATGACAGGATGATCCCAGTATAATCCCAGTCTCTCCCAGCAGGGCCCCAGTCACTCACACTTGCCCCCAGTTGCCCCCTGTGTGGTCCCAGTTCCCCCAGCACATTCCCAGTGGCTCCCATTCTGGTCCCAGTCACCACCTGCATGGTCTCAGGCACTCCCAGTATATCCCAGTTGCCCTGACCATTCTTGTAGTCATTGCCAGGCACTCCCAGTTACCTCAGCGTGGTTCAGCTGCCCCCAATTTTATCCCAATTTATCCCAGGAGATCCCAGTTTTCACCAGCATGCACCCTGTCATTTCCAGTTGCTCCCAGTTCCTCCCAGTGTGTGCGCAGGCAGCTCCCAGCATGGGCCTGGTAGCTCCCAGTAACCCCAGTCAGGGTCCATTGACACCCACTATAATCCCAGTATGATCCCAGTCACTCCCAGCAGGATGCCAGTGGCCCCCAGTGTGATCCCAGTTGTTCCTGTCAATGCCAGCATGACCCCAGTAACCCCCAGTATGATCCCTGTGACTCCCACTCTCTCCCAGTATATCCCAGTCACCCTCAGCATGCTCCCAGTCACTCCCAGTTCCCCCAGTTGCTTTCAGCATGATTCCAGTTGCTCACAGTATGATCCCAGTCTCACCCAGCATGGAGCCTGCTGCTCCCACTGTGACCCAGTATGATCCCAGCTGCCAGAATAGCTCCAGTTGTTCCCAGTTCCTCCCAGTATGATCCCAGTTGTCCCTAGAATATTCCCAGTCCCTCTCAGCATGGTCCTACTCACTCCCAGTTGCCCCCAGCATGATCCCAGCTGTTCCCAGTGTGTTCCAGTCCCCCCACTATGGTCACAGACACTCCCAGTATATCCCAGTTTCCCCAGTGAGGTTGTGGTTAGCTCAGAATGATCCCAGTCTTTCCCAGTTCCTCCCAGTTGCCTCCAGCATGATCCCAGTTTCTAGCAGTTGCCCAAAGTGTGGTCCCAGTTGCTCCCAGTATGATCCCAGTGTCCCTAGTGTTGTCCTTAGTCCCCTCAGGATGGTTCCAGTACTTTCCAGTTGATCCCAGTTGCTCCCAATGTGCCACATGTTCCTCCCAACATGGGCCCAGTAGCTCCCAGTACCCCCCAGTCAGGATCCATTCTCACCTGCTGTAATCCCAGTGGCTCCCAGGATGATCCCAGTTGCACCCAGTCCACACCAGTATGGTTCCAGTCAGCTCCAGTATGGCCCCAGTCACTCCCAGTCACTCCCAGTATGATTCCATTCCTGCCCAGAGTGACTCCCTGTCACTGCCAGTGTGGGCCCAGTTGCTCCCAGTCACTTCCAGCATGGTTCCAGTCATAGCCAGCACCTTTCCAGTCACTCCCAGTCTGATTCTATTAGGATCCCAGTTGCTCTCAGATATTCCCAGTACTAGTCCAGTGACCCTCATGATGATCCCAGTCACTCCCAGTATGATCGCAGTCAGTTCCAGTATGACCCCAGCATGGGCACAGCTGCCCCCATTATCATCCAGTGTGGTTCCAGCTGCTCCCATTTATCCCCACAGTGGTT
This sequence comes from Geothlypis trichas, assembly GCA_009764595.1. NCBI lineage: Eukaryota > Metazoa > Chordata > Aves > Passeriformes > Parulidae > Geothlypis > Geothlypis trichas. Next base: position 76,166 of record WSPJ01000044.1, read on the forward strand.
TCAGTCACTCCCAGTATTCCAGTTGCTCCCAGAATGTTCCCAGTTACTCCTAGTTGTCCTCAGCTGCTTCCAGCCTGATCCCAGTTGCTCACAGCCACTCCCATTTACCCTCAGTGCAGTCCCAGTTGCTCCAAGTATGACCCAGTATGATCCCAGTCTCCCCCAGCACAGGCCCAGCTGCTCCCACTGTGATCCCAGTACGATCCCAGTTGCCCCCAGCACGGTTCCAGTCTCTCCCAGCATGGTCCCAGTCATGCCCAGTTACCCCCATTGTAGACCCAGTCACTCCCACTCGCTCCCAGTTTCCCCCAGCAAGGGGTCCCAGTTCTCCCCAGTACAGTCCCTGTTGTTCCCAGTGTGTTCCCAGTCATCCCCAGTATGGTTACAGACACTCCCAGTATATCCCAGCTGCCCTCAGCTTGTCCGTGGTCATTCCCAGACACTCCCAGTGATCCCAGGAAGGTGCTTGTAACCCCAGTATGATCCCAGTCATGGCCAGTATATCCCAGTTGCCTCCAGCATGCATCCAGTCATTCCCAGTTCCTCCAGTTTGGTTGCAGCATGATCCCAGTTTCTCTCAGTTGCTCCCAGTAGCCCAAAGTGTGATCCCAGTTGCTCCCTTTCAACACCAATAGGAGCCCAGCAACCTCCAGTATGATCCTCATCACATGCCAGCACTCCCAGTATGGTCCCAGGATAATCCCAGTTATGTCAAATCACTCCCAGTATGGTCCCAGTTGCCTCCAGCTAGATCAACCCAGTCAGTCCCAGTATGATGCCATTTGCTCCCAGTGTGCTCCCAGTTGCTCCCAGTCACCCCCAGTACAGGGATGATGTGCAGGGTGTGTTCCCAGTCACTCTCAGACACTCCCAGTATTAGTCCAGTCCCTCCCAGTATGATCCAGAGATGACCCCAGTGTGCTCCCAGTCCCTGCCAGTATGAACCAGTTGTGCCCCACATGGTTCCAGTTGCTCCCTTTCACCCTCACTTCTGTTCCAGTCACTCCCAGTCTCTCCCAGTGTACCCCAGTTCCTTCCAGCATATTCCAGGTCACTCCCAGTTCCTTCCATCATGATCCCATTTGCTCACAACCACTCCCAGTCAGCCTCAGTGTAGTTTGACTCACTGCCAGTATGATCCCAGTCACCTCCAGCACAATCCCAGTTCATCCCAGTATAAGCCCAGTTGCTTCCAATCACCCCCAACATGCACCCAGTCACTCCCAGTTCCCCCCAGTTACTCCCAGCATGATCCCAGTTGCTCACAGCTGCTCCTGGTTACCCTCAGCATGATCCCACTCACTCCCAGTATATCCCATTTGCCCCCAACATGGTCTCAGTTGGCCTCTGTAGGCTCCCACTCACTCCCAGTGTGATCCCAGTATGATCCCAGTCTCCCTCAGTGTGATCACACTCTGCCCCAGCATGGGCCCAGCTGCTCCCAGTATGATCCCAATATGATCCCAGTACAAACCAGTCCCTGCCAGTGATGCCACTCCTGGCATCCCTCCAGCCTTCTCTGCGTTCCCCCCTCCTGGATCTCCCAAGAGGAGCCCCAAGGGCTGGCAGTCCCCAGCCAGGGTCCCCAGCAAGCCCCAGTTTGGATGTGCAGCCCCCAGTTTTCCCAGTTTGCCTCTCTTTTTGCCCAGGCCAGGTTCCCCCCACCCAGGGTTGTGAGGGTTTGTGTGTGTTGGCAGGGCTGTGTGTTATGGAGAGAATTTGGGTGGGTCTTGGGGAGATGGGAAGGGGTTTTGTGGTTTTTGGGGACATTTATGTTGCAGGGAGTGGTTTGGGATGTCCTAGGCAGGAGCTGTGGGGTGGTTTGTGGGGACTGGGAGTAGCTGTGGGGTTGGGAGGGTGTTTTTAGGTGGTCGTGACCCCCCCAGACCCCCAAAGCTGCCACCAGGCTCCACCCCACAAGATACTGCCGGGGGTCAGGGGCTCCATGTTGGGGTTCATCCTCCTGGCGCTGCAGGAGAAGGTGAGGGAGGGTCCCCAGGGGCTGTGTGTGTCCCCCCCAGAGCGTGTGTGACCCTCCCATCCTGGTGTCCCCCCCTTGTCCCTCCCCACAGGGCTCCTGCCCCAGCTCCTGCTCCCCCAGAGGGAATTTGGGGAGGGGGCAGAGGGGGTGCACAGCCCCCACCAGGGGATGACCCCGGCCCAGCCCCTTTGTTCAGCACCAAGCTGGGCTCGGGGCTGCAGGAGGAAGAGGCCGATGGGAAGCAGATCCTGCAGCTGGGACAGTGCTTGGGGTCAGGGCAAGGTCCTGCCCTGCACACCTGGCTCAGGTGTGACCCTGCCCCGGCAAGGGAGCGGGACATTCCCATCCCCACGGATCAGGGCTGGGAGCAGCACTTGGAGCACGGACATGGAAATACTGGAAGCGACTGGGAGCACACTGAGGGCTACTGGGAGCAACTGGGAATGATGGGTGCATGCTGGGGGCAACTGGGATATACTGGGAATGAATGAGATCATGATGTGGGCAAGTGGAACCATGCTGGGGCAACTGGGGTGACTGGAAATGAGCATGCTGGGGGCAACTGGGATGTACTGGGAATGTCTGGAACTATACTGGAGGGGACAACACTGGAACAGCTGGGACCATGTTGAGGGGGAAACTGGGCGCAGCTGGGAGTGACTGTGTCTATACTGGGGGCCACTGAGATCATACTGGCAGAGACTGGGACTATACTGGGGCAAGTGGGTGCAACTGGGATCGTACTGGGAGGAATCTGGGAGCAACTGGAACCATGCTGGAGGCAACTGGGACAATACAGATGGGGACTGGGATTCTACTGGGCATGAGTAGGAGCAAGCTGAGGGCAGTTTAGACCATATTGAGGACTCCTGCGATTCACTGGGAGCAACTGGAACTGCACTGAGGCTGACTGGGAATCATGCTGGAATCAACTGAGATGAAGTGGGAGTGACTGGGAGCATGCTGGGGACAACTGGGATATACTGAGTGAGACTGGGAGTAACTGGGATCATACTGGGAGTGACTGGAAGCATGGCAATGGCCTGGGCTGGGTGATGTGGGGCCTCAGGGAGCACAGGGAGCACTTTAACACTGTGGGGCCTGATGGAACCAAGGGGACATGGTGACACTCGGGGCCTGTCCTGGCTGTGGGGTGTTTCAGGGGCCCTGGGGTGCCCAGGGCAGCAGAGCAGAGCCCCTGGCTCAGGGGTAGCAGCTCCCCAGGACACCCTGGGTGGGCTGGGTGGCAGGGGATGCCCAGGGAGAAGAGGAAGCCAAGGCCCAGCACCCCAAGGGTGGCACCGGCTGAGAAATGGGGCAGGAGGGAGAGGCCAATGCTGGCACAGTGCCAGGGCTACCCAGCACTGAGCCAAGGTTGTGTGACATCACAGGGGCTGTGTGACATCACAGGATGCTCTGTGACATCCCAGGGTCTGTGTGAGGTCACTGGGGAGGTCACTCTGCCCCGGCCCCCCTCACAGCTCCCCCCAGAGCAGTCCAACCCTGCTCGTGCACAGCGGGGTCCCCTGTCCCCCCGGGTCCCCCCGCCCCCGGCCCCGCAGCCTCCCCCAGAGGATGTTCCACGAGATCGACCCCAGAGCCTGACACGGGGACGGGGGGCCGGGGCCCTGGGGGTGGCACAGGGGGACAGGGACCCCCCGGCAGCGTCCCCGTGTCCCCCAGGGCCAGAGCCTGGGCCAGGGCTCCTTCACCCTGTTACCAACGAGGCCTTGAGAGCGCTGAAAAAATCCCCAGTAAGGGATCAGCAAAAAACAGATTGAATATGAAGGGACAGCAGCACATAGTTCCTTGGCAAGAGTCACTCTGCTCCTGAGTAGACACTTGAGGCACAGCAGGGAAACAAAGCAACAACAAAACCAAACCAAATCCAGGCAATCTGACCAGAAATGAACTGAGAACTGTCCCTTTGTGTGTGTGACACAAGGACAGTGAGGGCAAGGATAAAAGGAATATGGCCTAAAAGCTCACAGAGCTCAAAATGAACAGGACTTAACTTATATCTTAACCTTAACTGATATCTTCAATTTCACAATTTAGCAAAACACAGCATTTAACAGTATTTAAGCTAACTTATAACCTATGACTTTGCAATTTAACTGAGGATAAACATTTAACAGTATTTAACTCAGATTATAACTTATACTAAAAATAACTACTTAGCTAAAAGAACCAACCCTTAGCAGCATTTAACTTCACTTAGACCTTAATTTAATTCACTTAGACCTGTGGTGAATTAATCCTACCTACAAGCAATGGTTCATCCTGGCCGCACTTGGCACCAACAGCTTTCTTTGGCAGTGTGAGAACAGGGATGTTGTTCCACGGAGGGAACAAAAGCAGTTCCCAGGGCTGCTCCTGCAGAAAGCAGGAGCTGGTTGGGCAGCAGCAGTGGCTGGAGCAGACAGTGTTTGTGATGAGCTGCAGAGGAGCTGAGCCCAGGGGCTGTTGGCCAAGGCCGAGCCCCAAGGAGCATTTCTCAGCTGGCAGGGCGGGCTGAGAAGGGGAGGGGGGAATGCAGCAGCACAGGGTCCATGGAACCAAGGGAGCATTGTGACACTGTGGGGCTCTGTGAGACCACGGGACCATTGTGACACTGTGGGGTCTCATGGAATCATGGAGAGCACTGTGACATTGCTGGGCCTCATGGAAGCAAAGGAGCCATACTGACGCTGTGTGGCTCCATGGAATGCAGGGATCATTGTGACACTGAGAGGCCCCATCAAACCAAGGGTTCATTGTGACACTGAGGGTCCTCATGGCACCATGGAGACCATTATGACACTTTGGGGTGTCCTGGGACCAAGGGGCCATTGTAACACTGTGAGAGTCCATGGAGCCAAAGGTCCATTGTGACATTGCAAAGCCTCATGGAATCATGGAAACCATTAAGACACTTCACAGCCTCATGGAACCAAAGGGCCATTGTGATACTGAGTGGACTCATGGAATCATGGAGACCATTGTGAAACTGCAGGGCTTTATGAAATCTAGGGGCCATTGTGTCACTGTTGGACCCCCTGGAAAAAGGTCACCATTATGGCACCATTGGACCCCATAAAAGCAAGGGAACACAGAACAGATCGGGCTGATTTGGCCTCCCAGGGGCCACCTGACTGGTCCAGCTGACCTTGGCATGTTGAGGGTCTCTTCTCTTCTGCTGGTGAAACACTGGGGCTCCGTGCTTTCCTTCCTATAGAAGAGATCTGTCCTTCTCCACGCACTCATGACCAGAATAAGGATTTCACCTCCAAATGTCCTATTATCCAAGGTTTGTTCCAACAGGAATATTGCCAGGACAAGTCTGGCTGGCAGTGGCTTCCCAAGGGTCACTTCCCATCAGTCTCCAAAACACTGGGGAAGGCTCCATCCATTACTTCCTAGGGGAAAGAACTGTCATGCTCCTACAGGGACCCATGGCCGAGATTGGGATTCCATCTCTAAAATCCCCTAAAACCATAGACAAGCCCCAGACAAAATCTGGCATTTCTGACAAGTCTGGCTATCCTTGGCCCTGTGAGGCTCTCACCTGACTTCCAAACACTGGAGCTCTGTGCTTTCCTTCCTGTAGAAAAGAATTGTCCTTCTTGTCCAGGTGCCCATGGTCAGAATTGTGTTCCACCTCAAACATTCCCTGTTGTGACAGACGGAAGAAGATTGTTGGCTGGAAACATTTCATGTGTAGGGGAGGAAGGGGCAGGTCCAGCCTTGCCCTGCCCTGGAACCCCAGCCCTGCCCTGCCCTGGAACCCCAATCCCCCCAGAGCCTCTATCCCAGCCCAGCAGTGGCTGCCAGTCCCTGGCACAGCACAGGCAATGCTCCACAGCCACCTCTGCAGCCCCAGCCCAGCTCCTGAGGGACCAAATGAGCCCAAGCCCCACCTGGGGGAAGGGCCCAGGAAGACCAAGGGGTATTGAAGGCTGACCACAAGGCAAGCACACATCTTGACCCTACCTCCTCTTGGAATTGCCATCTGAACACAAGGGGAATCCAGGAGTTGGTAGCTCTGTGTGTGCCTCTCTGTATCTTTTTTGTCTTTCTCTCTTTCTGTGTCTTCTTCTTCTGTTTCTGTGCTCCTGCAATTTTGATTAATATAAAATTGAACAGGCTTAGAGTTTGTGAAGTTGAATGGGCCAAGTCAATGCTTTGAGAAGTGTTTTTTGTTGATTGAATGATTGTCGTAGTTTGACATGAGAAGAATTTTAAAAAGTATTACAAAACTTTTTGTGCAACTGACAATCTGTTAAACCACTGAGATACTGAACACGCCTCTGTGAAACACAAATGTTAAAGATCAAAAATTCCAGGAACCTCCTCTTTCTTTTCCAGTCAACAAAGAAGCAGCGGGCCCCAGCCCCGGCCCCATCTCAACCAAACCAAACCAATCCAAACCAAACCAAACCAAACCAAACCAAACCAAACCAAACCAAACCAAACCAAACCAAACCAAACCAAACCAAACCAAGCAACCCTGCCATGGGCTGAGCCCCTTCCCCCCTCCCCAGGCCGCCCCCTCCCCATCAGCCCCATTCTGACCAAACCAAACCCCAAAAACTGCCAAACAGGAAAACAAAAGAGGCTACAAAACCCCAACCAGAACAAAGCAAGGCACAGCCATTAAAATCTTACCATCAAGTTCCCTCCCCACAAAACAACTAAAACCAGAAACTCCTGCAACCTGCAACCCCTACAAAATAACCCTACAACTAAACACAAGAAACCCCAAAAACCAACCACAAAACCAATTTTAAAAACTCAACCACAACTTCCACCATAAGTTACATGTAGGTTAGGTGTTAACCCTTTTGATACTTCAATCATCCCACAAGTAAAAGAAAAAAACAAAATAGAAACATTTTTAAAAAGCCATAAAACTGTCAAAGTCAGTAAGGAAGAAATAAATACCCAATAAAAAAGAAGAAAAAATGCCTTAATCTCTAAACTAAAAACCTCTTATAAACTATAATGAAAAAACTCTTTTTCTTTATAACACATAAAACTATAAAAATTTAAATATTCAAAATAATATAAACCAAAATTCTCCATATTTAAATAAATGATAAAACACTGTAATTTCAAAAAACATTCAGTCAAATACAAAAAAAAGTAATCCAGTACCCAGAAGAGAAGATCTCTATTTCCAGAGATGAAAATATTTTTAAAAGTAAATAATAAAAACATCTACCTTTAAAAAACTCATCTTTAAACAATACCTTGTAAGTCGACATGGTCCATCAAGAAGCTGTGAAAAAGCTTGTAGCATTAAAGACAACTTCAAAATAATAAAGTTCCCCAGACAACTGTAATCCAGAACAAAATTACGAACCACAAAAAAAATAATTTTTCCTCTTGTAAAAAAACTCCATAAACTCAACAAGAAAAAGTTATTCCCCTAGAACTAAAAAAAGACAGATCTAGAAATAGTAAACTACTAGAAGTTTTATGTTTAGTTTCTTTACATTGTCAGGTTAAAAAAAAAAAGCTGTAAAGAAAAACAAGTGTTCTAAAGAACTTATTTAAATTCCTACCGCCTTTTTTCTTTTATTTGCTTTTAATAAAATTTTCTTTATACCATTTAAAAATTTTAAGCCTACATTATCTTTCTCATAATCCTATCTCACAAAAAAATAAATCAATAAATAATTAACCAACACTAAAACCCACCACACTCATAAAACCATTAATTAAAAAATATCTCAACATAAGAAAAATCTGAAATTTACAAACCAAAACCACTGCAATGTCATAATGACCCTTTGCCAAAGTTTCTCTGATGGCGTAAAGTTCCCAGTAAAGGCTGTTTTGTTGTTTTGAGCTCCTGAGAACCTATTTTTGGTATTTCTACAGTGAGTTCAATTCAGAGGACACAAACAATTGTAATTCCTTTCAAATGTCTCATTGAGATAATTGTTTGGGGGATGGCAGTCAGAGCTTGTGTGTCCTGCTTGGCCCAGCCCAGGCAGGGCTTTCCCAGCCACATCCCACACTCCATTGCCCAGCTGGAGCCGCTGGTGCCTCTGAGTTGTGCTGCCCCAGCCCCAGGGACGCTCTCCTTGTCTGCCCATTCCCCCACGCTCTCTGGGCAGGGATGGCCTCACTGGGGGCTGCTGACATCCTCAGCACCTTGGAGGCTGCTGCTGAATTTTCCTGCTGCAGAGGCTTGTTCAGCCTTCAGCTCTTCACTGCAGGAATTCAGTGGCCCAGGGCTCATTAACACTCAGAACACCTGAACAAGCCAAGCCTCTGGGAATATTTTGATTTAATTTTCAAATCCTCTGTGGTTAACTAGATAGATTTCAGTAGTGTATTCAAACTGAATATATTATATTTAAAAAGACAGTGAGAAGAGATATTTTAGGTACGGTTTAGGTTTTTTTCCCTGTTAATTTATTGATAAGTGCAATCTCCAACTGACACTGAATCCAAGTACCTCCTGATGCAGTTTGAATAGAGATGAAAATCAAGACCCTTCATGGCTGACAATCAATCACACTCTGTCCCTACCCCCACCCCACCATTTCCCCCATGCAAGCCCTGGCACTCAGAGCAGCCTTGTGCAAATCTGAGCTCCCTCCAGCCCAGGCTGCACCTGCAGCTTTCAGCTCCTTGGCTCCAACTCCCACCTGCTTTCCTTGGAGAAGGAGCTGCCCGAGACACAGAGGGATGTTCATTTCTTGTCAGCCAACAAAGCCAAGGGAAGGCACGGCTCCATCAAATGCAAAAGTCATTCCTCTGCTGCATATTAAATCCACTTTCCACAGTAGGCAGTCTCAGATCAATGGGAAATATCTTCTGTGCCCAGCACAGATCCCAAGGTCCCTGCAAAACTTCCCTGCCCCAGTTCTGCCCAGATTTGCTCTTTGCACACACCAGTCACATGCTGAAGTCATCAGAGAGCTGAGGTGTCTGCTGGAATTCAATGCCCTCCCCATCCCGCAGCAGCCCTGCATTTCCCTCCTGCAGCCTTGGTCTCCAGCACAGCCATTGTGATAAATAGGTATGATTCGCGCTGATAAAATTGAAACAGTAATCAATATTGGTACAGTAATTAATATTTGGGAATAATAAAAATAGTTAAAATATAATGCCAAAGAAGAGAGGGAGATGAGGGGCTCCACACCCCCCCCCCCCCCCCGCCCCAGCAGACGTTCACAAGGACAGGAGGAAGGAAGCCGAAGATACAGTTGCTAAAAATGAGCAGAAAGGAAGCAAAACCTGGTTGGGTCCCAGAAAATGCTAATTATAAGGGATTTATTGCCTTGATATGTAGATGTAGTGGTATGTTAGTCTTGGCTTACATTGTACTGGCTTGGTGCGCATGTGTAACCCAAAGGTGAATTAAAGGACACAGAGGAAGACTACGAAATCTTCATCAGACGACCCCCAAAAGACTTGTGCGACCACCAAACCGAGTGGTGGCGCATGCGCGGTAAAGGTGGTGATGAGGGCAAAGATAGAAATATGACGAACCGAAAATAGAAGGAGATGGTATTAACCCATGGCATAATAGGGGGGTAATTTTTACTTGGCAAGCTTGTACGTGAGGTGGCAAGGGTCCCAGAGCCCTGCACTCCATACCTCGGGGTTATCTTTTGCTTATGCGCTATTATTTGAACCAAATTATCCCTTATTTATATATTTTCTAAACTATTTAATTAAAATTGCTGCTATCTCAAATATTGTTTGGGGTTTTTTTTTTGAAGGGATGATTGGGCAAACATAACATTAGTAATAAATGAATTTCATATCTCTAAGCTAAGCCTGTTTTCCCAGGACAGTATTTGATGAGTGATCTCATCCAGTCCTTATCTCAACCCATGAACCCTTTATAAAATTCTCTTTGTCCAGCTGCAGAGGGGAGGGAGTGAGCAGCCCACATGGATGCCTGGCATTTGGCCTGGCTCAACCCACGGCACCTTGGTACCACAGGGTCACAATGGACCCTTGGTTCTATGGGGTCTCATTGGTTCCATGAGGCCCTGCAGGGCCACTTAATTCAACAAGGCCCCAAAGTTTCACAGTGCCCTCCAGGATTCCATGAGGCCCTGCAATGTCAAAGTGGACCTTTGGATCCATGGGGGCCCACAGTGTCACAATGGGCTCTTGTGGTTCCACAGCCTCACAATGGCCCCTCGGTTCCATGTGTCCTGCACTGTTCCATGAATCCTTGGTTCCATGGGGTCTGTAGTGTCACAATGGTCTCCTTGGTTTCATGGTGCCAGAGTTGCCATAATTTCCATGGTATCACAACTGCCCTTGGATCCCAAGAGGCCCCACAGTGTGACAATGGCTCCTTGCTTCCATGACGCCCTGTAGTGTCACAATGGTGTCCATGATTCCATCAGGCCCTGCAGTGTCACCATGGACACTTGGTTCAATGACACTGCACAATGTCACCAGGGTCCCTTGGTTCCACAGAGCCCCACTGTGTCACTGTGGTCCTTTTGGTTCCAAGGCTCAGAAGTGCCAGAATGACCCTTTGGTTCCATCAGGCCTTGAAGTTTCCTAATGGTCTCCATGGTTTCATTAGTATCCCCTGTGTCACAAGAGACTCTTGGTTCCCTCAAGCTCTTCAGTGTCACAATGGGCCCTTGGTTCCACGAGGTTTGGTAGAGTCACAATTGACTCCTTGGTTCCATGAAGCCCTGCTGTGTCACAATGCCCATGGTTCCATGAGTTTCATGGTGTCACCATGGTCTCATTGGATCCCCAGTGTCACCATGGTCTCCTTGGTACCATCCAGGCCTTGTAACAAGAGATACTGAGCCATTTTGTGCCTTAGATGAAAGGCTGCAGAACTCATGCTTGTGAGGCTGTGTCACTGATAAGAAACAAAAAAACCCCTGAATCTGAATGCCAAATTTCATCTCAAGTAACTTCAATCCCAGCCTCCACAGAGGTAGAAAATACAAACAGAGATTCCACAGTAAATCAAAAACAGGGACCATATTTTGAATGCAGGCAAAATGCATTCAAGTGCATTCAAATGCACTCGATATAATAATAATCCCCGATTCCAAGAGTGAACTTAACAAGGGTTGAGTATTGAAGGAACTACACAGAAACACAATATAAGAAAAGCAGGTGGCACAGGTAATTCTGGGATAGGGAGACCAGAAAGCAAGAGCAGATGAACCAGTGCAGTCGCCACCAAGAAGATCACGTTCACACGCTGTGGGCAGCAACCCCCTCAGGCCGTGCCACGATCCCCTGGTGCAAGGGGGGTCACGATGGTTCGTGTTACTGATCTCAGAGTGCAGAGACACACAGCAGGGGACTTTCAGTATTAACCAATACAAATGCACCTTTTATTGAGTGCCCACAGCAGATGCAACAGAAGGATTAGAAAGGAGATAAAGGATAAAGAGAAAGAGAAAAGCAGGGGGGAATAGCTACCAACAGAGAGATGAAATCCTCGTGGTCCAGCCAATAGATCTGTCTGGTCACGTCGGGGAGAGTCTCAAAGTCTTTGGTTAACTCAGGGGTCTTTTATAATCTACTGCCGGGAGGGGAGCAGGACGGCACATGGAGGGAACAGTGGAGAATAAATCCATTGGGAACAGGTACAGACAGTCCAGTTCTGAACAGCACAAACCGGTGCCAGCAGTGAGCGGGGCCCGTTGTTTCAGGACTGGTTCCTATGGGAAACATCCCGCTTCCTATGGCAGACATCCCGCTCCAGTCAGGCCAGCACCCCTGGGGTAGAATTTGAAGGGTCTCAGTCTCAGTCCTTGGGGAGGGCTTCAATCTCCATCCTTGATGGGGCTGTGAGGCAGATGAGGCATCTTTGGATCATCTCTTACAGACTGACATCCCAAAACATTAAAATAATTATGCACTTCCCCTGAAAAATAAAATTTACTGTATTAATAAAATTATAATTATTTTTCTATTTATAATAGCATTATTATATATTTGCATTGCCAAATTTTAGTATTTATATTATAAAGTGTTATGAATAAGAAGCTTGACTAGGCCAAAATTCAAGCAGCAATCAATTTATTATTTAATATGGTAAAGTATGAGCAATACAGCGCTGGGTACAGTGGGAGAAGTTTTCCCTTCAATTGTACACCAATAATTGATGGTTACAGGTGTTTATAGGGGTACTCATCAGTTTTTTCCAGCAGTTTCTATTTCAAATCTTTCTCATCAGCAATTTTTATTCCAAATTATTACGTCACAATTCTATACACTATTGTGATTTTAAATTCTCAGGATGTATCTCAAAAGGAGTATCCCCAGATGGTGACAGTCCAGTTTCCGAAAGAAGAAAGACGAATCCCATCTGGTGGAGACCAGCTCCCCAGATGTGACTTCCACCTTTTAATTGCAGAGACTATAAATCTCATAACAGTGATGTCCAGCTTCCCTTTGGTTGAAACCATAAATCCTTGAGGTGGTGTTCATCTTCCTTTCTCAAGCTGTTTTTCTCTGCTTCAATAAGGTGTGAGATAAGCATATTTCCTTTATATATATTCCAAAGCCATAGTTTCAAGGATACAAGTAATATTCTAAAATTGTACTTCAAAAGGTTATTATTGCATAGCTCTTATGGATTAACTACAAGCAAAAAGCAACATCCTTAACACTTTAATTCCAATGCTCCTAAATCAACCAGGGTCAATTGAAAACAAAAGATAGGTTCAAAGGACCTTTTTCCATGTTTGTTTTTCCTCAGTTATTATTAGAATTCACAGCTCTCACATTGTCGAGGCCAACAAATTTCGCATTCACAAATACACACATCGCCTGATTGTACCTAACACGAAACATAGCTTTGTATTTCACAAAAGTCTGTACCTTTTTAGCAAGAAAAAAATTTATTGGTCATTGGTTCTAAGTAACACAATTCCTTTCATTAATTCATTGAGCAGTGTGGCTATTGATTTCTCCTTCGTTATGCTAATTAGTCCTATTTTCAATCCTTTTGTCATATTTCTTATCATTTTCACAGACAGGATAAAAGGGGCCACTTCGGGGTCCGCGGAGAACTTTCTGGGGCACATTTGGGGCACTTTTGTGTCTGGGGAGGGAATTCAAAGAGAAGTTGAACGTCTGGAGGACACTTGGGGCAGCCGGGTGGGCGATTCGAGGGGCACTCAGGGATTCTGAGGGACAGTTCCGGGTCCGGGGCAGAACCTGAGGGTCCAGGGGGGGCCCTTGGAGGTCAGGGAGGGGAATTCGGGGCCCTTCGGGGTCCGGGCGAGCCCTTGGGGGGCTCTGACGGGGCTCTCTGGGGCGCGGGGGGCGATGGGAGTTGAAGGCGCGGGTATAATACGATATAACAGGGCCGCGGAGCATCACGGGAGTTTGAGGCGGAGCTGCATTGGCTCTAAGTGGTGCGCGGGGCATGACGGGAGATGAAGTCCCGGATGGAACAGCACGGGACGTGCGCCGCGGAGCATGATGGGAGCTGTAGTCCCGGAAGTGGCTCCAACGCTTTGTTTGTGGGTCCGGGAAGGCTCTCGGGGGACACTTCTGCGTCCGAGCCGCGGCCTGAGATTCTCGGGGAAACGTAAACGATTCGACAGAACTTTCGGGGAGCTCTAACCGGGCTCTTTAAGGCGCGAGGCACAGCAGGAGTTTTAGGCGCGGGACCGTGTTGTGAGGGGCTCTGGGGCCGCGGGGGATGAGAGGAGATGAATTCCCAGAAGTGGCTGTACCGGGCATCTGTGGGGTCAGAAGCAATCAGGGGGTCCGGGGTCGCTTTTAGGGGGTCCCGAATGGGCGCTGAGGGGGGGCTGAGGGATCCTGGAGGGTCTGGGGGACATCCTTTGGACAGATGGGGGGGGGGGACCCCGAGGTTCTGTGGAAAGCGGGGCATGACGGGCGTTGTAGTCCCGGCTGCAATAGCGCTCAATCGGGCCGCGGGGCATGACGGGAGTTGCAGGCAAGAAAAGGTTGTGCCAATATCAGGCACCGCTTCCGAGGTCCTAAACCAGGCGCTGATTGGCTTTGGGCAGTGATGGGCGAGAGTCTCGGCAAATGGGATGCGGTGGAGACGGGAACAGCCGATTCAACCTCTCCAGTCCCTCCCAGTACAGCCCAGTTCATCCCAAATAGAAGCCAGTACAACCCCAGTGCCCCTCCAATCCCTCCCAGTACAGCCCAGTTCCCCCCAATACCCCTGAGTTTATTCTCAGTCCCTTCCTATTACCCCCACAATGTCATCCACAGCATGCCCCAGTGTCCCCAGTCTTCTCTGCAATGGCCCCAGCGTCCCCAGTTTGTCCCAGTATCCCCCAGTGTCACTCCCAGTATGTCCCAGTGTCTCCCACAGCATTCCCAGTGTTCCCCAGTATGTCCCAGTCCTCCCCAGTGTTCCCAAGGACAGTTTAATTTCTCACGGTGGCCGTGGCAGCCAAACCCAGCAGTGGGGTCAGTGCAGTGCCCATGGCCACAGCCCCTTGCAGGGGCCCAGTGCAGCTTGGGCTGATGATCCACCCTCACAGCTGGCCCAGGGCAGCTCTGCAGTGCCTTTGGTGGCACCTGGGGCTGGCACACACCTGAGCAGTGTGTCTGCTTGCAGTGGGGAAACTCAGGAGTTTGAGATTGCTGCAAAAAGTACAAAAAGGGAAAACCCCTCCTAGGCTGGGTGCAGCCAGCTCTGCAAGCACAGCAGGTCCCAGGGCAGTGAGGACAGACAGGATGGGACTGGGCAGTGTGGAGCAAGGTTGTCCACACTGGGTCAGAGCTCCAGGCACAGCTTCTGTGAGCAGGCCAGAGCTGCTGAGGAGAGACCCTGGGTCAGTATCAATCACAGAATGCTGCAATCACCTCTGCTCTAAAGAGAAATTTAATAAAAGACACCCTTTAAAATAGGAATGTATATTTTATTACTGCTCTTTGAAATCTTTCTCCGTAACTGGACTAGGAAAACTTTAATGACCCTCTCAGGGCTTTGGTGTTGTTTACATCAGACTCAGTCCCTGAGCGTGTCTTGAAAAAACTTCTCAAGAACTCAAAGTTAAATTCAGACTTCAAATTTTCTTGAATTTTTAATGGGTCCCACAGAGGGACACGACTGGGAAAATGTCCCCAGGTTCCATGAAGAGCAGAACACTGGAGGCAGTGATGACAGGCAGTGATGGACAAGCAAGGCAAAAGTGTCTCTTGTGCTGAGCAAACCTGGATGTGTTTCAGGAATGCAAAGGGCCAAGGCCTGAGCCCCAGCCCCTGGCCAGGCAGATCCTGTCCCTCCCTCCTTGCTCAGGGCTCTTCCCGGGATGGGCACTGGCATGTGGGGATGGGCAATGCCAAGGGCAGGAGCATGGGGCGGCCCCTGCCAGGCTGCTGAGCAGGGACAAGGAGGCAATGAGGCCCCAGGCCTGCAAGGGTCACTTGTCCCCTCGTGGCCTCAGGCCCAGGCCCAGCAGCCATGGCCAAAGTGCTGCCCAAGTTGGCTCTGTCAGGGCTGTCTTGCAGCTGCTGCCCATCCCTGTGCCCTGTGCAGCCCAGGCTGTCCCACGGTGTCCCTGCCCTGCGCCTCTGTCCCTGCAGGCTGTCGGCATCCCCCGGCTGCCCCACCTGGCTGGGCCCTTCCTTTGCTGACAGCTCTGCCTCCTGCCTGCCTCTGCCTGCCCACACAAAGCCTTGGCCTTGATACCAAAAGGTTTAATTCAATTTTTGCCCTGACTGTGAACTTTCAGCACAGGAACAAGGCATGCAGGGGCTGCTTTCCCAGCAAGGATATTTGGAAGAGAAGAAGACATCTCGCTTAAGAATAGAGAAAAGGACTGAAACTGGGAACTTGGGATTGCTTTTATGATAATGGATAAATTGTAATACACATTTAGCCACACTGGTAGAATTACATGTCCACATAAGGTTAGGAGTTATCCCTCACTAGACCTTAGGCCTGAATAAATGATACCCTCTTAAACAGCAAATTAGTGTTAAGGAGCATTATTCTGATATTTCAGAGATTTGGTGATGGCAGGGCCTCACAGTACCAAGGAGTCAGCTGTGGCACTGAGCAAACTCATGGAACACAGGGTCCATTCTGACACAGGAGAACCCCGTGGATCAAAATCCATTTTGGCACACCGGGACCACATTGAACCAATGGTCCATTGTGATACTGTGGCTCCAAGGAGAACATTGTGACCCTGAGAAACCTCTGGGAACCAAGGGACCATTGCGACACAGCAAGGCCTTGTGGAACCATGGGTCCATTGTGGCACTGCAGAACCTCACAGAACCAAGGTAACCATGTTGAACTACAGAACCTCATGAAACAAAGGAACCATGGTGACACTGCAGAACCTAGGAGACTGCTGTTGACAGTATGAACATTCATGGAACCACGGAGTCAACTGTGACACAACAAGGCTTTATAGAACCAAGGGTCCATTGTTAAACTGTGTGGCCTCATGGAACCATGAGCCATTGTGACACAGTGTGGCCATATGGAGCCAAGGGGCCACTGTGACACTGTGGATCCAAGGAGACCATTGTGACTGAGGAACCTCATGGAACCAGGAGTCCATTGTTCCACTGTGCGGCCCTGTGGAACCAAGGGGATGACAGTGACTTTGTGAGGCGTCATGGAACAATGGAGACTGTTCTGACACTTTGGGACCCACTGGAACCAAGGGGCCATTACAGCATGGCAGGGCCTCATGGAATTAAGGGGACTGCAGTGAGCACCATGGGTCTCCATGGGATGAAGGGTCCAATGGAACCAAGGATACCATTGTGACACTCTGGGGCATCACAGAACCAAAGGTCCATCGTGACCCAGCAGGGCCTCATGAAACCCTGGAGGCCATTTTTACACTTTGAGGCCTTGTGAAACCAAAGGGTCATTGTGGTACTTGAGAACCTTGTGGAGCCAAGGGGACCACAGTGACACTGTGGGGCTCAGTGAAACTAGTGGTCTGTTGTGACACTGCGAGGCCTTATGGGATCATGGAGACCATGGTGACACCAAAGGCGTCACTGAACCATGGGGTCATTGTGACACTACAAGGCCTCATGGAAGCAAGGAACCATTGTGACACTATGGAGCGTTGGCAGGCCAAGGGGCAGTTGTCACACTGTGTGGCACCATGGAACCAAGGAGTCCATTGTGACACTACAGGGCCCCATGGAACTAAGGATTCATGGAACAGGGTGGGACCTCATGGAACCAAAGGTCCATTATGACATTGTGGGGCCTCATGGAATCCTGGAGAACATCCTGACACTTTGGGGCCTCATTGAATCAAGGGGCTCTGCAGGGCTTCATGGAACCAAGGAGACCCTTCTGACATTGCGATTCCCCATGAAACCAAGGGTCCAGTGTGACACTGTGGTACCAAGGAGACCCCTGTGACACTGCAAGGCTCATGGAAGCAAGGGACCATTGTGACACTGAAGGGCCCCATGGAAACAAAGAGGTCAGTGAGACACATCTGGGCCTCATGGAACCAAGGATCCAATATGACACCACCAGTGTGACACTGCAGGGCCCCATGGAAACAAGGAGCTTGTGTGACACCGTGGGGTCCCATGGAAACAAGGGAACAGGTAACATCACTGGTTGGCTTGGCCTGACTGGTCCAGCTGCACTTGTCATGTCAAGGGTCTGTAATCATGTACCCCTGAAACCCTGGGGCTCTGGGCTTTCCTTCAAATGGAGAAGAACTGCCCTTCTCATTCAAGTATCCATGGCCAAAATGAGATTCCCCCTCCAAAATTCTGAATATTGAGGGATTGCTCCCAGACAAAGTTGCCATTTCCAAAAAGTCTGTCTGACCTTTACTTCCTGAGAGTTGGCTCTCACTTGCTTTCAAACACTGTAAGGCTCAGTGCTTTCCTTCCTATGGAAAAGAGCCCTCCTTCCTCTTGCACAGGCACCCATGTCCTAAACTGGTACTTTTCCTCCAAAATTCCCTATGTGCAAGGGTTGTCCCAGACAAAAGCTGACAGAACAGACTGCTCTGGCTGGCCTTGGCTTCTGGTGGTCACCTGTGTTCTGCCCTGCAACACTAGGGCTCTGCCCTTTCCTTCCCATGGAAAAGAACCATCCTTCTTCTCCAGGTTCCCATGGCCGAAATTGGGATTCCACTTCCCAAGGTCCTATATCTAATGATTGCTCCTACACAAAAGCTGCCATTACAAACAGGTCTGTCTGGCCTTGGCCTCCTTATGACCAGCTCTCACCTAACTTCTGAAGACAGGGGGTCCATGATTTCCTTCCTATGGAAAAGATCTGGCCTTCTCCTCCAGGCAAAGAGGGCTGAAATTGGGATTCAACATTCAAAAATTCAAATATCCAAAGGCTGCTCCCAGAAAAATGTGCCAGGACACACAGGTCTGCCTGGCTTTGGTCTCTGGTGACTGCAGTTCATTGGCCCCTCAAACACAAGGGTTCTGAGGTTCCCTTTCTGTGCAAACCAATGTGACAAAACCAGTTCCCAGGGCTGCTCCTGCAGAAAGGAGGAGCTGGTTGGGCAGCAGCAGTGCCTGGAGCAGACAGTGTTTGTGATGAGCTGCAGAGGAGCTGAGCCCAGGGGCTGTTGGCCAAGGCCGAGCCCCAAGGAGCATTTCTCAGCTGGCAGGGCGGGCTGAGAAGGGGAGGGGGGAATGCAGCAGCACAGGGCCATGGAACCAAGGGACCATTGTGACACTGTGGGGCCTCATGGAATCATGGAGAGCACTGTGACATTGCTGGGCCTCATGGAACCAAGGGGATCGTACTGATGCTGTGGCTCCATGGAATGCAGGGATCACTGTGCCACTGAGAGTCCCCATTATTTCAAGGATCCATTGTGACCCCACAGGGCCTCATGGAACTGTGGAGACCTGTTGCGGCGCGTTCAGTTTTCTTATTTAAATAATTGTTAAAAGTTAGTTTTTTGTATTGTTCAATGGACTGTTCCACCCCCTTTTTTTTGTACTGTAGTTGAATATGGTTTTTCCCTAGCCGGTCCCTCCCCTGGTTAAGCAAGCTGTCCCTGCCAGTTACTCTCTCTCTCCCCAGGCAGCCAACCTAAATACAGTATACCTTGTCTGTCAATTCCCGCCTCCCCTCCCTGCACTTGTCAATCCCCTCCCCGGCCCATCCCAGCTTCCAGAAAGTTCCCCTTTTCTCGAGCTGGGACTGGTTCCTTGGCCATAACCCTTTTTGTACCTCCCACTGTGTGTCATTGGTTTCAAGCTCTGCCCTTCTTTTTCTTTATCCAACCTTTGCCAGTTCTCCTTACCCCTCCCTCTTTGTATTTAAGCTGGCTGCACCCAGCTTTCTTTGGCAAACCTCCTCAGCTCCTCCCCAGTTCACCCTCCCTCGTCGAGGAATAAAATCTGCTCGACTCTGCTGAGGTTGTTTGTCGCCTCTTTCCCTCACTCCTGCTGACATTGTTGGCGACCGATTATATCCCTCGTCCGAGGGTCAGGGCGCGTAGCCTGCCACCACAGATGTGGGAGGGCGCGGCCCTAGGCGGAGGGTCTGCCAGACCTGTCTCCATACCGGAGCCGCAGTCTGCTGCAGCAGCCCTCTGCTCCCCGGACTGCTGGACCTGTGCTGCCCACTTCGGCCGGGATTTTTCGGGCAAGAACCCCAGCAGAGACCATTATGGTACTTTGGGGTGTCATGGGACCAAGGGGCCATGCTGGCACTCTGGGGCACCATGGCACCAAGGAGACCATTGTGACACAGAGGAGACTCATGGAATCACGGAGACTATTGTGACCCTGGGAGTCCTCACAAAACCAAGAGGACCATTGTGATACTGTGGGGCCTGGTGACACCAAGAGGCCTTTGTGACACTGCAGGGCTGCATGGAACCAAAGCTCCATTGTGACATTGCAGGGCCTCATGTCATCATTGGTCCTTTGTGACACTGTCGAGCCAAAGGAGACTGTTGTGACACTGCAAACCCCCAGGGTCCAAAGGTCCATTGTGACATTGCAGGGCGCATCGAAGAGGGGAGTCACGTGACATTGTGGGGTGTGGGGAACCACGGAGACCATTGTGACCCTGCATGGCCTCATGGAACCAAGGTGTCATAGCGACACTATAGGGCACCATAAAACTAAGGGAACATGGAACAGGTCTGGCTGCTTTGGCCCCCTGGGCCTTTTTCCTGGTCCAGCTGACTATGGCATGTTGAGGGTCTCTTCTCATCTGCCTTCCAAACACTGGGGCTCAATGCTTTACTTGCTATGGAAAAGAACTGTGATAAATAGGTATGATTTGTGCTGATAAAATTGAAACAGTAATCAATATTGGTACAGTAATTAATATTTGGGAATAATAAAAATAGTTAAAAGTTGTAATGCCAAAGAAGAGAGGGAGAGGAGGAGCTCCACCCCCCCTCCCTGCAGATGTTCACAAGGACAGGAGGAAAGAAGCTGAAGATATAGTTGCTAAGAATGAGCAGAAAGGAAGCAAAACCTGGTTGGGTCCCAGAAAATGCTAATTATAAGGGATTTATTGCTTTGATATGTAGATATAGTGATATGTTAGTTTTGGCTTATATTGTACTGGCTTGGTGTGCATGTGTAACCCAAAGGTGAATTAAAGGACACTGCGGAAGACTACGAAATCTTCATCAGATGACCCCCAAAAGACTTGTGTGACCACCGAACCGAGTGGTGGCGCCTGCACAGTAAAGGTGGTGATGAGGGCGGAGATAGAAATATGACGAACCGAAAATAGGAGGAGATGGTATTAACCCATGGCATATAAGGGGGTAATTTTTACTTGGCAAGCTTGTACGTGAGGTGGCAAGGGTCCCAGAGCCCTGCACTCTGTACCCTGCGGTTATCTTTTGCTTATGCGCTATTATTTGAACCAAATTATCCCTTATTTATATATTTTCAAAACTATTTAATTAAAATTGCTGCTATCTTAAATATTGTTTGGTTTTTTTATGAAGGGATATTGGGCAGACATAACAATTTTGGTGCCGAGACCCGGGACCCTCTTAACCCTGGGGAGGGTGGATAGTTCCTGGGAAGGAGCTCCCCACCAGACTTTTAAGTGGTCCCAGGGCTAGACCACTCTCCCTTGGGAAAAGAGAGTCTTTATTACAATAACGCATAAGCAAATTAGTTATTAAAAGCGCGCAAGAGAGGCTCCCATCAGAGTGCCGGCTTATAGGAGAGTACCCATAGAAAACTTCTTTGTGCACGAAGACCCTTGTGAGCAAAGGAGGCTGTGAGTATCACGGGGTTTTGGGTCGGGGGGCGGCTGTTTGCATGTGTGAGTGTGTGTGGAGTATCTGAGACGGGGGCTGGGCAGTCCCGGACCCCCGAAGCGAGTGGGACCTCCCAGTACCGCGGTTCCGAGATCTCCGCAAGGAGACCGGCTGGGAAAGGAAGGAAGTGAGAGAAAAGTGAACGAGTGGGGACCCTGGGAGGGTTTGACCCAGGGGGAAGGAGTAGGTCCCTGGTCCAGGCACCTGTGGAAAGGTCCTTGGCCAGGAGGGAGTAGGGAGACTGAGAAAGAGTGATTGAATAGGTTCCATTTCCTTGGAGGGGCTGGTAGCAGGCAATTTAGTATGTGATTAGATGGTGAGAGGATGAGGCTAATAGATTGAGAAAGAGAGAGAGATAGGAGTAGAACAAGTAGATTGCAGAGGGAAAGATAGGAGTGGAACAGGTAGATTGAAAAGGCAGTGTGACAGAGTAGTAAGTGAGGAAGTTGAACCACGAGGTGAGTGTGGGAAACTAAGATTTTCCTGGTATCGGGGATTTCTTGGTTTGTTGCCACCAGAAATGGGTCAGGGAAAAAGTAAGTTCCTTGACCCAGGGGCTGTAGATTGTGTGAACAATCCGCAGGAGTTTCGGGTATCTGGGAACCGTGAGGGGGGTTCTCAGGAAGGGAGCAATCCTCAGGACAGCCCGCTGGGGATGATGATACAGTTTTGGATGA
Organism: Geothlypis trichas; assembly: GCA_009764595.1. Taxonomy (NCBI): domain Eukaryota; kingdom Metazoa; phylum Chordata; class Aves; order Passeriformes; family Parulidae; genus Geothlypis; species Geothlypis trichas. The sequence continues at coordinate 98,029 of WSPJ01000044.1, forward strand.
ATGAGAATCCTGAAGAGAAAAAAATCAAGGAATTCAGAAGACAGTGCCTAGGGGACATAATATAGGAGAAGCTTTGAGTGAACATCAGAAAAAATATGAGTCTCCAGCAGAATGGTTAGAAAGATTAAAAAGAGACTTGCAATTATATTCAGGTATAGATACTGATACTGCAGTAAGGCAAGTTCTGTTAAAAACTCAGTTTGTGGTGAGATCTTGGGGTGACATCAGGAAGAAGCTGGAAAAATTAGAAGACTGGCAGGACAGGGGTCTTCAAGAGTTACTGAGAGAAGCACAAAGGGTGTTTGTAAGGAGAAATGTCGAGGGCATAGTTCAAACATGGCTGATCGAGAAGGGACATAGTCAGGCTAACTTGCTTGAGTTGTCCCAACTAGGCCAGAAAGCACTACAGGGACACAGTATCCTTGAGACAGGGAGTTGCTGACCACGTCATAAACAAGTCATAGGGAGGATGCTAAAGAAAGAAGTGCTAATCACAAAAATACAGAAGTTATGCGAAATAGTTGCTGTATTGTGTAATTGTAACTAACCAATGATGAGCGTAGCTTTTGCAATATGCATGAGGCTAATTATGAAGTGTATTTAACCCGATGATATAGATCAATAAACGAGCTACGCTGATGAACCATCTGGTGTCCGCGTCTCCCTTCTCCGACAAATGGTGACCTCGAACGTCGCCCCCTGCTGATAAGAAAACGGGGGAGGACGCGCCACGATCGGTGAAGTAGTGTTGGGTCTCTAGCAGCGGAGACGGCGTTTAACTGAAAGAGGAGCGGCGCCCCTAAGGGCATACAGGTGCCTTAGGCCATACGTGCCACCGGAGCCTGAGAGCTGCAACAGTGCTGATGGATCGTGGATAGGCAAGTGGCATATGATTTATTTACCGCTTTCTTGCAAAAGCGGCAGATTAAGGGGATGGATTTGACAAAGGAGTTACGGGGGCTCCTGCCATATGGGTATGCTAAGGGAATATTCGTAAATCCTTGTACTGTACATGAGATAACAGAGTGGAGTAAGTTTGGGGAGGTGCTCTGGGAACCTATGTTAGAAGATGATATAATGGCTAAAAAGATAGGGAAACTTTGGAGGGTGAGTCGTAATGAGTTTCTGCAGTATCAGGCAGAACAGAAAGCAGAGGTGCAGGCATTTGCTGCTTATACGAAAAACAGAACCTATGAGGGAGATTTATCCCAAGACACCCCATTGCCCCCTGTGTTTAATAGGGTGTCTTTGCCTCCGCCGGCACCACCGCCTTCTAATTCTGGTACCGAGGCAGCGAGCAAGCCGTCTGCACCCCCCTGGAGAGAATAATTCATGGCCAAAACCGGCCCCGGCTGCCCTCCCTCTGAGCAGTGAGCCGATCCCTGGGGCGGAAAGCGACCTAGCGGGGGCTACTGACGGGGGGAGGCTTGGGCTGCACTGGCAAAGGATGGCTTGGAGAAAGGGGATGTTGGTGCAATTAATGCGGCTTCACAAATAACATGCCCGGTGACTTTTCCAACTCAGGCAGGGGGAGGTCTGCGAGCAATAATAACTGCTCTTGACTGGAAGTTGCTATCGAAGTTGCAATCGGGAGTTAGTCAGTTTGGAGTGACAGCAGATGAGTTTATGGGGCTGAGAGTGTTTCTTTGCACCGAAACTCAGGCTCTGACAGGACCAGATAAGTACCAAGAGGCTATGAGATTGATTAGACTGGCTATAGACAGAGTAAAAGAACCTGGAATTAAGCAGGGCCAGGAAGAATCTTTTGGTTTGTTTATAGATCAAGTTGCTGCCGCGACAGAGAAAGCAGGGGTACCTGATTATACGGCAGAGGCTATGTTGAAACAGTGTGCTCTTCAGGACAGCAGTCAGGCTGGGAGGACACGCTAGGTGCGAAATGGGCCATAAAAGAGGCATTAGGGAGAATAGCTCAGATGCTGGTAGGATCAAAAGCATTCTTGGTAGCTGCTATCAAACAGCTGGGGTTAAGGTTACAGGAGCAGGCAAGGGTTTCCCAAGATCAGGTGTTAGCTGCCCTTGCACCTTTTCAAAGTCAGACGCAGTTAAGCCAGCTCCAACAGGCAACCATACGTGATGCTACCAATGTCCCTGCTTCCAGCTTGCCACCACAGGAAGCCTCGGGCTGGACCTGGCAGCCACTGTAGAAATCACGCTGATGACTCCGCACCCTCAAAACATCCCGATGAGGTTAAAGGACCTATTGTTATGCGAGGTCGACCGATGGGTGCACTGCTTTCAGGGAGATCATCTGCCTCTATGCTTGGATTATTTGTTTTACCTGGAGTTATTGATGCGGATTTTACCGGGAAAATTATGGTTATGTTACACACTCCTTTTCCACCACTTCAAATTAATAAGGAG
>WSPJ01000044.1:100910-123157 GCA_009764595.1 Geothlypis trichas
ACCTGATCCCTCTTCCTCAGAAGATGAGCAAAATGTAACTGTGGTAGAAAGGAGAGAGAGAGAGTCAACAACCCCGATAGCCCACAGAACCAGGAGTCGGTCTAACCTTGCCCCAGTTTTAGATAGAAAAGACACAGGCAGACAAAAACGGACTGTAATTGCCCCCTTACGGCAAGGTGTAGGAATAAAAGGGCCAGTATTCGTAAAAGTGCCTTTTACTCCGGCAGATTTAGTTATTTGGAAACAAACAGCCAGAACTTATAGAGAAAATCTGATAAAATGGCACGAGTGGTAAAAATGGTTATAAAAACTCAAAATCCTGACTGAGATGATATACAAGTAATATTAGATACTCTGATAGATTCGACTGAGAAAGAGATGGTACTTAAGGCAGCCAAAGAGAGGGCAAGAGAAGATATCAGAAATGGGCTAGTAACAGGGAATTTAGACATGAATTTCCCAACTGAAGATCCAAATTGGGACCCTAATTTATTTGGTGATATGAGGAGACTAGGGAAATATCAAGAGTAGATCCAAATAGGATGTACCCAAAACTATAAATTGGTCTAAACTGTATGAGGTTAGGCAGGAAAAGAAAGAATCTCCCACTGCGTTTTTGGAGAGGCTTACGGAAGTAGCAAGAAAATATACAGATCTCCAAATAGACACAGAACAAGCAAAAGTTCAGCTTGCTCTCATATTCTTGGGCCAATCACAGGATGACATTCGTAGAAAATTGCAAAAATTAGAAGGGGAAGACCTAAGGAATTTAGATAAGCTATTTGAAGTTGCTTGGAAGGTATATAATAATCGCGAAAGAGAAGCTAATAAAAGGCAGCAGCAGAACCTTCTGGCAGTAGTACAAAGAAGAGGGAACCCAAATTTCAGGGGTCATAACAGAAACGGTCGAGGTACGAGACCCGTTACACAGGGGTTAACCCTAAATCAGTGTGCGTATTGTAAGCGGGAGGGCCATTGGAAAAATGAGTGTCCAGAAAAACCGCATAACCGGTTTTACCAAGACAATCAGTTCCAGCAAGCTACTAAAGAGATAGTTTTGAGAGAGTATACCAACTGACTAGACATAGAACCAGTAGAACAAGCTAAGGAACCTGTTATAAATATACAATTAGGACATAAAGAAGTCAGATTTCTAATAGATACAGGAGCTACTTACTCAGTATTGAATGATTTACAAGGACAAATTGGGGACAAAGAAACAACAATAGTCGGCGCTACAGGAAAGGAGGAAAAACGGCCATTCCTGCAGCCACTAGATTTGTGTTTTGGAAATAAAGTTATAACACACGAATTCCTATATGTACCTGAGTGTCCAATTCCGCTTTTAAGGAGAGATTTGCTGGCAAAACTTGATGCGGTAATACCCTTTGAAAATGGAGAACTTATAATGAAAATACCTGAATCAAAGACGGGACAGATATTAATGATTAAAGAAAAACCTGTTCCTTCTATCCCTAGGGAGGTAGAAGATGCAGTGATTCCTTCTGTATGGGAGACAGATATACCAGGGAAATCTAAATTGGCACAACCAGTGCATGTAGAATTAAAAGAAGGGGCGAGGGCTGTGCAAGTCAAACAGTATCCCATAAAACCAGAAGCACGGCAAGGAATAGTAAAGATAATTGAGAAATTCTTGAAATACCAAATTTTAGAAGAATGTGAATCAGAATTTAATACACCAATATTTCCAGTGAAAAAGCCAAATGGTGAATATAGATTAGTACAGGATTTGAGAGCAATAAATAAAATAACAAAGGACATTTATCCAGTAGTAACAAATCCTTACACATTGCTAACATCCGTAAAGGAGAAATATAAATGGTTTACTGTAATCGATTTAAAAGATGCCTTTTTCTGCATCCCCCTTGACAAAGAAAGTAAGAAACTGTTTGCTTTTGAGTGAGAAAACCCAGAGAACGGAAGAAAAACCCAGCTTGCCTGGACACGACTTCCACAAGGCTACAAGAACTTGCCGACCCTGTTCGGAAGCCAACTAGCAAAGGAACTGGAGATTTGGACCGAAAATGGGCAAGTACCAAGAGATCAATACTTATTGTTGCAATATGTTGATGATATACTAATAGCTACAGAAGAAAAGGCAACTTGTATAAAGGTAACCATTGAGATTTTAAATTCACTGGGAATGGGAGGCTACAAAGTATCCAGAGGAAAGGCACAAATTGCTCAACAGACTGTGATTTACCTGAGACGTGAAATTTCACCAAGACAACGAAAACTAGGTACTAATCGTATCCAAGCTACTTGTGCTATTCCAGAGCCCCAGAATTTACATGAGCTGCGAGTCTTCCTTGGGATGGCAGGATGGTGTCACCTGTGGATCATGGACTATGGACTGATTGCAAAACCCCTGTACAAAGCCCAGAAGACGCAGCCATTCACCTGGGGCAAGCCACAGAAAGAAGCCTTCCTAAAATTAAAAGAAGCACTGACAACTGCTCCAGCATTAGGGTTACCTGATCTGTCTAAAGATTTTCAGCTGTTTGTACATGAAAGGCTGCGCCTAGCACTAGGAGTCCTCACCCAAGGCCTGGGAAGCTGGAAAAGGCCAGTGAGCTACTTTTCCAAACAACTTGACAACATAAGTGCCGGGTGGCCTTCATGTCTACGGGCAGTCGCAGCTACTGTGATACTGATACAAGAAGCCAGGAAGCTTACTATGGGACGGCACATCAATGTCTATGTACCACACATGGTAACCACTGTCTTAGAGCAGAAGGGAAGCCATTGGCTATCTCCCAGCAGGATGATGAAATTCCAGGTAGTCCTGACTGAGCAGGACAATGTCACATTAAAAACAACTAATCTTTTGAATCCAGCTTTGTTCCTAGGTACCACAGCTGAAGAAGGCCTATTAGAGCACGACTGTGTAGAGGTAATAGAGTACACCTATTCAGCAAGAGAAGACCTGAAAGATGTCCCACTAGAGCAGCCAGAGTGGGAGCTGTTTACAGATGGGAGCAGCTTCGTGGAAAATGGAACCAGATACGCTGGATATGTGGTAACAACAGTCAATACAGTAGTGGAGGCAAAGGCATTACCACCAAATACATCTGCCCAGAAGGCAGAACTGGTTGCTTTAACCAGGGCACTAGAATTAAGTGAAGGGAAGAAGGTAAATATCTAGACTGACTCAAAATATGCTTTTGGAGTGGTGCATGTACATGGAGCACTGTGGAAAGAAAGGGGACTACTGTCTTCTCAAGGTATGCACATTAAACATCAGGATGCAGTCCTGCAATTGATAAAGGCAGTACAAAAACCTGAACAAGTAGCAATCATACACTGCAAAGCACACCAATCAGGAAACTCCAAAATCTGTGAAGGAAATCGAAAGGCAGACTGGGCAGCCCGACAGGTTGCTCGAAATGTGCAAACAACTATGGCATTGATACCTCTAAAGCTTAATGTGTCCCAATTCAATTTGCCTCCAAACCCAAAATACTCAGTAGAAGATGAGAGACTGGCACGTTTGCTAAATGCACAAAAGAATTCAGAGGGATGGTATGTGACTGCACAAAGACAAATAGTAGTACCCCCCTTGATAATGAGAGAAGTTCTACAGATTAAACATAACAAATGTCACTGGGGAGCAGAAGCATTGGTAAAATTGCTAAAGCAGAATTTAATTTCAGTACGGATGTTAACAATGGCAAAATCAGTAATGTCAAAATGTGATATCTGCTTGAAAAACAACCCAGTAGCTAGGCGACAGGCACAACTAAGAAGAATTCAGGTAAGAATAGAGCCAGGAGACTATTGGCAGGTAGATTTTGTAGAACTGCCAAAGACTCGAAGATACAAATACCTGTTAGTGGGAGTTGACACCTTCTCTGGGTGGCCAGAAGCCCTTCCCTGTCGCACAAACCAAGCAAAGGAAACAGTTAAGTGGTTACTACAGGAGATTATTCCCAGATTCGGAGTACCTCTAGGAGTATCATCAGATAGGGGGCCCCATTTCATAGCTACAGTAGTAAAAGAGGTAAGAAGATTGCTGGGAATAACTTGGGACCTCCACACACCGTGGAGACCCCAGTCAAGTGGACAGGTAGAGAGGATGAATCAGACACTAAAAAGGCAAATCAGTAAGATATGCCAAGAAGCCAAATTGCAGTGGCCCCAGGCTTTGCCAATAGCATTGTTGAGGATTCGGATAAAGCCTAGGAGTGGGATGTCAGTCAGTCCTTATGAGATATTGTATGGGAAACCATATGAATCTCCTGAGCCTAACCCTAATGTACACGTCACAGGAAAGCAGGAAGTGTATAACTATGTTCTGTCTCTCGGGAAAACTTTAGCTCGGCTCCGGAGCATCCTCGTGTGGAACAGACCACTGACTCTCGAGAATCCGGTTCATAACATACATCCAGGAGACGAGGTGTACATCAAAAACTGGAACGAAGAACCACTGAAAGAAAAGTGAAATGGACCCCATCAGGTACTACTGACCACCTTCACAGCAGTCAAAGTAGCCGGCGTGGACCCCTGGATTCACTATACCCGGGTGAAGAAAGTCCATCCCGGATCACGGACTGTGTAAACTGTGGAACTAACAAGGCTACAGATAAGATGTGTTTTACCTTAAGAATGCTTGTGTTAATATTATGGTCATTAATGCCTTTGGGATGTGGAATGCAAAATGATCAACAAACTACTCTTCATTCTAGAATGAAGAGAGAGGTACAAACACAGGTGATAAATGTTCCTAATGCAGTTCGGGCTGAGAATATAATGATTGGATTGGTCAAAGATTTTGCCAAAATGCAAAACACCAGTAGAATAACTGCCTGTCTGCCAATACCAAAAGCAGCAGGAGACCCAGTAAATTGGGGAATCATAACATCAAAATTACCTGAAATACAAAAGAACAAAACAATTACATGTAAACAGGTTCCTGAATCGAGGCAAGTAATCAAGGAAACCTGGGAGAAAATAGGAGCAAGGATGAGACCCTTGAGCCAGAAAGACTGTATTCTAAGTGATGGCATACTAGGAACCCCTATGGGAGAATCAGAAGGCATCACACAATGGCAATGCCATTTACCACACTATAAAAAGATTATAGAAAATGTTACAGAAACCACTCTGGTGTGGAAGTGTGAGGCCAAGGATCGGAAAGATCAGATAGAGCCTTGGGAGAGTGCGTGGTCTGTGAGTATTCTTCAAAGATTCCAACATATGGCAAACACCCCTTGGTGTATTAAGTGGGAAGGCCCTGAGAATGAAACAGATCCAGCAATAACAAACACTGCCACTAGTAGCAGAATGAGGGCAGACAAAGTAAGTTGGTGGGCATGCAATAAAACCTATGACTGCACTTCAGATGATGTAGAGATAAAACAGATGCCACCCCTGGCAATAGCCCTACAAATTGGTTGTGCTTGCAGAAGGATTAAACATAAACAAGGCAGAGTGAATTATAAGGCAGTTATAGGATGTACCAGAATTACAATCCGAGGTCCAGGACAATTTGTATGGGCAGCAAGTGATGGTACCTGGACAACACATCTGCCTGTAGATGGGAAAGTAAAGGAGATTACTTTAGGCCTTCCAACCTTATGTCCAATCTGGAAAAGGTCCCCATTTAACGGAAAACATGAACTTCTGCAGATAAGAGCGAGACGGGAAGTTCTAGACAATGAAGATCCAGATGACACTTGGCAAGAACCCTCTAGTGGAGTGAAATTTGAGTAAGCCCTAGAATCATTACTTGGTCCTATAGCAAATTATAAGAGTAGAGAGATGCTGTACAAACTTACAGGTCAGGTAGGTAGACTGGCAAGAGTCACCCGGGAAAGATTTAAAGAATTAAACATACAATTACAAGCCACCACAAAAATGACTTTACAAAATCGATTAGCTTTAAATTTGTTACTTCTGAAAGAACATGGAGTATGTAAATTTTTAAAGGGACAAGTTGATCATTGCTGCATTCATATCCCAAATATAACTGTAAATGTAGAATATGACATCAGTAAGTTGAAACAAATAGAGCATGAAGCATAAGAAGAACAAAAAGATTTGACTACAAACTGGTTAAGAAAAATCTTTACAAAATTAGAGTGAAATGTGAGTTCATAGATTAAATCTATCATCCAGAATGTAATAATTTTACTAATCGTATTCTTAGCAATTTAGTTAGTTTACAGCATCTTAAAAGGAGAGATACAGAAGAGAACATCCTAGAACCAGAAGATAATAAAGGCACTAACACGAGATCCGCGCCCACCATCCTCTGGTTCTCCAGTTCGTGATAACATCCACAACAATGTTTACATCAACCCTAGATTTGAAAAATCGAGTATAAAATAAAGAATAAAAAAGACTGTATCAAGTGAAAACATTTACACATATAGTGAAGTGAAAATGCTTTCAAAGGAGAGAGAATGATAGTAGAACACTGGAAAATGTCAAAGATAGAACTCTAAGATGTTAGGCTTTGTGCTTTTCTCAGAACACTGCACCTGCGTGAGCAGTATGATAAATGATATAATTGTTAGATGTGATGATTGTTTAGTAATTAAGTATAATTATTATACCGTAAGAATCTACGCATACAATAGAACAATGTAAGTTTAATAATTAACATGAAAGTTATGTCACGATAGAGTATAAAACACCTTCACCTCGAATGTATGGTCAGAATCAAATTTGAGTTACAATACCCCAATTCCCAGAGCTCTTAATAAAAAACACTGCATATAATCACTCAGTGATTATGTGTTTTTTGAACGCTAACAGGACTTTTTATGGTTTTGGGGACATTTTTGGGGAATTTGTGAAGTTAAATCAGGATTTTTGGGGTTATTAGGATTTCAAAGGATTTTGTGGGCTTTTATTGGGATTCTAGGGTGTTCTAGTGGGATTTTGAGAGATTTGATTGGGATTTTGTGGGTTCTATTAGGACTTTCAGGGTCTTTAAAGAGATTTTGGTGCCTCTCAGTCCTTCCCGACACCCAAGGAATGGCCCAAAGTCACCCAAAATTCCACTAAAACCCCACAAAATCCCCCAAAATTACAAGAAAATCCTCAAAACCCCCAGAAAATCTCTGAAAATCCGAGTGGAACTCACAAAAATTTTAAAAAACTCCCAAAAATTTCAATAAATCCCCCCCCAAAAAACCCCCACAACCCCAACACCCAAAATCCAAAGCCCTCTAAATCAACAAAACCCCCCAGAACCACGTAACCATCCCAAAACCCAATAATTCTTCTCAAAAACCGCAATAATTTCCCCCAAACTCCAAAAAAAATTCCCCAAAGCCCAAAAAAGCCACCCCGAAATCCCCACAAATCCCCCCAGAACCCCCTAGACTCACCAGGGGCCGTCCTGGATCAGGGGGCACCGGCCGGTGGAACAGGAGCCACTTCAGGGGGCCCTCGGAGCTTTTTGGGGAGGGGGCACCATGGGAGACCCCCCAAAAACCGGGGGGGGGGGAACCCCTGCTGTGCCCCCTCCCCCTGAAACCCCCAGACCCCGGTTCAGGGCGGGCCTGGGACCCCTCGGGACCCCCAAATCTCCCCCGGGACCCCTCCAGGAACCCCAAAGCCCCCAGAGCTCCCCCAGGATTTGCCCAGAACCACCCTGGACCCCAAAAAATCTCCCCAGGACTCTCAGACCCCCCCATTCCCCCAAAATTCACCCCAGACCCACCTGAGACCCCCCCAAATGCATCAGACTGCCCCAAATCACCCTCAGACCACTCAATCCCCCCCAAACCCTATGAAATCCTCTCAGACTCCACCAAATTTCTCCAGACCCACCTCAAAACCCACCAGATCCCCTTACAACCCCACAGTTCCTCTTGCAATCGCCCAAAAACCCTTCAGAGCCTCTCAATTCCCCTCAGATCCTCCTAAACGCACCCGACAACGCCCCACACCCGCTCAAGCTTCCCCCAAATCTCCCTAAAGCCGCCTCTGACCACCAAAGCCCCCTCAGACCCCCTCATTCCCCCCAAACCCACCAAAGCCCCCGTGCTTCCCGTCGATGTCCCCAAAAATCCCCACTTTCCCCTCAGACCCGCCCCAAACCGCCCCAGTTTCCCCCAGCCGCACCTCAGCTCCACTGTCCGCTCACAATCTCCCGGCCTCGGCCGCGCGCTCGGGCTTCCTTAGCCAATAACGGCGCGCCCCGTTCCAAATCAACCAATCATCGCGCCGAACACCCCTGAACTACCCAATCACGGCGCGACTACCCTCAGCAATGCCCGCCTCCCCCATGCCGCTCCAGCCAATCAGAGGCGAGACGGAAGCGGCGCCGCCATCCCCGCCGCCGCCGGGACCCGCCGGGCTCGGAACAGGAGCGGGAGGGGCCTGAGAGGGGATCGGGGGAGGGGCGGGGAAGGGTCTGGGGGGGTCTGGGGGGGCTTTGGGGAGGGGTCCCGGGGGTTTGGGGGGGTCTGGGAAGTCTGGGGAGGGGTCCTCGGGCATCGTGGGGGGACGTGGGGGGTGCGGATGGGTCCTAAGAGGGGTCTCGAGGAGGGGGTTGTGGGAGGGTTTTGGGGAGAGGTCCTGGGGGGATCTGGGGAGGGGCTGGGGGAGCCTGAGTTGGGTTTGGGGAGGGATCTGGAGGGTCCTAGAGGGGTCCTGGGTGGGGTCTTGGGAAGGGTCTGGGGGGTTCTCAGGGGGTGCTGGGGGAGATCAGGGGGTCCCAGGGGGTCCCAGGCCCACCCTGAACCGGGGTCTGGGGGTTGCGGGGGGAGGGGGCACAGCAGGGGTTCCCCCCCCCGGTTTTTGGGGGGTCTCCCATGGTGCCCCCTCCCCAAAAAGCTCCGAGGGCCCCCTGAAGTGGCTCCTGTTCCACCGGCCGGTGCCCGCTGATCCAGGACGGGCCCCACTGAGTCTGGGGGGTATTGGGAGGATTTTGGGGGGCTTTGTTTGGGATTTTGGGAATTTTGGGACATTTTGGGGAGCTTTGGAGGGGCGTGGGGGTGGTTTTTTTGGTTTTGTGGGGATGTTTTTGGATTTTGGGGCATTTTGGAGGCGATTTTTTGGAGGGTTTCAGGGGATTTGGGGGGGCTTTTTTGGGTTTTGGGGAATTTTTTGGGAGTTTAGGGGGAATTATTGGTTTTTTAGAGAGAATTATTGGGTTGTGGGAGGTTACACGTTTTTGGGGGGTTTGATGGATTTCGGGAGTTTAGATTTTAGAGGATTTTATTGGGGTTTTGGTGGGGTTTCATTTTTGGGGGGGTTTATTGAAATTTTTGAAATTTTTTTTTAACTTTGGTGAGTTCCGCTGGGATTTTGTGGGATTCTCTGGTATTTTGTATCATTTTATTCTGATTTTTAGGGGCTTTGGGGTATATTTTGTGGAATTTTTGGGAGCGTCGTGTGCTCTGAGGGGGCTTTGAGATTGTCCCCGGGTGTGGGGAAGGGCTGAGAGGCACCAAGATCTCCTTAAAACCCCTGAAAGTCCCAATAAAATCCATATTATCCCAATTAAATCTCAAAAAATTAGAACCACACAATATCCTAGTAAAAGCCCACAAAATCTCTTGAAAGCCCCACAACACCCCCCCATAATCCAAATTAAGGCCCACAAATCCTCCAAAAATGTCCCCAAAACTGCAAGAAGCCTCACAAAATCTCCCAGAAGACCCAAAGAAATCCTAGCAACACTCAGAAAACCCCTAAACCCCCCCAAATACCACAAAAATCCCAAAAAAATCCCAAAAATTTCCTCAAGAAACCCTGACCTCTAAAGAATCTCACTAAATGCCTTCAGACTTACAATAAAATCCCCCTAAAAATTAAGAGAATCACAAAAATTCCCCACAAAATCCCAGTAATCCCCTCCAAATTAAAAAAAAAAAAACTCCAAAAAATTTCCTTAAACCCCCAATCACACCCAGAAAAACACCCCCCAAAGTGCCAATAAAACCCCCCAAAATTCCCCAGCTCCCCCAAACCCAATCCTTCTCTCCCAAACCCCAATAATGGCCCCTGCACTCCCAACAAGCTCCCCCAGCCCCAAAGCCCCAAATGCCCCAGCCCTGCCCAGCCCTCCCTGGTCCCTCCCAGTCCCGCCCAGGCCCGTCCGGGGCCGCGGCCAAAACTCCCCGGAGCGAACGCGGAGGGCCCGGAGCGAGCCCGGAGCCCATCCCGGGCTGGGCCTCAGCCTCGGCCCCTCGGGGGCATTTGGGGCCGGCCTGGGCAGGGTCAGGGTGGGCTCCGATCCCTGGCAGCCATTCCCAGCCTTGCAGGGGGATTTTAGGCCCCTTGGGCTGATTTGAGGCCCAATGTGGTGGTTGGAGGGGGGATTTTAGATCCCTTTGGATGATTTGAGGCCCATGTGGGTGAATTTAATTTTGTGTGATTTAGGGTCCCTTTTTTGGTGATTTTGGGCCCATTTGTGTAGGTTTTTTGCTTCTTTGCGTAATTTGAGGTCAAGCCAAGTAATTCAGGATGAATTTAGGTCCTCTTGTGCTGGTTTGGTTGCAAATAAGAAGCTTGACTAGGCCAATATTCAAGCAGCAATCAATTTATTAATTAATATGGTAAAGTTTGAGCAATACAGTGCTGGGTACAGCAGGGGAAATTTTCCCTCCAACTGCACACTGATAGTTGAGGGTTGCAGGTATTTATGGGGGTACTCATCAGCTTTCTCAGCAGTTTCTATTCCCAATTTTTACTCATCAGCAGTTTCTATTCCCAATTTTTACGTCATAATTCTATACACTATGGTGATTTAGTTTTTCTCAGGATGTATCCCAGAAAGGAGTATCCCCAGATGGTGGTGGTTCGGTTTCTGAAAGAAGGAAGAATCTCCCAGTTGGTGAGGTCCAGCTCCCCAGATGTGGGTCCACCTTTTAATTACAAGGACTATAAATCTCATAACAGTGATGTCCAGCTTCCCTTGGTCGAAACCATAAATCCTTGACTTGATGTTCATCTTCCTTTCTCAAGCTGCTTTTCACTGTTTTGTTAAGGTGTGAGATAAGAATGTTTCCTTTTATATATTCTGAAGTTACAGTTTCAAAGATCCTTACTACAAGCAATATTCTAAAATTATACTTCAAAAGGTTATTATTGCAAAACTCTTTAAGGCTTAGCTACAAGCAAAAAGTTCCTGTCAAAAACCAACATCCTTAACACTTTAATTCAAATGCTCCTAAATCAACTTAAGACTTATAAAGTTTATTTATGAACAAAGGTTCAAAGGCCATCTTCCATGTGTTAATTCCCTCAGTAATTATTACAATTCGTCTTTATAACTGTCTTTATAACTTTATAACTTTATAACTGTCCCATGGTTGGTTTCCACACATATCACAATCACAAATACACACGTTGCCTGGATGTACCTGACACGAAACACAGCTTTGTATTTCACAGGGGGCACAGGGATGGCTCCTGTGAGAAGCTGCTGGAAGCTTCCACCGTGTCTGGCACAGCCAATTCCTGGTGGCTTCAAAGATGGACCTGCTGCTGGCAAAGGCTGGGCCAGTCACAAATGGTGGCAATGCCTCTGTGATAACAGCTTGAAAAAGAAATCAAAATAGAGATTGTGGCACAGTTTTAACTCCAGTCAGAGGAGAGCAGAGGGAGAACATGTGAGAAGAACAATCTGCAGACATCAAGGTCAGTGCAGAAGGAGGGGCAGGAGGTGCTCCAGGCCCTGGAGACCCAGGCACCCTGTAGGAGAGCCATGGAGAGAGGGGCCCTGCTCCCAGGCTGGAGCAGCCTGTCCCTGGAGGAATGCACCCCTGGAAGAGTGACCCGTGCTGCAGCAGTTTGGGAAGGACTGTTGTCCCTGGGATGGACTCACACTGCAGCAGTTTGCAGAGGGCTGCTGCCCCTGAAATGGACTCACACTGGAGAAGCTCCTGCAGAACTGTCTCCCTTGGGAGGGACCCACGGTGCAGCAGGGAACCACTCCTCTCCCTGAGCAGGGGCAGAAGCCATGGGTGATGAACTGACCATAACCCCCATTCCCTGTCTCCCTGCACTGCTGGGGTAGGAGGGAGAGCTGGAAGGAGGGAGGTGAAGAGCTTATTTTATTTCCTCTTTTCCTGCTCTGACTTTGTTAGTAATAAATGAATTTCACATCTCTAAGCTAAGCCTGTTTTTCCCAGGACAGTATTTGATGAGTGATCTCGCCCAGTCCTTATCCCAACCCATGAACCCTTTATTAAATTCTCTTTTTCCAGCTGCAGAGGGGAGTGAGGGAGCAGCCCACATGGATGCCTGGCATTTGGCCTGGGTCACCCCACGACACCTTGGTACCACAGGGTCACAATGGACCCTTGCTTCTATGGGGTCTCATTGGTTCCATGAGGCCCTGCAGGGCCACTTAATTCAACAAGGCCTCAAAGCTTCACAGTGGTCTCCAGGATTCCATGAGGCCCTGCAATATCAAAATGGACCTTTGGATCCATGGGGGCCCACAGTGTCACAATGGGCTCTTGTGGTTCCACAGCCTCACAATGGCCCCTCAGTTCCATGTGTCCTGCACTGTTCCATGAATCCTTGGTTCCATGGGGTCCTGTAGTGTCACAATGGTCTCCTTGGTTTCATGGTGCCACAGCTGCCATAATTTCCATGGTATCACAACTGCCCTTGGATCCCAAGAGGCCCCACAGTGTGACAATGGCCCCTTGCTTCCATGACGCCCTGTAGTGTCACAATGGTGTCCATGATTCCATCAGGCCCTGCAGTGTCACCATGGACACTTGGTTCAATGACACTGCACAATGTCACCGTGGCCCCTTGGTTCCACAGAGCCCCACTGTGTCACTGTGGCCTCTTTGGTTCCAAGGCTCAGAAGTGCCAGAATGACCCTTTGGTTCCATCAGGCCTTGAAGTTTCCAAATGGTCTCCATGGTTTCATGAGTACCCCCTGTGTCACAAGAGACTCTTGCTTCCCTCAAGTTCTTCAGTGTCACAATGGGCCCTTGGTTCCACGAGGTTTGGTAGAGTCACAATTGACTCCTTGGTTCCATGAAGCCCTGCTGTGTCACAATGCCCATGGTTCCATGAGTTTCCATGGTGTCACCACGGTCTCCTTGGATCCCCAGTATCACCATGGTCTCCTTGGTACCATCCAGGCCTTGTAACAAGAGATACTGAGCCACTTTGTGCCTTAGATGAAAGGCTGCAGAACTCATGCTTGTGAGGCTGTGTCACTGATAAGAAACAAAAACCACCTGAATCTGAACACCAAATATCATCTCAAGTACCTTCAATCCCAGCCTCGACAGAGGTAGAAAATACAGAGATTCCACAGTAAATCAAAAACAGGGACCATATTTTGAATGCAGGCAAAATGCATTCAAGTGCATTCAAATGCACTCGATATGATGGGGAGGTGATGATCCCCTATTCCAAGAGTGAACTTAAGAAGGGCTGACTATTGAAGGAACTACAGAGAACCACAATATAAGAAAAGCAGGTGGCAAAGGTAATTCTGGGATAGGGAGACCAGAAGCAAGAGCAGATGAACCAGTGCAGTCGCCACCAAGAAGATCACGTTCACACGCTGTGGGCAGCAACCCCCTCAGGCCGTGCCACGATCCCCTGGTGCAAGGGGGGTCACGATGGTTCGTGTTACTGATCTCAGAGTGCAGAGACACACAGCAGGGGACTTTCAGTATTCATCCAAACAAATGCACCTTTTACTGAGTGCCCACAGCAGATGCAACAGAAGCATTAGAAAGGAGATAAAGGATAGAGACAGATAAAAGGACGGGGGGGAATAGCTACCAACAGAGAGATGAAATCCTCGTGCTCCGGCCAATAGATCTGTCTGGTCACGTTGGGGAGAGTCTCAAAGTCTTTGGTTAACTCAGGGGTCTTTTATAATCTACTGCCGGGAGGGGAGCAGGACAGCACATGGAGGGAACAGTGGAGAATAAATCCATTGGGAACAGGTACAGACAGTCCAGTTCTGAACAGCACAAACCGGTGCCAGCAGTGAGCGGGGCCCGTTGTTTCAGGACTGGTTCCTATGGGAAACATCCCGCTTCCAATGGCAGACATCCCGCTCCAGTCAGGCCAGCACCCCTGGGTTAGAATTTGAAGGGTCTCAGTCTCAGTCCTTGGGGAGGGCTTCAATCTCCATCCTTGATGGGGCTGTGAGGCAGATGAGGGATCTTTGGATCGTCTCTTACAGACTGACATCCTAAAACATTAAAATAATTATGCATTTCCCCTGAAAAATAAAATTTACTGAATTAATAAAATTATAATTATTTTTCTTATTTATAATAGTATTATTCTATATTTGCATTGCCAAATTTTAGTATTTATATTATAAAGTGTTATGAATAAGAAGCTTGACTAGGCCAATATTCAAGCAGCAATCAATTTATTATTTAATATGGTAAAGTATGAGCAATACAGCGCTGGGTACAGCGGGGGAAGTTTTCCCTCCAACTGCACACCGATAATTGATGGTTACAGGTATTTATAGGGGTACTCATCAGTTTTTTCCAGCAGTTTCTATTTCAAATTTTTCTCATCAGCAATTTTTATTCCAAATTATTACATAACAATTCTATACACTATTGTGATTTTAAATTCTCAGGATGTATCCCAAAAGGAGTATCCCCAGATGGTGACAGTCCAGTTTCCGAAAGAAGAAAGACGAATCCCATCTGGTGGAGACCAGCTCCCCAGATGTGACTTCCACCTTTTAATTGAAGAGACTATAAATCTCATAACAGTGATGTCCAGCTTCCCTTTGGTTGAAACCATAAATCCTTGAGGTGGTGTTCATCTTCCTTTCTCAAGCTGTTTTTCTCTGCTTCAATAAGGTGTGAGATAAGCATATTTCCTTTATATATATTCCAAAGCCATAGTTTCAAGGATACAAGTAATATTCTAAAATTGTACTTCAAAAGGTTATTATTGCATAGCTCTTTATGGATTAACTACAAGCAAAAAGCAACATCCTTAATACTTTAATTCCAAGGCTCCTAAATCAACCAGGGTCAATTGCAAACAAAAGATAGGTTCAAAGACCTTTTTCCATGCTTTATTTTCCTCAGTTATTATTAGAATTCACAGCTCTCCCATTGTCGAGGCCAACAAATTTTGCATTCACAAATACACACATTGCCTGTTTGTACCTGACACGAAACACAGCTTTGTATTTCACAAAAGTCCATACCTTTTTAGCAAGCAAAAAATTTATTGGTCATTGGTTTTAAGTAACACAATTCCCTTCATTAATTCATTGAGCAGTGTGGCTATTGATTTCTCCTTGGTTATGCTAATTAGTCCTATTTTCAATCCTTTTGTCATATTTCTTATCATTTTCACAGACAGGATAAAAGGGGCCACTTCGGGGTCCGCGGAGAACTTTCTGGGGCACATTTGGGGCACTTTTGTGTCTGGGGAGGGAATTCAGAGAGAAATTGAACGTCTGGAGGACACTTGGGGCAGCCGGGTGGGCACTTGGAGGGGCACTCAGGGATTCTGAGGGACAGTTCCGGGTCCGGGGCAGAACTTGAGGGTCCAGGGGGGCCCTTGGAGGTCAGGGAGGGAAATTTGCGGCCCTTCGGGGTCCGGGCGAGCCCTTGGGGGGCTCGGACGGGGCTCTCTGGGGCGCGGGGGGTGATGGGAGTTGAAGGCGCGGGTCTAATACGATATAACAGGGCCGCGGAGCATCACGGGAGTTCGAGGCGCAGCTGCAATGGCTCTCGGTGGTGCGCGGGGCATGACGGGAGATGAAGTCCCGGATGGAACAGCACGGGACGTGCGCCGCGGAGCATGATGGGAGCTGTAGTCCCGGAAGTGGCTCGAACGCTTTGTTTGGGGATCCGGGAAGGCTCTCGGGGAAAACTTCTGCGTCCGAGCCGCGGCCTGAGATTCTCGGGGAAACGTAAAGGGTTCGAGAGAACTTGCGGGGAGCTCGGTGAGCTCTAACCGGGCTCTTTAAGGCGCGGGGCACGGCAGGAGTTTTAGTCGCGGGACCGTGTTCTGAGGGGCTCTGGGGCCGCGGGGGATGAGAAGAGATGGAACTCCCAGAAGTTGCTGTACCGTGCATCTGTGGGGTCGGGAGCAGTCAGGGGGTCCGGGGACGCTTTTAGGGGGTCCCGAATGGGCGCTGAGGGGGCACTGAAGGATCTTGGAGGGTCTGGGGGACACTTAAGGGACAAAGGGGGGGCGGATGCCGGGGGGGGGGGGGGGGGTGTTCTGTGGAGTGCGGGGCATGACGGGCGTTGTAGTCCTGGCTGCAATAGCGCTCAATCGGGCCGCGGGGCATGACGGGAGTTGTATGCAAAAAAAGGTGGTGCCAATATCTGGCGCCGCTTCCGAGGTCCTAAACCAGGCACTGATTGGCTTTGGGGGCTGATGGGCGAGTGTCTCGGCAAATGGAGTGGGGTGGAGACGGGAGCCCCTTCAACTTCTCCAGTCCCTCCAAGTACACCCCACTTCATCCCCAGTACAGACCAATGCAACCCCAGTACAGCCCAGTTCATCCCAAGTACAAGCCCAGTACAACCCCAGTGACCCTCCAATCCCTCCTAGGACAGCCCAGTCCCTCCCAATACACCTGAGTCCATTCCCAGTCTGTCCCAGCTCCTCCCAATGCCATCCACAGGATGCCCCAGTGTCCCCAGTCTTCTCTGCAATGGCCCCAGAGTCCCTAGTTTGCACCAGTATGCCCCAGTGTCACTCCAAGTTTGTCCCAGTATCCCCCAGTGTCACTCCCAGTATGTCCCAGTGTCTCCCACAGCGCTCCCAGGGTTCCCCAGTATGTCCCAGTCCTCCCCAGTGTTCCCAAGGACAGTTTAATTTCTCACGGTGGCCGTGGCAGCCAAACCCAGCAGTGGGGTCAGTGCAGTGCCCATGGCCACAGCCCCTTGCAGGGGCCCAGTGCAGCTTGGGCTGATGATCCACCCTCACAGCTGGCCCAGGGCAGCTCTGCAGTGCCTTTGGTGGCACCTGGGGCTGGCACACACCTGAGCAGTGTGTCTGTTTGCAGTGGGGAAACTCAGGAGTTTGAGATTGCTGCAAAAAGTACAAAAAGGGAAAACCCCTCCTAGGCTGGGTGCAGCCAGCTCTGCAAGCACAGCAGGTCCCAGGGCAGTGAGGACAGACAGGATGGGGCTGGGCAACGTGGAGCAGGGTTGTCCACACTGGGTCAGAGCTCAAGGCACAGCTTCTGTGAGCAGGCCAGAGCTGCTGAGGAGAGACCCTGGGTCAGTATCAATCACAGAATGCTGCAATCACCTCTGCTCTAAAGAGAAATTTAATAAAAGACAACCCTTAAAATTGGAATGTATATTTTATTACTGCTCTTTGAAATCTTTCTCCATAACAGGACTAGGAAAACTTTAATGACCCTCTCAGGGCTTTGGTGTTGTTTACATCAGATTTAGTCTTTGAGATTGTCTTGAAAAAACTTCTCAAGAACTCAAAGTTAAATTTAGACTCCAAATTAAGTTTTAATGGGTCCCACAGAGGGACCCGACTGAGAAAGTTTTCACCAGGTAGAGCAGAACACTGGTGGCCGTGATGACAGGTTGGACAAACAAGGCAAAGGTGTCTCTGGTGCTGAGCAAACCTGGATGTGTTTCAGGAATGCAAAGGGCCAAGGCCTGAGCGAGCCCCAGCCCCTGGCCAGGCAGATCCTGTCCCTCCCTCCTTGCTCAGGGCTCTTCCTTCTGCCTGCCTCTGCCTGCCCACACAGAGCCTTGGGCTGCTCCAGGCTCCTGCTGGGGACGTGCTGCACCACAGCCCTGCCCTGGGAGGGAAATTCCTTTCTCTTTGGGTCCTGTCTGGCTTTCCCTATTTGCCCTTTGCATTAATTCTTTCTTTCTCTGGCTGTTCTCCATTATGCCAAAAGGATCCACCATCTCTGAAACCACCCTTCAGTCCCTCCCAGGTCTCCTCTGCTGTCCTCAGTCTCCACCCCACTGAGCACAGAGCTGCTTGGTCCCTATACCTGAATTTGCTATTTCAGAGGATATCATTTATTCAGGCCTGAGCTCTAGTGAGGATAACTCCCAACCTCACATGGACATTTAATTCTAACAGCATGTTGCTTATATACAGTCACTAAATGTGAATTACAATTTACCCATTTCCATAAAACCCACCCCAAGTTCCCAGATTCAGTCCTTGTTTTCTCTGTCCCTGCACCCTTGAGCCAGATGTCTTCATCTTCTCTTCCGAGCGTTCCTGCTGGGAAGCAGCCCCTGCATGCCTTGTTCCTGTGCTGAAAGTTGACAGGCAGGGGAAAAATTGAATTAACCCTTTTGGTATCAGGCCCAAGGCTCTGTGTGGGCAGGCAGAGGCAGGCAGGAGGCAGAGCTGTCAGCAAAGGAAGGGCCCAGCCAGGTGGGGCAGCCGGGGGATGCCGACAGCCTGCAGGGACAGAGGCGCAGGGCAGGGACACCGTGGGACAGCCTGGGCTGCACAGGGCACAGGGATGGGCAGCAGCTGCAAGACAGCCCTGCCAGAGCCAACTTGGGCAGCACTTTGGCCATGGCTGCTGGGCCTGGGCCTGAGGCCACGAGGGGACAAGTGACCCTTGCAGGCCTGGGGCCTCATTGCCTCCTTGTCCCTGCTCAGCAGCCTGGCAGGGGCCGCCCCATGCTCCTGCCCTTGGCATTGCCCATCCCCACATGCCAGTGCCCATCCCGGGAAGAGCCCTGAGCAAGGAGGGAGGGACAGGATCTGCCTGGGCAGGGGCTGGGGCTCAGGCCTTGGCCCTTTGCATTCCTGAAACACATCCAGGTTTGCTCAGCACAAGAGACACCTTTGCCTTGCTTGTCCATCACTGCCTGTCATCACTGCCTCCAGTGTTCTGCTCTTCATGGAACCTGGGGACATTTTCCCAGTCGTGTCCCTCTGTGGGACCCATTAAAAATTCAAGAAAATTTGAAGTCTGAATTTAACTTTGAGTTCTTGAGAAGTTTTTTCAAGACACGCTCAGGGACTGAGTCTGATGTAAACAACACCAAAGCCCTGAGAGGGTCATTAAAGTTTTCCTAGTCCAGTTAAGGAGAAAGATTTCAAAGAGCAGTAATAAAATATACATTCCTATTTTAAAGGGTGTCTTTTATTAAATTTCTCTTTAGAGCAGAGGTGATTGCAGCATTCTGTGATTGATACTGACCCAGGGTCTCTCCTCAGCAGCTCTGGCCTGCTCACAGAAGCTGTGCCTTGAGCTCTGACCCAGTGTGGACAACCCTGCTCCACATTGCCCAGCCCCATCCTGTCTGTCCTCACTGCCCTGGGACCTGCTGTGCTTGCAGAGCTGGCTGCACCCAGCCTAGGAGGGGTTTTCCCTTTTTGTACTTTTTGCAGCAATCTCAAACTCCTGAGTTTCCCCACTGCAAACAGACACACTGCTCAGGTGTGTGCCAGCCCCAGGTGCCACCAAAGGCACTGCAGAGCTGCCCTGGGCCAGCTGTGAGGGTGGATCATCAGCCCAAGCTGCACTGGGCCCCTGCAAGGGGCTGTGGCCATGGGCACTGCACTGACCCCACTGCTGGGTTTGGCTGCCACGGCCACCGTGAGAAATTAAACTGTCCTTGGGAACACTGGGGAGGACTGGGACATACTGGGGAACACTGGAAGGCTGTGGGAGACACTGGGACATACTGGGAGTGACACTGGGGAGGACTGGAACATACTGGGAGCGCTGTGGGAGACACTGGGACATACTGAGAGTTACACTGGGGGATACTCAGACAACTTGGGAACATGGGGAATGGTGAAAGGGAATCTGTGTGGACTGGGATGGACTGTGGGGTGCACTGAGACAGACTGGGAGATACCAGGATATACTGGGAGTGATACTGGGGGATACTGGGACAAACAGGGGACACTGGGGCATCCTGTGGATGACATTGGGATGAACTGGAAGGGACTGGGAAAAAACTCAGGTGTCTTGGGAGGGACTGGGCTGTCATGGGAGGGATTGGAGGGGCACTGGGGTTGTACTGGTTTCTACTTGGGATCACTTGGTCTGTACTGGGGTTGTTGTACTGGACTGTACTGGGGATGAACTGTTCTGTACTGGGAGGGGCTGGAGAAGATGAATGGGCTGTTCCCGCCTCTGCTGCATCCCATTTGCCGAGGCTTCCGCCCATCACCGTCCAAAGCCAATCAGCGCCGGGATCGGGGCCTCGGCGGCCGTACCTAGGGGGAGAGAGAGAGAGAGAGAGAGACATCTTTTTTTTTTTCCTTTTTTTTTGTTTTTTCTTGCCTATAACTCCCGTCATGCCCCGCGGCCCGTTTGAGCCCCATTGGAGCCGGGACTACAACGCCCGTCATGCCCCGCGCTCCACAGAACACCCCTCCAGCATCCGCCCCCCCCCTTTGTCACTTAAGTGTCCCCCAGACCCTCCAGGATCCCTCAGTGCCCCCTCAGCGCCCATTCGGGATCCCCCAAAAGCATTCCCTGGCCCTCTGAGTGCTCCCAACCCCACAGATGCCGGGTACAGCCACTTCTGGAAATTCATCTCCTCCCCCTAGGTCCCAGAGCCCCTCAGAACACGGTCCCGCGCCTAAAACTCCTGCTGTGCCCCGCGCCTTAAAGAGCCAGAGAAGAGCTCCCCGAGCTCCCCGCAAGCTCTCTCGAACTGTTTACGTTCCCTCGAAGACCTCAAGTCGCGGCTCGGACGCAGAAGTGTTCCCCAAGAGCCTTCCCGGACCCCCAAACAAAGCGTTCGAGCCACTTCCGGGACTACAGCTCCCATCATGCTCCGCGGCGCACCTTCAGTGCTCTTCTAGCGAGGACTTTATCTCCCGTCATGCCCCGCGCCCCACCTAGAGCCATTGCAGCTGCGCCTCGAACTCCCGTGATGCTCCGCGGCTCCGTTAAACTGAATCAGACCCGCGCCTACAACTCCCATCAGCCCCCGCGCCCCATGGAGCTCCCTCAGAGCCCCTCAAGGGCCCGCCCGGACCCCGAAGGGTCCCAAATTCCCCTCCCTGACTTTCAAGGGCCCGCCCGGACCCCCAAGTTCTGCCCCGGACCCCGAACTGTCCCTCAGAATCCCTGAGGGCCCCTCCAAGTGCCCAACCGGCTCCCGCAGGTGTCCCTCAGACCCTCAAATTCTCTCTGAATTCCCTCCACAGACCCAAAACTGCCCCAAATGTGCCCCAGAAAGTTCTCCACGGACCCTGAAGTGGCCCCTTTTTACCCTGTCTGTGAAAATAATAAAAAAGATGACAAAAGGATTTAAAATGGGACTAATTAGCATAAAGAAGGAGAAATCAATAGCCACTCTGGTCTATGAATTAATGAAGGGAATTGTGTTACGTAGAATCAATGACGAATAAATTTTTTGCTTACTAAAAAGGTATGGATTTTTTAATGTAAATAATAAAATTTGATAATACAAATATAGAATAATACTATTATAGATAGGAAAAATAATTATGATTTTATTAATTCAGTAAATTTTATTTTTAAGGGGAAAAGCATAATTATTTTTATGTTTTGGGATATCAGTCTGTAAGAGACGGTCCAAAGATCCCTCGTCTGCCTCACAACCTCCGTCAAGGACGGAGATTGAAGAAGGACTGAAACTGAGACCCTTCAAATTCTACCCCAGGGGTGCTGGCCTGACTGGAGCGGGATGTCTGCCATTGGAAGTGGGATGTTTCCCATAGGAACCAGTCCTGAAACAACGGGCCCTGCTCACTGCTGGCACCGGTTTGTGCTGTTCAGAACTGGACTGTCTGTACCTGTTCCCAATGGATTTATTCTCCACTGTTCCCTCCATGTGCTGTCCTGCTCCCCTCCCGGTGGTAGATTATAAAAGACCCCTGAGTTAACCAAAGACTTTGAGACTCTCCCCAAAGTGACCAGACAGATCTATTGGCCAGACCAAGGGGATTTCATCTCTCTGTTGGTAGCTATTCCCCCACTCCTTTTATCTGTCTCTTTATCCTTTATCTCCTTTCTAATGCTTCTGTTGCATCTGCTGTGGGCACTCAATAAAAGGTGCATTTGTTTGGATGAATACTGAAAGTCCCCTGCTGTGTGTCTCTGCACTCTGAGATCAGTAACACGAACCATCGTGACCCCCCTTGCACCAGGGGATCGTGGCACGGCCTGAGGGGGTTGCTGCCCACAGCGTGTGAACGTGATCTTCTTGGTGGCGACTGCACTGGTTCATCTGCTCTTGCTTTCTGGTCTCCCTATCCCAGAATTACCTTTGCCACCTGCTTTTCTTATATTGTGGTTCTCTGTAGTTCCTTCAATAGTCAGCCCTTCTTAAGTTCACTCTTGGAATAGG
>WSPJ01000044.1:123657-154268 GCA_009764595.1 Geothlypis trichas
ATCTTCCTTTCTCAAGCTGTTTTTCTCTGCTTATTAAGGGGTGAGATAAGCATATTTCCTTTATATATATTCCAAAGCTATAGTTTCAAGGATACAAGTAATATTCTAAAATTGTACTTCAAAAGGTTATTATTGCATAGCTCTTTATGGATTAACTACAAGCAAAAAGCAACATCCTTAACACTTTAATTCCAATGCTCCTAAATCAACCAGGGTCAATTGCAAACAAAAGATAGGTTCAAAGACCTTTTTCCTATGTTTATTTTCCTCAGTTTATTATTAGAATTCACAGCTCTCCCATTGTCGAGGCCAACAAATTTCGCATTCACAAATACACACATCGCCTGATTGTACCTGACACGAAACACAGCTTTGTATTTCACAAAAGTCCATACCTTTTTAGCAAGCAAAAAAAATATTGGTCATTGGTTCTAAGTAACACAATTCCTTTCATTAATTCATTGAGCAGTGTGGCTATTGATTTCTCCTTCGTTATGCTAATTAGTCCTATTTTCAATCCTTTTGTCATATTTCTTATCATTTTCACAGACAGGATAAAAGGGGCCATTTCGGGATCTGTGGAGAACTTTCTGGGGTCATTTGGGGCACTTTTGTGTCTGGGGAGGGAATTCAAAGAGAAGTTAAACGTCTGGAGGACACTTGGGGCAGCCGGGTGGGCATTTGGAGGGGCACTCAGGGATTCTGAGGGACAGTTCCGGGTCCGGGGCAGAACCTGAGGGTCCAGGGGGGCCCTTGGAGGTCAGGGAGGGGAACTTTGGGGCCCTTCGGGGTCCAGGCGGGTCCGTGTAAAGCTCTCGGACTGAGCTCTCTGGGGCGCGGGGGATGATGGGAGTTGAAGGCGCGGGTATAATGCGATGAACAGGGCCGCGGAGCATCACGGGAGTTCGAGGCGCAGCTGCATTAGCTCTAAGTGTACGCGGGGCATGATGGGAGATGAAGTCCTGGCTGGAACTGCAGTGAACGTGCGCCGCGGAGCATGATGGGAGCTATAGTCCCGGAAGTGGCTCGAACGCTTTGTTTGGGGGTCCGGGAAGGCTCTTGGGGGAAACTTCTGTGTCCGAGCCGCGGCCTGAGATTCTCGGGGAAACGTAAACGGTTCGAGAGAACTTGCGGGGAGCTCGGTGAGCTCTAACCGGGCTCTTTAAGGCGCAGGGCACAACAGGAGTTTTAGGCACGGGACTGTTGTGAGGGGCTCTGGGGCCGCGGGGGATGAGAGGAGATGAATTCCCAGAAGTGGCTGTACCGGGCATCTGTGGGGTCGGGAGCAGTCAGGGGGTCCGGGGACGCTTTTGGGGGGTCCCAAATGGGCGCTGAGGGGGCACTGAGGGATCCTGGAGGGTCTGGGGGACACTTATTGGACAGATGGGGGGGGGGGGACCCCGAGGTTCTGTGGAACACGGGGCATGACGGGCGCTGTAGTCCCGGCTGCAAAAGCACTCAACCGGGCCGCGGGGCATGACGGGAGTTGCAGGTGAAAAAAAAAAAAAAAAGGTAGTGCCAATATCAGGCACCGCTTCAAGGGTGATAAACCAGGCGATGATTGGCTTTGGGCAGCGATGGGTGAGAGTCTCGGCAAAGGGAGTGCGGTGGAGACGGGAACAGCCTATTCAACCTCTCCAGTCCCTCCCAGTACAGCCCAGTTCATCCACGGTACAGAGCAGTTAATCCCAAATAGAAGCCAATACAACCCCAGTGCCCCTCCAATCCCTCCCAGTACAGCCCAGTTCCCCCCAATACCCCTGAGTTTATTCCCAGTCCCTTGCTGTTGCCCCCAATGTCATCCACAGCATGCCCCAGTGTCCCCAGTCTTCTCTGCAATAGCCCCAGTGTCCCCAGTTTGTCCCAGTATCCCCCAGTGTCACTCCCAGTATGTCCCAGTGTCTCCCACAGCAGTTCCCCAGTATGTCCCAGTCCTCCCCAGTGTTCCCAGGACAGTTTAATTTCTCACGGTGGCCGTGGCAGCCAAACCCAGCAGTGGGGTCAGTGCAGTGCCCATGGCCACAGCCCCTTGCAGGGGCCCAGTGCAGCTTGGGCTGATGATCCACCCTCACAGCTGGCCCAGGGCAGCTCTGCAGTGCCTTTGGTGGCACCTGGGGCTGGCACACACCTGAGCAGTGTGCCTGCTTGCAGTGGGGAAACTCAGGAGTTTGAGATTGCTGCAAAAAGTACAAAAAGGGAAAACCCCTCCTAGGCTGGGTGCAGCCAGCTCTGCAAGCACAGCAGGTCCCAGGGCAGTGAGGACAGACAGGATGGGACTGGGCAGTGTGGGGCAAGGTTGTCCACACTGGGTCAGAGCTCCAGGCACAGCTTCTGTGAGCAGGCCAGAGCTGCTGAGGAGAGACCCTGGGTCAGTATCAATCACAGAATGCTGCAATCACCTCTGCTCTACAGAGAAATTTAATAAAAGACACCTTTTAAAATAGGAATGTATATTTTATTACTGCTCTTTGAAATCTTTCTTCATAACTGGACTAGGAAAACTTTAATGACCCTCTCAGGGCTTTGGTGTTGTTTACATCAGACTCAGTCCCTGAGCGTGTCTTCAAAAAACTTCTCAAGAACTCAAAGTTAAATTCAGGCTTCAAATTTTCTTGAATTTTTAATGGGTCCCACAGCCCTGCAAGTGACCCTTGCAGGCCTGGGGCCTCATTGCCTCCTTGTCCCTGCTCAGCAGCCTGGCAGGGGCCGCCCCATTGCTCCTGCCCTTGGCATTGCCCATCCCCACATGCCAGTGCCCATCCTGGGAAGAGCCCTGAGCAAGGAGGGAGGGACAGGATCTGCCTGGCCAGGGGCTGGGGCTCAGGCCTTGGCCCTTTGCATTCCTGAAACACATCCAGGTTTGCTCAGCACCAGAGACACCTTTGCCTTGTTTGTCCATCACTGCCTGTCATCACTGCCTGCAGTGTTCTGCTCTTCATGGAACCTGGGGACATTTTCCCAGTTGTGTCCCTCTGTGGGACCCATTAAAAATTCAAGAAAATTTGAAGTCCTGAATTTAACTTTGAGTTCTTGAGAAGTTTTTTGAAGACACGCTCAGGGACTGAGTCTGATGTAAACAACACCAAAGCCCTGAGAGGGTCATTAAAGTTTTCCTAGTCCAGTTATGGAGAAAGATTTCAAAGAGCAGTAATAAAATATACATTCCTATTTTAAAGGGTGTCTTTTATTAAATTTCTCTTTAGAGCAGAGGTGATTGCAGCATTCTGTGATTGATACTGACCCAGGGTCTCTCCTCAGCAGCTCTGGCCTGCTCACAGAAGCTGTGCCTGGAGCTCTGACCCAGTGTGGACAACCTTGCTCCACAATGCCCAGTCCCATCCTGTCTGTCCTCACTGCCCTGGGACCTGCTGTGCTTGCAGAGCTGGCTGCACCCAGCCTAGGAGGGGTTTTCCCTTTTTGTACTTTTTGCAGCAATCTCAAACTCCTGAGTTTCCCCACTGCAAGCAGACACACTGCTCAGGTGTGTGCCAGCCCCAGGTGCCACCAAAGGCACTGCAGAGCTGCCCTGGGCCAGCTGTGAGGGTGGATCATCAGCCCAAGCTGCACTGGGCCCCTGCAAGGGGCTGTGGCCATGGGCACTGCACTGACCCCACTGCTGGGTTTGGCTGCCACGGCCACCGTGAGAAATTAAACTGTCCCTGGGAACACTGGGGAGGACTGGGACATACTGGGGAACACTGGGAACGCTGTGGGAGACACTGGGACATACTGGGAGTGACACTGGGGGATACTGGGACATACTTGGAGTGACACTGGGGCATACTGGTGCAAACTGGGGACTCTGGGGCCATTGCAGAGAAGACTGGGGACACTGGGGCATCCTGTGGATGGCATTGGGAGGAGCTGGGACAGACTGGGAATGGACTCAGGTGTATTGGGAGGGACTGGGCTGTCCTAGGAGGGATTGGAGGGTCACTGGGGTTGTACTGGGTTCTGCGTGGGATGAACTGGGCTGTACTGGGGTTGCATTGGTCTGTACTGGGGATGAACTGGGCTGTACTTGGAGGGACTGGAGAAGTTGAAGGGGCTCCCATCTCCACCGCACTCCGTTTGCCGAGACTCTCGCCTATCAGCCCCCAAAGCCAATCAGTGCCTGGGTTAGGACCTCGGAAGCGGCGCCAGATATTGGCACCACCTTTTTTTGCATACAACTCCCGTCATGCCCCGCGTTTCGATTGAGCGCTATTGCAGCCGGAACTACAATGCCCGTCATGCCCCGCGCTCCACAGCACACATACACACACACACACACACACACACACACACACACACACACCCGGCATCCGCCCCCCTTTGTCCCTTAAGTGTCCCCCAGACCCTCCAAGATCGTTCAGTGCCGCCTCAGCGCCCATTCCGGACCCCCTAAAAGCGACCCCGGACCCCCTGATTGCTTCTGACCCCACAGATGCCCGGTACAGCCACTTCTGGGAATTCGTCTCCTCTCATCCCCTGCGGCCCCAGAGCCCCTCAGAACACGGTCCCGCGCCTAAAACTCCTGCTGTGCCCCGCGCCTTAAAGAGCCCGGTCAGAGCTCACCGAGCTCCCTGCAAGTTCTGTCGACTCGTTTACGTTTCCCCGAGAATCTCAGGCCGCGGCTCGGACGCAGAAGTGTCCCCCCGAGAGCCTTCCCGGATCCCCAAACAAAGCGTTCGAGCCACTTCCGGGAGTATAGCTCCCATAATGCTCCGCGGCGCACGTCCCGAGCTGTTCCATCCGGGACTTCATCTCCCGTCATGCCCCGCGCACCACCTAGAGCCATTGCAGCTGCGCCTCGAACTCCCGTGATGCTCCGCGGCCCCGTTATATCGTATTAGACCCGCGCCTTCAACTCCCATCACCCCCCGCGCCCCCGAGAGCCCCGTCAGAGCCCCCCAAGGGCTCGCCCGGACCCCGAAGGGCCCCAAATTCCCCTCCCAGACCTCCAAGGGCCCCCCTGGACCCTCAGGTTCTGCCCAGGACCCGGGACTGGCCCTCAGAATCCCTGAGTGCCCCTCCAAGTGCCCACCCGGCTGCCCCAAGTGTCCTCCAGACGTTCAACTTCTCTTTGAATTCCCTCCCCAGACACAAAAGTGCCCCAAATGACTCCCAGAAACTTCTCCACGGACCCCGAAATGGCTCCTTTTATCCTGTCTGTGAAAATGATAAGAAATATGACAAAAGGATTGAAAATAGGACTAATTAGCATAACGAAGGAGAAATCAATAGCCACACTGCTCAATGAATTAATGAAAGGAATTGTGTTACTTAGAACCAATGACCAATATTTTTTTGCTTGCTAAAAAGGTATGGACTTTTGTGAAATACAAAGCTGTGTTTCGTGTCAGGTACAATCAGGCGATGTGTGTATTTGTGAATGCGAAATTTGTTGGCCTCGACAATGGGAGAGCTGTGAATTCTAATAATAACTGAGGAAAACAAACATGGAAAAAGATCTTTGAACCTATCTTTTGTTTGCAATTGACCCTGGTTGATTTAGGAGCCTTGGAATTAAAGTGTTTTACATGTTGCTTTTTGCTTGTAGTTAATCCTTAAAGAGCTATGCAATAATAACCTTTTGAAGTACAATTTTAGAATATTACTTGTATCCTTGAAACTATGGCTTTGGAATATATATAAAGGAAATATGCTTATCTCACGTCTTAATGAAGCAGAGAAAAACAGCTTGAGAAAGGAAGATGAACACCACCTCAAGGATTTATGGTTTCAACCAAAGGGAAGCTGGACATCACTGTTATGAGATTTATAGTCTCTTCAATTAAAAGGTGGAACTCACATCTGGGGAGCTGGTCTCCACCAGATGGGATTCGTCTTTCTTCTTTGGAAACTGGACTGTCACCATCTGGGGATACTCCTTTTGAGATACATCCTGAGAATTTAAAATCACAATAGTGTATAGAATTGTGATGTAATAATTTGGAATAAAAATTACTGATGAGAAAAATTTGAAATAGAAACTGCTGGAAAAAACTGATGAGTACCCCTATAAATACCTGTAACCATCAATTATTGGTGTACAATTGAAGGGAAAACTTCCCCCACTGTACCCAGCACTGTATTGCTCATACTTTACCATATTAAATAATAAATTGATTGCTGCTTGAATTTTGGCCTAGTCAAGCTTCTTATTCATAACACTTTATAATATAAATACTAAAATTTGGCAATGCAAATATATAATAATACTATTATAAATAGAAAAATAATTATAATTTTATCAATACAGTAAATTTTATTTTTTAGGGGAAATGCATAATTATTTTAATGTTTTGGGATGTCAGTCTGTAAGAGACGATCCAAAGATCTCTCATCTGCCTCACAGCCCCATCAAGGATGGAGACTGAAGCCCTCGCCAAGGACTGAGACTGAGACCCTTCAAATTCTACCCCAGGGGCGCTGGCCTGACTGGAGCGGGATGTCTGCCATAGGAAGCGGGATGTTTCCCATAGGAACCAGTCCTGAAACAACGGGCCCTTCTCACTGCTGGCACCGGTTTGTGCTGTTCAGAACTGGACTGTCTGTACCTGTTCCCAATGGATTTATTCTCCACTGTTCCCTCCATGTGCTGTCCTGCTCCCCTCCTGGTGGTGGATTATAAATGACCCCTGAGTTAACCAAAGACTTTGAGACTCTCCCCAACATGACCAGACAGATCTATTGGCTGGATCACAAGGATTTCATCTCTCTGTTGGTAGCTATTCCCCCACTCCTTTTTTCTGTCTCTCTACCCTTTATCTCCTTTCTAATCCTTCTGTTGCCTCTGCTGTGGGCACTCAATAAAAGGTGCATTTGTTTTGGTTAATACTGAAAGTCCCCTGCTGTGTGTCTCTGCACTCTGAGATCAGTAACACGAACCATCGTGACCCCCCTTGCACCAGGGGATCGTGACACGGCCTGAGGGGGTTGCTGCCCACAGCGTGTGAACGTGATCTTCTTGGTGGCGACTGCACTGGTTCATCTGCTCTTGCTTTCTGGTCTCCCTATCCCAGAATTACTTGTGCCCCCTGCTTTTCCTGTATTGTGGTTCTCTGTAGTTCCTTCAATAGTCAGCCCTTCTTAAGTTCACTCTTGGAATAGGGGATTATCACCTCCCCATCATATGGAGTGCATTTGAATGCACTTGAATGCATTTTGCCTGCATTCAAAATATGGTCCCTGTTTTTGATTTACTGTGGAATCTCTGTTTGTATTTTCTACCTCTGTTGAGGCTGGGATTGATGGTACTTGAGATGATATTTTGGCGTTCAGATTCAGATGGTTTTTGTTTCTTATCAGTGACACAGCCTCACAAGCATGAGTTCTGCAGCCTTTCGTCTAAGGCACAAAATGGCTCAGTATCTCTTGTTACAAGGCCTGGATGGTACCAAGGAGACCATGGTGAAACTGGGGATCCAAGGAGACTGTGGTGACACCATGGAGACTCATGGAACCATGGGCATTGTGACACAGCAGGGCTTCATGGAACCAAGGAGTCAATTGTGACTCTACCAAACCTCGTGGAACCAAGGGCCCATTGTGACACTGAAGAACTTGAGGGAGTCAAGAGTCTCTTGTGACACAGGGGCTACTCATGAAACCATGGAGACCATTTGGAAACTTCAAGACCTGATGGAACCAAAGGGTCATTCTGGCCCTTCTGAGCCTTGGAACCAAAGAGAGCGCAGTGACACAGTGGGGCTCTGTGGAACCAAGGGGCCTTGGTGACATTGTGGAGTGTCATTGAACCAACTGTCCATGGTGACACTGCAGGGCCTGATGGAATCATGGACACCATTGTGACATTACAGGGCGTCATGGAAGCAAGGAGCCATTGTCACACTGTGGGGCCTCTTGGGATCCAAGGGCAGTTGTGATACCATGGAAATTATGGCAACTGTGGCACCATGAAACCAAGGAGTCCATTGTGACACTACAGGACCCCATGGAACCAAGGATTCATGGAACAGTGCAGGACACATGGAACCGAGGGGCCATTGTGAGGCTGTAGAACCACAAGAGCCCATTGTGACACTGTGGGCCCCCATGGATCCAAAGGTCCACTTTGACATTGCAGGGCCTCATGGAATCCTGGAGAGCACTGTGGAACTTTGGGGCCTTGTTGAATTAAGTGGCCCTGCAGGGCCTCATGGAACCAATGAGACCCCACAGAACCAAGGGTCCATTGTGAGCCTGTGGTACCAAGGTGTCGTGGGTTGAGCCAGGCCAAATGCCAGGCATCCATGTGGGCTGCTCACTCACTCCCCTCTGCAGGTGGACAAAGAGAATTTAATAAGGGGTTCGTGGGTTGAGATAAGGACTGGGCGAGATCACTCATCAAATACTGTCCTTGGAAAAACAGGCTTAGCTTAGAGATATGAAATTAATTTATTAATAACAAAGTCAGAGCAGGAAAAGGGGAAATAAAAGAAGCCCCTCAGCTCCCTCCTTCCAGCTCTCCCTCCTACCCCAGCAGTGCAGGGAGACAGGGAATGGGGGTTATGGTCAGTTCATCACCCATGGCTTCTGCCCCTGCTCAGGGAGAGGAGTGGTTCCCTGCTGCACCGTGGGTCCCTCCCAAGGGAGACAGTTCTGCAGGAGCTTCTCCAGTGTGAGTCCATTTCAGGGGCAGCAGCCCTCTGCAAACTGCTGCAGTGTGAGTCCATCCCAGGGACAACAGTCCTTCCCAAACTGCTGCAGCACGGGTCACTCTTCCAGGGGGTGCATTCCTCCAGGGACAGCCTGCTCCAGCCTGGGAGCAGGGCCCCTCTCTCCATGGCTCTCCTACAGGGTGCTGGGTCTCCAGGACCTGGAGCACCTCCTGCCCCTCCTTCTGCACTGACCTTGATGTCTGCAGAGTTGTTCTTCTCACATGTTCTCCCTCTGCTCTCCTCTGACTGGAGTTAAAACTGCGCCACAATCTCTATTTTGATTTCTTTTTCAATCTTTTATCACAGAGGCATTGCCACCATTTGTAACTGGCCCAGCCTTTGCCAGCAGCAGGTCCATCTTTGAAGCCACCAGGACTTGGCTGTGCCAGACACAGTGGAAGCTTCCAGCAGCTTCTCACAGGAGCCATCCCTGTGCCCCCCTGTGAAATACAAAACTGTGTTTCGTGTCAGATACATACAGGCAACGTGTGTATTTGTGATTGTGATATGTGTGGAAACCAACCATCAAACAGTTATAAAGAAGAATTCTAATAATTACTGAGGAAAGTAAAGCATGGACGAAGGCCTTTGAACCTCACATCGTTCGTCATTAACCTTTATAAGTCTTACGTTGATTTAGGAGCATTTGAATTAAAGTGTTAAGAATGTTGTTTTTTGACAGGAAGTTTCTGCTTGTAGCTAAGCCCTACAGAGTTTTGCAATAATAACCTTTTCAAGGATAATTTTAGAATATTGCTTGTAGTAGGGATCTTTGAAACTCTAGCTTTAGAATATATAAAAGGAAACTTGCTTATCTCATATCTTAACAAAACAGTGAAAAGCAGCTTGAGAAAGGAAGATGAACATCAACTCAAGGATTAATAGTTTTGACCAAGGGAAGCTGGACATCACTGTTATGAGATTTATAGTCCTTGCAATCAGAAGGGTGACCCACATCTGGAGAGCTGGACCTCACCATCTGGGAGATTCTTCCTTCTTTCGGAAATCGAACCACCACCATCTGTGGATACTCCTTTCTGGGATACATACTGAGAAAAACTAAATCACAGTAGTGTATAGAATTGTGATGTAAAAATTGGGAATAGAAACTGCTGAGAAAGCTGATAAGTACCCCTATAAATACCTGCAAGCCTCAACTATGGGTGTGCAGTTGGAGGGAAAACATTCCCCACTGTACCCAGTGCTGTATTGCTTATGCTTTACCATATAAATTAATAAATTGATTGCTGTTTGAATATTAGCCTAGTCAAGCTTGTCATTTATAACACAGTGCTCAATGGGTGCTTGAGGGGCCTGTGTACCTCATGCCCTGGGGGATGCTTGGGAGGGGCTGTGGGTGTGTCCCTGTCCCTGTCACCCCAGGCCATTCCCCAGGGGTGTCCCTCTCACCCCAGGCCATTCCCCAGGGGTGTCCGTGTCACCCCAGGCCATTCCCCAGGGAATCTCCATCATTCTCACCCCAGGGAATGCCTGGGGGGTCTCCCTCCCTCTCACCCCTGTGCCAGGGGTTGCTCGGGGCAGACTCCGTCCCTCTCAGCCCAGGGGATGCTCGGGGGTCTCTGTCCCCTCACCCTGGGGGATGCTCGGGGGGTCTCCATCCCTCTGGCCTCAGGCAATGCCTGTGCAGGGCTGGGGACCAGGGGCTCTGTGTCCCTCTCACCGCTGAGGCTGCTCGGGGCTGGGGGGGCTCTCCCACCTTCTCACCCCTGGGGAGGCCGGGGGGGTCTCTGTCCCTCTCAGCCCTGCTGTGACCCCACCCAAACATCATCGGGGTCACAGGGACAGAGACACCCCTAAAGCCCCAGAAGGGCTGAACCTGGGATTTGGTTTGGGGCTGAGGATTTAGGAAGGGTCTGGAATTGGGGCTGGGATTGGAGTTGGGGCTGAGATTTGGATTAGAGCTGGGATTGGGGTTAAGGCTAGACATAGGATTGGCTTTAGGGCTGGGGTTGGGATTAGGTCTGGGGCTAAACGAGTCTGGCACTGGGATGGGATTAAATACAGAACTGTGAGTGTGTCTAAATGTGGAGTGAGATTGAGACCAGGATCAGGGTCAGGTTTGGGACTGAGCTCACCCAGAGCAGGACAGGGGGGATGTCACTGCAGGATGTCCCTGGCATCGTCCCAGCCCTCCTCAGGCACCTCCAAACATGGGGGGCAGCTGGGGGCTCCAAGATCCAGGTGCTCCCACGCTGCCCCTCAATACAGGCGAGCATTCCCTGAGGGCAGCCCTGACTGTGACCCCTGGGGCTCTGGGATCAGCCCTCACATCCCTGTGGGAGCTGCTGTGGACAGGATGAGAGATTTCCCCCACTCTTTCCTGCAGAAGGATGAAGCCCAGTTGCCCTTTTTTTCTGGTGCCTTCTTCTGGACCAATTTTGCTACTTGAGCTGGGTTCTTGTAGGACTTTGAGCAACCTTTTTCCTCACCATGGGGTGAATGAACCTTGTCAATCTTGCAGGTATCATTTGCTTCCTCTCTTCCAGTGATTTTAACAAACTTTTCAAGGAAGGACAACAAAATATTTTCTTTACACTGGCCACCCACAACAGCCATTTTCCTCATCAGTTCTCCCATAAGTTCCCCAGAAGGAAAGAGGAACTGTGTCCAATTTTCCTAGAGTTCCTCCAGAGAAAAAACCACAACCTCCTCAGTGGAGGGAACCATGCTGGTTTCAAAGGCACTTGGGATCAGACAACAGTGCCCTGAACTCACTGTGAAAAAATAATGTCGCAATTTGGTTAAGAAAATTGTTAGAGAGATTCCTCTGCCTCAACTAAGGTGCTAACGAGACCAAATCCAAAGTGGATATGGTTGAACAGGAAATGTGAGGTAGAGAAAGAGATGGAAAGAAAGAGAAAAGGGTGGACAGCAAAGGAATGACAGGGACAGAGACCTCCCCTGGAGCAGGACAAGTGTGACATTGTCCCCTGTGTGTGTGGCCTTCCCAGGGTGGGGGTTTTACACCTGAGCCAGTTTGGGTAAGGGGGGTGGTGTTCACCCCCTGAGCAGGGATTACCCCACTGTTTCAGGTTGCAATGGAAGATGGAACCAAATGCATGTTTTCAATCCCCATCTTCATCAACTGCTATAAACAGGTGGGGCAGTGTTCTTTATCTCTTGCATGACTCAGCCCTGATAACGCCCTCCAGGGGAGATATCTTCTGTGAATGGGCCATTGAGTGTCACTGCAGGACTGATCAAATTCCATCATCCCATTGTGGGATGCTCCGCCCATGGGGAGGATCCAAACATTCCTACCTGGATATAAGCTGAGCCTTGCAACACCAGGAGCAGCTTGCCTACTGGATTCCCAGAGGACAAGAGCTCCAGAGCCACCACTGGACCTTCAGAGGAAGACCAGACCCTTCTACAGGATCACTGCTTAGACAGAATCACGTTGATCACTCCAACAGGACTGCAGCCACCATTTAATGGGACTGCTGCCACCACCCTGACCAGCAGGGTGTCAGGTTATATCCTGACCCTGTCAGTTTAAGGCAGTGTTTCTCTATCATTGCCTTGATCTTCATTTTCTTATTAAATTGTAATTCAGGCTTAGACTCTCCCCCTGGTTTGCCTTCAATCCAATACAAAAGAAAATGTGCATATCTATTTTTCTATCTGAAACAGGATTTCCCATTCCCGAACATAGACTCAGTGGAGGAGAAGACTGCAAGGAAGCGGAAGGAGCCCTGGGACACCCAGGCAGGTGAGGAGGAAGTCAGTGCCCCTCTCCCCGTCTCTCCTGCTCCATCTCCCAGCCCAGCACAGCCCCTGGCTGCAGGGCAACCCCGGTGCCAACCCCGTCCTGCTGGGGATGCACTGGGGGGATCTCCTTCCCCTTCCCTCTGGCACGGAGACAAATCCCATCCTCTCCTTGTCTTCCCTCCCCCAGACAAGAAGCTGAGGATGGAGACCAGGGAGGCCAAATCTCCACAGCAGAACCTTGTGGAAGAGGCTGTTTTGACCGGCTCCTTGGGACAGGAATCCAATGGGGAGGAAAAGCCTTGGAGATCCCCTGTGAGGAGGGGCTCCACACCCAGCCCAGGGTGCTTTGAGGAGGACAGACCCACCCTGAGCCAGGAAAGTGGACAGAGCTACAGACAGAGCTTGGAGCTGATGGTCCATGAGCAGCTTTATGATGGGGAGAAGCCCTACAAGTGCTCGGAGTGTGGGAGGAGCTTCAGCAGGAGCAGCACCCTGATCAGCCACCAGATGATCCACACTGGGGAATGGCCCTATGAGTGCGTGGAATGTGGGAAGGGCTTCAGCTGCAGCTCTGCCCTCGTCATCCACCAGCGCATCCACATCGGGGAGAGGCCCTACAAGTGTCCCGAGTGTGGGAAGAGGTTTCAGACCAGCTCCAGTCTCCTCCTGCTTGAGTGGATTCACACGGATGAGAGGCCCTTCCTCTGCCCTGACTGTGGGAAGGGCTTCAAGCACAACTCCACCCTTGTCACCCACCAACGCATCCACACAGGGGAGAGGCCCTACGAGTGCCCCATATGTAGGAAAAGCTTCACCAGCAGCTCTCACTTGACCAGACACCAACGGAGCCACCGGTAAGGGAAGCCCTGCAAGTGGTCTGACTGTGGGAAGAGCTCCCTTCACTGCTCCAACTCCCTGCTTCGATGATTTATTGGTTTAAGAGGCTTCTTCCTTCCCCTAAGTGTTCCCTATTGGCTAAGTTACATAATGTTATCCTCCCCTAAGATGCCCCCATTGGTTAAGAGTTGTATCCACCCCTCGTACCCTCCTCTCTTTAAAAAAGCTCGCCAGACCCCCTCTTCTTGGGCATTTGCTCCTGACCTCCTTCAGGAAACAAAGTCTCTTTGGAGACTCAGGCAAGTGTCCTTTCCCTGCTTCCTTCACTTTGGGCTCCTTGTGCTGAGCCCCTGCAGTGTCACCCACACCGCTGCAGTCACTGCCAGCCGGGACGATCTCAGCAGAGATCAGGGGCAGCCATCCTCATGCTGCCCTCCGGCCACCAGGGGTGTTGCTAGCCGGCGGACCTCCACCCCGTGGCCGCAGACTGCTCTCAGATGAAATAGGACTAAAAAGAAAGTAATTGGTCAATGATGTCTGAAGTCCCACTATTTAAAAGGTATTTCAGAGGGAGCTTATGGTTTGAGGACATATTCTAGGGGAATTTGTGGGTTCTTGGGGGATTTCAGGAAGTGTTCTTTGCACTCCACAAGTCATAATGGTTTGATCTGTCACCTCAAAATGTCTCAATCCCACTGAAAACAACTCAATCTTACCCCAAAAGGGCTCAATCCCACCTCAAATTGGCTTGTTCCCATCTCAAAAAAACTAAGTCCCATGCCAAAATTACTCAATTCCATAGCCTCCTAGATCAGATGGGGTCAGAATTTGATTGGGAGAAGTGAGATCCAAATTTGAGGGTGTGGGATTAGGATTGTGTGGGGCTAGGTGTGTGGGATGTATGTTGATAGGAAATAAAACTGTCTCAATTATTGATTTCTGTCCCATTCGTTTTCCATGATTTCCAGTTTGTTTTTCAGAGTACCACTTTCTCAGCTGATTGTATTTGTGTCCTCCTTTCTCTCCTGCCTCTCTTTGCCTGCTCTGTTTCTCTCTCAGTGTCTCCCTTGACCCAGGGCAGCTCCTACCAAAGACCCTGCCCTGATTTCATTCCCAGTCGGGAAGCTACAACAACCATGGGTGAAGTTATGAAGGCTGGCAGTGAAATGTCACTGTATGATCTTGCTGCACTTGGATTTTGGCTCCTTCTAAAGAGCTTTGCCTTCCAGGGCAGGAACATCTTTTCCTGGCTGGGAACTGGAATTCCAGCCCCTGGCAGTGTGTGCCATGGATCCCAGAGGGGCATTCCCGAGGCTCCCAGGGTGCTGCTCCTGCCGTGCCTCCCAAGGAGCTGTGCAGAGCCAGGGGACAAGGTCCAGCAGCTCTGTTGGTTCTGCAGTGCCACAAGGGCCCCTGGTTCCATGAGTTTCCCTACTGCCAACAGCGGTTCCTTGGTTCCCATGATGCCCTGCTGCTGTGTCACTATGGATATTTGGTGCCATGAAGTTCTTCAGTGTCACAATGGCCTCCCTCACTCCATGAGCTTCCACAGTGTCACAATGGCCTCCTGGGATGGGCAGTGTCACCATGGACCATTGGCTCCATGCAGCCCCGCTGGGTCACCATGGACTCTTTGGTTCCATGAGGTTCTGGGGGTGTCTCCATGGTCTCCTTGGATCCAAAGTGTCACCATGGACCACTGGATCCACGTGGCCCTGCTGAGTCACCATGGCCCTTTGGTTCCATGGCACCCCAGGGTCACAATTGACTCCTTGCTTCCACATCGCTCCCTCAGTGTAAAAATGGGCCATTTCTTCCATGAGGAATACAAATGTTTGTAGAAATATTGAGCAAATCCTGCTTAACACTGCTTTCTGCTTCCAGACATCATTGCTGCTCACATTGTCCCTTATAGAAAGCTGACACCATTCCAGGCAGCCTGGACTGAGCAGGTGGCTCCTGAGTGGGGTTTGTTGTTCAGGAAACCTGCTCAGGCTTTTCCATTCCATCCTTCCCAACAGGAAAACTTCTCCTGGGCCTGTGTGCAGGCAGAGCCCTGAGGAGAGCAGGTGGGACACGGTGCAATGGGCTGGGACATGGAGCTGCAGAGCTCAGGGGACAAGGTTCTGCTGCAGGGCACGGGGGTGTCAGTCCCAGGTGGGCCATGTCAGACATGGTGAGGCTGGGGGTGAGGAGCAGCTTGTCCAAACAGGGTCAGCCCTTAAAGGGCTCATTCTTCTCTGTTCCAAGACATCCCAAGGAGACATTCAGCATCAAGATAATCTGGGGAGTGCTTCTGTCAGCTCTTCTCTGATCTGGAAATTAAAAAAAATACTCTCTTGATTTAAGAAAAAATGTCATGAGGTGTACTATGAAAACTTCATTCTTAAAGAACTCCAAGCAGCTGACTCCAATCAGCTGCTTAAGCCCTGGAGAAGTGAAGACAATTTCAGGAATAGAAAGAGCCCCTGAGAGCTTTCTGTGTTTTATTGAGCCCCACGGTGGATTTGGGGCTGAGTCCAAGACCCTCAGGCACTGAAAGAAGGCTGAAGAAGCTGCTCAAGGAGTCAGAAGCAGAACTCCAAGTCCCTTGGAGCATCACTGGGCCCCACTGAGGGCAGGGAGTGCCAAAGGCTCCCCAGGGACTGCTGAGAGCAGATCCTTGAGGCCAGGATTGCAGGGAGCCCAAGGCTCTGAGCAGGGAACTGCAATGCTGAGCAAGGCCTGGGCTGGCTGGGGGAAGCAGAAAGGCCAAGCCCTGAGCCCAGCCTGGGACAGCAGGGCCTGTCCCTCACGGGTGGCTCGGGGCTGTTGGTGGGGCAGTGGGATGTGAGGGACAGCAAGGACAAATGTCATAAGCCTGTGTGACACTGCAGATCCTCATGGAACCAAGGGGCCAGTGGGACACTGTGGGAAGCAGTGGAACCAAGGAGACCATTGTGGCACTGTTGGGGCCCATGGAACCAAGGGGCCAGTGGGACACTGTGGGGCCTCATGGAACAAGAGGCTACTGTGAGCCTGCAGGGCTGGAACACCCCAGAACACTGAAATACTGGGGATAACCAAAGATTCCTTAACTTGAGTTTGGTGCACAGGAGAAACACCAACCAGAAATTCTCAACATGCAAAGAAGATATTGTCAAGACACAAAGAATATTCTTGGTAGGAAGCGACCCACAAGGATGATCAAGTCCAGCTCTTAAGTGAATGTCCCACACAGGGATTGAACCCACAGCATCAGTGATACCAGCACCATGCTCTAAACAACAGTGCTAAGAAGTCAAAATTGCACCAAAATTTACTGGCAAAATACAGACAGTAAAGGAACTTTGGCAAAGGGTTTAATATAACATCCACTTCAACATGAATCTCTTATCGTACCATTAACTTAGCCCATTTAACCTAAAAACCTTTAACTATTAAGAGGTTACCCAAAACTGTTCCAGGTAAGTAGGATTAGAAGGAGAAGAAAGAATAACAGAAAGACAGTGTTGTCACATTCTGTCACAGTACAAGCTGGTTTGTACTGTGCAATTAATTCATCTATAAATAAGAAACCCAGCTGATTCCATAAAACCAACCCCTGTGTTGACTGACAGGGGTGAGTCAACCTCAACTAATTACAGAACCTCAAATAATTACATTGCATCCTAAGCTGCAGACATCTCACTGGTGCAGGAGCTGGGCAGTGTAAAAGATCAGACCAATGGGCTATCCAGACAGGGTTTTTCACACCCCTTTTTATAAAGAGGAGTTGGAGGAATAAACACTCTCTGTTGCCACACGGACATCGGGTGAGTGGTTGTCTTTGTCCCCAACCCACTCTGCCCCACAATCACAAGACAGACAGTCTATAGAAAGACACGCACATACGTACCAACTTCTCATGGAACGATGGGTCAGCTGTGACAATGCAGTTCCAGGGACACCACGGTGACACTACAGAACCTCATGGAGCCAACGGGGCCATGGTGACACTGTGGAGCCCCACGGAACTGAGGAGTCCATTGTGACTGACAGGCAAGATGTCTTTACAGACAATTTGATGGGTGAATGTAGGGGTGTTAACATCCTTGAATTCAGTCTTAATGTCTCTACTTACTTCAAGCAACCAGTTTATTACAGAGCCTGGACAGCTTGGCTCCTGATACAGGCAAGTAGGTCTGCATGAGCTTGAGTTAATGAACTTTGGGTTAAAATGACGGATTCAAGAGGGGAATATGGGGTTGGGGATTCAGGAAGGCTGTACCTTCCTCACACGTCAACCAATGGGGAATAGAAGAAGGCAACATGCAGCCAGGAGGTTAGGATAAAAAGAGGCTGCGCCCTCTGAAACCTTGAAGGAGAAAACCCTGTAGGCATGTGACCTGGTGGATTCTCTCCCTTTATTCCATTAAAGTGGAAAGACTCCTCTGTCTCCTTTATGGACACTGGCTTTTCATAGTGTGATTTTCCATACATGACTCTATGGAACACCATGGAACCAAGGAGCCATTGTGACACATAAAGGCCCTGTTGGAACAGAAAAACCATTGCTGGCAGTACAGAACTCATGGAACCAAGGGGCCATTGGGACAATACAGGTCCAAGGACACCATGGTGACACTATGGAACCTCATGGAATCAGAGAGACCATTGTGACATTCTGGTACCTCACGGAATCAGGGGGACCATTACAAAACTCAGGACCCCATGGAGGCAAGGGTCAAGGATGAAGCTGTGGGGCCTGCAGAACCAAGGAGCCATTGGGACACAGCGGGGCCACATGGAGCCGAGGGGCCATGGTGACATTGCAAGGCCTCAGGGAAGCACAGGGCCATGGTGACACTGCAGAAGAAAGGAGAACACTGTGACGCTTCAGGGACTCATGGAATCAAGGAGACCATTGTGACACTGTGGGACCCCATGGAACCAAAATGACAGTGAACAGATGTGGCTGGTTTGGCCACTCAGAGGCTGCTGGACAGGTCTGGCTGACCTTGGCATGTCAAGGCTGCTTCTCATCTGTCCCTGAGGCACTGGGGCTATGGGCTTTCCTTCCTATGGGAAAGAACTGTCCTTGTCCTCCAGGGGGCCATGGACAAAACTAGGATTCCTCCTCCAAATTTCCTTATATGCAAAGATTGTTCTCAGATGAAATCTGCCAGGAGGGACAGATCTGCCTGCCTTGGCCACCCAGGGGCCACCTTCCATTTGCCTATTAAACACTGGGATCATGTGCTTTTCTTTCTTAGGTGAAAAAAAACATCCATCTCAAACCATCCAGGTACCCATGACCAAAACTGGGCATCTGCCTCCAGAATTCTCTATATCCAAGGATAGCTCCCAGACAAAAGCTGCCAAGACTGACAAGTCTGGCTGGCCTTGGCTTCTTGAAGCCTGGCACTCATCTGCCCTTGAAACACTGGGGCTCTGTGCTTTCCTTCCCAATGAAAAGAACTCTTCTTCCTGTCCAGGTGCTCATGGCCAAAATGGAGATTCCACCTCCAAAATTCCCCATGTCCAAGGATAGCCCCTAGATGAAAGGTGCCGGGAGAGACAGGTCTGGCTGCCCTTGGCCGAAGGTTGACCATCCCTCATCTTCTTCCAAAACACTTGGACTTTCCACTTTTCTTTCCTATAGGAAAAAAACATCCATCTTGACCAGGTGCCCATGGCCAAATCTGGGATTCCACCTCCAAAACTTCGTAAATCCAAGAATTGCTCCCATGAGAAAGCTGCCAGGACAGACGGGTCTGGCTGCCCGTGCCCTCTTGGGGGTTGCCTCTCCCCTGCTTTCCAAACACTGGGGCTGGGTGCTTTCCTTCCAAGGAAAAGAAATGTCCTTCCTATGTATGCAGAAATGGCTGAAAATGGCATTCCACCTCTCAAATTCCCTAGATCCAAGGGTTTCTCTCAGACAAAAGCTACCAGGACAGAGAGGTCTGGCTGGCCTAGGCCTCGGATGGCCACCTTTCATCTGCCCCTCAAACACAAGTGTTCCACGCTTTCCTTCCTATTGAAAAGCACCATCCTTCTCAGAGTGTCGATGTCTGGAATTTGGATTCCAGCTCTAAAATTCTGTATACCCAAGGGTTGCTCCCAGGCAAAATCAGCCAGTACCGTCAAGACTGGCTGGCCTTGGCCTCTGGTGGCTGCCCCTGCAACACTGGGGCTGGGCTCTTCCCTTCCCATGGAGATCACTGGGACACTGAGGGGCCCCATGGAACCAAGGGAACACGGAAAAGGTCTGGCTGGCTTGGCCTCCCAGGGGCCACCTGACAGGCCTGGCTGATGTTGGAATGTCAAGGGCTGCCTCTCATCAGCTCCTGGAGCACTGGGGCTCTGTGTTTTCCTTGCTATGGAAAAGAACCGTCTGACTTTTCAGATGCCCATTGCCAAAATTGCTACTCTCCTTAAAAACTTTCTTCTATGCAAGGGTATCTTTCAGAACAAATCCTGCCAGCTCTGACTGGCCTTGGTTTCTG
Organism: Geothlypis trichas; assembly: GCA_009764595.1. Classification (NCBI taxonomy): domain Eukaryota; kingdom Metazoa; phylum Chordata; class Aves; order Passeriformes; family Parulidae; genus Geothlypis; species Geothlypis trichas. The sequence continues at coordinate 143,339 of WSPJ01000044.1, forward strand.
ACGGTCACCTCCAGTCTGCCCCTGACACAGAGGGGCCCTGATCCTTCCTTCCTATGGAAAAGAACCGGCCTTCTGCCAAAAGGACCATGGCCAAAATTAGAATTTGGCCTCCCAAATTCCATATATCCAAGGAATGCTCCCAGACAAAAGTAGTCAGAACAAACAGGTCAGGCTGGCCCTGTCCTCTGGTGATGTTCTTAGACAATGAACTGAATGTTTTCATTTGGAAACACCTTGGAGAGGGCCCAGAAATCACTTAAGAAGGGGTTTTGAGGCCTAGGACACATGACCAGTACATATGGACAAAGGAGCTCTGTGCTGTGTGCTGTTGTGGTGGTTTTGAATCACAGAAGTGATGTCCTAAGAAAAGCTGCAAGTTTCCTGTGTCTTGCAAAAAAAAAATCAATCAGTAATTAGCTTTGAGAATTGACAGTCCGTTAAACCACTAAGGAAACTGTACACACCTCTGTGAAGACACATGTTAAAGATGAGAAAGCCTGGGAGGGTCTCTTTCCCTTCTGGCTGGCACAGAGGTAACAAGGCTGACCCGGCCCCCGTCTCAGCCAGGCCGGGCCGGGCGGCTCCTGCCGTGGGGCCGGGCCCCTTCCCAGGGACCCCGCCGGGCCCCATCGGCTGCCGGGCAGGGCAGGGGAGGCCGCGGGGCCGAGGCCGGGCCGGGCCATGGCTGCAGTTGGGAACATCTGGGCACTGCTGAGCCCTGCCCCGCCGCCAGCCCTGGGCCCAGCCAGGATCCGCCGGGCCCCAGGAGCAGCCCCGGGCCGGGCCGGCTCGGCCAAGATTCTGCCACCGTTGGGGTTCAGCCGCAAGCCCCGGGCAGGGAGAGGAGAAGCCATCGGCCCCCGGCCGTGCTGCTGCTGTGCTCTGGCCTGGCTGCTGAGATCCTGGCCCTGCCCCAGCGCGGCCCATCCTGACACAGCCCCAGCGCAGCCGCTGCAGAAACCTCCATCGTAAAACAGCTCCAGCTGCAGGCACCGAGCCTGGCCGGGGTCACGGAACCATCTGCAGGCCCCGGGTGAGATATGAACTCTTTCAGTGCTTCCAACATCCCTTGAGTGAGAGAAAAGGACAAAGTGCAGGTGCATAGAGGAGCAACATGAAGACACCGAGCTCAGTGAAATAGAAGTTGAGTCCCAGATGGGAAGGATGAAGAGATGCCTTGATCTTGGGGCTGAAATCCTCTTGTAAAGCAATGGAGAAGGATGTAATTGATACATCAGACTCTCTTTTCCCCTGTAATACACTGACAAGTATGGGGAAAAGATTTGTTCAGCAAAGGCCTGCATGCTAAAGGAAGCAAATGTTGAAGTAGCTGTGATCCCATGAGAAGTCTGAACAGAAAAAGTGAGAAGAGTGATGAGACCCTGTGCCTCAGGGAGAGAAGATCTCTGTTCCCAGAGATAAAGTTGATTTCAGAAATAGATGAAGAGAACTTTTGCTCTAAAACAGCTAATCTTTAAACTAATACCCCATAAGCTGACATATCCCATCAACACAGTAGAGGGAAAAGCTGTGAAGAAATGGGAGGGTCTGCACGATTGCAGATTTTCCGTGCAGTTGTTATTCATGAAAATTGAGTGCGACAAGAGAACTGTTTCTTATGGAGAAGTCTCCATAGCATGAAAGAAAGACACCTCTTCCTAAGTGAACTGAAGAAAGACTATCCTAGAGGTGGTAAACTGACTGAAAATTCTAGGTTTTGTCTCTTTACATTGTCAGTAAGAATTAAAAGATTGTAGGGAGGTGTTCTGAAAATTTTGTTCTTATTACTCTTTCTTTAGTTGCTATTAATAAACTTTTCTTTATAGCCTCTTAAAGTTTTGAGCCTGTTTTGCCTTTCTCCTAATCCTATCTCACAGCAGAAACTGAGTATGTATATTCTAATGAGTGCACTGGTAATTAACCAGCCCTGAACCCACCACAATAATTGCTGCATTTTCTAAGAAATCTCAAATTGACGAACAAAAGCACTACAGAAACATTCCTGATGAACTGCACAAGAAGAGAGAGAAATCAAAACAGAGCCATGGTTTGTCAGGACTTGCTTGATGCTAATGAGCCCTGTGGTGCATTTGGAGCTGAGCCCTGGAACCTCAGGGCCTGAGAAGAGATTAAACAAACTTTTGCAGTAGTCATAGTCAGAGGAAAAACCCAAAGTGTCTCCAGGCAAAAATGGGTCTAACCAAAGTCCATCCCCAACACACCAACAGAGGCTCCTCATGGACTCCACGGAGGAGAGAATTGGAGGCCAGGATGGCACAAAAACCTCTCAGAGACTCAAGTATGGAAGGAAAAATCCAAAGTACCTTAAAAACCATGAGTATCTCAGAGTATTAATGAGCCCCACTGAGTGTCAGTATAAAGCTCCCAAGGGACTTGTTAAAGTAGATAATTGGGGCCATGATTGCAAAACTTTTCACAAAGTCTATATCAAAAGAAAAACACCAAGTACCTTCAAAAAACTGAAGTGCCTTGAAGCATTAATGACCACACTGAGTGTTGTTCCTGTCAAAGCCTCTCCAGGGACTAATTACAGCAGATAATTGGAGGCCATGATTGCACAAACCTCTCAGAGACTCCAAGGCAAAAGCCAAAGCCAAAGTCCTTTGAAAAACCTGCAGTCCCTGCAGGGAGCATTCAGGAGCCCCCAGGGCCATTGCTGAGCAAGGCTCCCCAGGGACTCCTTCCAGCAGATCCTTGAGGCCACTGGCATGTGGGCTAGGGGGGGATGCTGAGGGCAGGACAAGGGGCTGACAGTGCCCAGCCTGGCTGGGGCTGTGCCAGGAGGCCCCAGGGCCTCAGCACAAGGTGTCTCCTCCCAGCCCTTGGTGGCACAGACCCTGCTGTGGCCCAGGGCACCAAGACTTGGCTTCTCTTTGTCCCCACCTGTCATCACTGCCTGCAGTTCTCTGCTCTGCCTGGGGCCTGGGGACACTTTCTCAGTCGTGTCCCTCAGTGGGACCCATTAAAAGTCCAAGAAACTTTGGAGTTGGATTCTGCCTTGGAGTTCTGCAGAGGTTTCTTGAGGTCCCTCTCAGGGACTGATGTTCAGGGCCTGAGCACAAAGCCCCAGAGGCTCATTAAAGTCCTTGTGCTGTGTCTGTGCTGCTGAGCTGGGCTGGGCTCCTGGCACACAGGCAGCTCCTGGTAAGCAAGAAGAGCTTCAAAAGCACATTTCTCTTGATGAGCAGCTCTTCTGCCAGCCCAGCAGGGCTGGGGCACTGCCTGCAGCCAGCCCGGGCACAGCACAGAGGCACAGAGAGCTTCAATCAGTCAGGGCTGGGAAGGTGCTGAGAAGTGCCTGGGGCACAATCACTGCCAGCCCTTGGCACAGGAACCTCTGGCTGCAGGACAATGCAGCTGCAGCTCCTGCAGTGATCTCCTAAAGCTGGAACATCCCAATGCCTACAGAGCCTGTGAGTACAACTCTGAATTATTCTGGTGCAGGGGAGGTGAAATGCTCATGAAGCTCTGACATGCTGAGGGGTTCTGATCAGTCATAGAATATTTCCAAGGCAAGAATTTGGTAAAAAATGAGGAAATTTCCAAAGACTTTGTATTCAATTTCCTACTAATGGAGAATGGTGTGTGTGGGGGGGTGTGTATAAATATTTAAGGTTGATTATGAATTTTGACAACTGTCAGACATCTGATCTGTTGCTTCTAGTGATCAATAGGCTCACAGGAGATCAATAATATTCTTTCAGCCATTCTGCCTATGGACAGCACCAGCATCACCTTTGGTGGAGCCATCAGGCTCAGTCTGAGCTGTCCTTTCTCCAAGCTGCAAACAGAACCTGCCCCCAGCCAGTGCCCTGCAAACAGGCAGGGTTCTGTCAGGCCAAGGAGAGTGCACAGAGATTTGGGATCTGTGAGTGCTGGCACAGAGAGATCAGGCACAGGGAAACACCTGCAGGAGGAAAATCTGCAGGAAGCAGAGAGAAGATCAGGCAATGAGAGAAAACAAAACCCAGCAATGCTGTGTCAGGGAGAGTTTAGAGATGCCCACAGGATCCCCTGCAGTGCAGCCCCTCCCTCTGAACAAGCCCCCTCCCTCCTGTGCCCCAGCCAAGCCTCTGCCCTCAGGGCCGGGGCTCCAAGGCGTGCAGCCCCTCCTGTGCAGGCAGAGCTGCAGCAGAGCCGTGGGGCAGCTCTGCAGCCCCGGGCCCAGTTCCCTCTGCAGAGCACAGGGCTGGCAGCAGCTGCCCGGCCCTGGGGGCTCTGGCAGGGGGCACAGCTGGCTCAGGGTGACGCTGTCCCCAGTGCCCGGCTCTGGGCAATGCTGTCAGTGCAGCCAGGGAAGGAGCTGCATCTCCCTCAATCCAATGCCATCATAAGGACACTTGGAAGTGTCCCTGAGATTTCAGTCCAAGCTGGGAGCTTCAATCCAGGGTGCAAACCTGTCCTAGAGCATCTCTGAGTTATGAGATTGATGGGGAAAGGCAGAGGTGTTGTGACACTGAAAATGCTGCTGGATTTGGTGAAATGAGCAAAGTGAATCCTTGGCTACAAATTTGGACCTGGGCTGAGGTGGATCAATCTGCACTCAGTAGCACCTGGCTGTTTTGAAGAGAAACATGAGAGTGTGAATATCATCCATTTGAGAAAAGTGAAAGCCAGCAGGAACTTGAAACCGCATGAAGTGAAAGAATCATCTCCCCTCATTCTCTACTCATCATCTTGCACTCAGAACATTCTCTCTACTACCAGAGGGCAGTAGAATCTGAGGGTTTCTGATATCCAGGATACCCATAGAATAGGGGGGTAAAAGAAAAACCCCTCAAAACTCTTAAAATCAGAGGTGAATCTGTTTCTGTTCCAGGGTAGGGTGTATGGGAAATGGCTTTTTTTCTGGTTACAGGTATCTCCTCTAACTCTTCACTCTCTTTTTCTCCATGGCTGCACCCAAAGTCCAGCCCCAGCAAATGTCCAACAGCAGCTCCATCAGGCACTTCCTCCTGCTGGCATTGGCAGACACGCGGCAGCTGCAGCTCCTGCACTTCTGCCTCTTGCTGGGCATCTCCCTGGCTGCCCTCCTGGGCAACGGCCTCATCATCAGCGCCGTAGCCTGCGGCCACCACCTGCACACGCCCATGTTCTTCTTCCTGCTCAACCTGGCCCTCAGCGACCTGGGCTCCATCTGCACCACTGTCCCCAAAGCCATGCACAATTCCCTCTGGGACACCAGGGACATCTCCTACACTGGATGTGCTGCTCAGCTCTTTTTCTTTGTTTTTTGTGCTGCAACAGAGTTTTCCCTCCTGACCATCATGTGCTACGACCGCTACGTGTCCATCTGCAAACCCCTGCACTACGGGACCCTCCTGGGCAGCAGAGCTTGTGCCCACATGGCAGCAGCTGCCTGGGCCATTGGGTTTCTCATTGCTCTACTGCGCACAGCCAACACATTTTCCCTGCCCCTGTGTCATGGCAATGCCCTGGCCCAGTTCTTCTGTGAAATCCCACAGATTCTCCATCTCTCCTGCTCCAATTCCTATCTCAGGGAATTTCGCCTCAGTGCTGTTAGTTCCTGTTTATCAATAACCTGTTTTGTGTTCATTGTTTTCTCCTATGTGCAGATCTTTAGGGCTGTGCTGAGGATCCCCTCTGAGCAGGGACGGCACAAAGCCTTTTCCACCTGCCTCCCTCACCTGGCCGTGGTCTCTCTGGTTGTCAGCACTGTAGCAGTTGCCTACCTGAAGCCCCCATCCATGTCCTCCCCATCCCTGGATCTGATCCTGTCAGTTCTGTACTCGGTGGTGCCTCCAACTCTGAACCCCCTCATCTACAGCCTGAGGAACCAGGAGCTCAAGGCTGCAGTGTGGAGAGTGATGACTGGATGGTTTCAGAAACATTAAACTGCTGGCTAATTTCTGCAAATCACTTCTAATAAAAGTCATCTTTGAGACTTCTTGTTGGTTTTATTTTGGAGGTTCTTTTCTTTTTTTTTTTTAACTTTTTAAATATTGTCTAAAAAGAAAAGCCATTCCTTGTGCCATTTCTTATTTTCTTTATCTCCACCTTCCCTCTGGACACAGACTGTGTCAATGAGGGGCTGCACTCTCGATGGTTTTAAACAAACTAAGAGGTGTCCAAGAAAAGTTTTCTGCAGAGATGCCCTTTTGTTCCCTTCTCTGGTGCTGCAGCAGCAATGTCTGTGTGCACAGCTGGGGGCAGATCAGTGCAAGCACAGCAGCTCTGGTCCTGCTGGCCACACCATTCCTGATCCAGGCCAGGAGCCATTGGCCTTCTTGGCCACCTGGGCACACTGCTGCCTCATGTCCAGCCTGCTGTCCATCAGTCCCTGCAGGTCCCTTTCTGCCTGGCTGCTCTCCAGCCACTCTGTCCCCAGCCTGTAGAGCTGCAGGGGTTGTTGTGGCCACAGTGCAGAACCCGGCACTTCGACTTGTTAAACCTCACCTTGTTGGATTTGGGCCCTGGATCCAGCCTGTCCAGGGCCCTGTGCAGAGCCCTCCTACCCTCCAGCACATCAACACTCACATCCAGCTTGGTGTCATCTGCAAAGATGTCCTTGGTTCCATGGGGCCCCTCAGTGTCACAATGGCCTCTTGGTTACACCAGGCCCTGCACTGTCACACTGGACTCCTTGTTTCCATAGGGTCCAAAAATTTGACAATGTTCTTCTTGGTTCTATGGGGCTTCACAGTGTCACAATGTTCTCACTGCTGCTGCAGTTTCACAGTGGCCCCTTGGTTCCATTGGGCCCCAGAGTGTCACAATGGCCCCATGGTCACATGAGGTCCCACAGTGTCACAATGGTCTCTGTCACAAGTCCCCTCAGTGTCACAATGGACTCCTTGTTTCTGCAAGGCCACACAGAGTCACAACGTTCTTCCAGATCCCTTGAGGCCCCACTGTGTCACAGTGGCCCCTTGGTTACACAGGATCCTGCAGTGTCACAATGTCCCCTTGGTTCCATGAGGCCCCGCAGTGTCAGAACGGCCCCTTGGTTCCACTGGGCCCTGGAGTCTCCCAATGGTCTCCTTGGTTTTGCAGTGTCAAAATGGTGAAACTCCTTGGTTACACAAGATCCTGCAGTGTCACAATGGCCTCTGTGGTTCCACGAGGACTCAGAGTGTCACAGGGCACTCCCTGGTTGCATTTGGCCCCACAGCACCAGAATGGACCCCTGGTTCTGTGGGGCTGCACGGTGTCACCATGGTTCCCTCAGTTCCACAAGGCCCAGCAGTGTCACAATGGCCCCAGAGTGTCCCAATCATCACAGAATGACAGAATCAAATAGGCTGGAAAAGACCTTTGGGATCATCAAGTCCAATCAATGCCCTAATACTGCCTTGTCACCCAGACCATGCCACCAAGTGCCACTGGAGAGGGACAGTGACTCTGCCACCTCCCCCCTGGCCAGCCCATTCCAGTTCCCACTCACCCTTTCTGTCAAGAACTCCTTCCTGTTGTCCAGCCTGAGCCTCCCCTGGTGCAGCTTAAGGCTGTGTCTTCTTGTGCTGCCCTCCAGCAGATCCACACTCACACCCAGCTTGGTGCCATCTGCAATTTGTGAATGGGGGACTCGATCCCCTCACCCCAATCATCAGTGAAGATATTAAACAGGACTGGGCCCAGCACAGATCCCTGGGGACAGCACCAGTGCCTGGACACCAGCTGGGTGCAGCACCATCCCCACCACTCTCTGGGCCCAGCCTCCAGCCAGCTCTTCAATCTCCCAGCCAGGAGGGAACCTGCCCAAGCCGTGGGCTGCAGCTTTTCCAGGGAATGCTGTCAGAGACAGTGTCAAAGGCTTTGCTGGAGTCCAGGCACACAACATCCACAGCCTTTCCCACATCCACAGGTGGGTCACCTGGTCATAAAAGGAGACCAGGTTGGTCAGGCAGGACCTGCCACCCCTAAATCCACGCTGGCTGGCTCTGACCCCTGGGCCATCCTGTGGGTGCCCTGTGATGGCACTCAAGGTGATCTGTTCCATAACCTTGCCGGGCACCCAGGTCAGGCTGACAGGCCTGGAGTTCCCCAGATCCTCCTGCCAGCCCTTCTTGGGGATGGGCTCACACTGGCACCTCCAGTGCTCTGGGCCCTCCCTGGGGAGCCAGGACTGATGGTAAATGATGGAGAGCAGCTTGGGGAGCTCATCCACCAGCTCCCTCATCCCCCTGGGATGGATCCCATCTGATCCCATACACCTGTGAGCATCTGAGTGTCTCAGCAGGTCAGCAACTGCTTCCTCCTGGATTGCAGGGGTCTGTTCTGCTCCCTGTGCCCATCTACCAGCTCAGGAGAACACTTGTCCTGAGGATAGCCTGTCCTTATATTTATAACAGAGACAAACAAGGTGTTAAGTAGCTCAGACTTCGCCTTCTCTTTAGTTACTGTATTCTCCACTGCATCCAATAAAGAGTAGAGGTTCTCCTTCTCCCTCCCTTTGCTATAAAATTTTTTATAAAAATATTTTTTATTTTTTTCACAAAAGCCACCAGGTTAACTTCTGATTGAGCTTTCACCTCTCAACTTTTCTTTCTTCATAACCTAATGACATCCTTAAACACTTCCTGAGTTGATGGTCTTTTTTTCCCCTGAGTTCTCACAGAAGCTCCATGGGCAACCAGGACTTTTTCCTCACTTGCTCATCTTTTCCACACTGGGACAGGCTGCTCCTTCCCCGTAAAGATTACCTTCTTGAAATCTGTCCGTCCTTCCTGGACCCCTTTGTTTTTTGGGCTGTTCCCCTTCAAAAAATTGGGACCTCATTCGGTATTTTGCAAATCAGCATCCTAAATAGGCCAAAGTCTGCCCTTTCTTATTTCAGTGTAGAAGTTTTTTTGCAGCCCCTCCTTCTTTCACAGAAGATTGGAAACTTGATTATTCCATGGTCACTTTGCCCCAGGCAGCCTCCGAGCCCCACATCTGCCACCAGCCCTTCTGTGTTTGTGAACAGCAGCAGACAGAGCTTTCCTTGGCAGTAGAAGTGTTACCAAAGATTTGGTAAAACAGAAAACTCCTTAATCCTAATGTAGCATTGAGAAGCAGCATTCTCTGCTGCTTCTCAATGCTACATTAGGATTCATAAGTTCAGCTGCATGCATGGGGGATAGCTCCTCCCAAAGCCCTACAGGCTGAGAACAGGAAAGTGTCTGTTTATATTTATATATATATTTATATTTTGCACACATATTCATATGTGCACACATATTGTCTCTGACTATACATACTTATGATAATCATTTCCCCAAAATCATTAACATATTTCCCCTTCCCTTCTGTCCTGGGGGTCTCTCTAGTGGTCCCTGGTGGTCGTGGACCCCAATGTTCCAGTGGGCCTGGCTGAGATGTCAGGACACTGAGGCTGGTGAACTTCCAGTGCCCCTTCTCACATAATGGGCGTTGTGTGGTTTCCATAGGCCTGGGGTTTTGGAGAAAAAGCTCCAGGTGCCAGCTCACCTTGTATAGACAGCTGATCACCTGGTAACATGAGGTAACAGAGAAGGCTGTGACGTCACAGAGTGGGTCATGTGAGGTCATGGAGCAGCTATAACATCATAGACTGCCTCTGTGATATCACATAGCCAACTGTGACATCACAGGAGAGAGGTCTGACATCACAGAGTCAACTATGACATCGAAGAGTTGGCTGTGACATCAGAGACCAGATGTGTGACATTGGAGAATGGGCTGTGACATCACAGAGCAGGCTGTGACATCCCAGAGGGGCTGTGTGACATCCCAGCAGGGCTGTGTCAGGTCACTGGGTTGGTCACTCTGCCCCAGCTCCCCCTCACAGTTTCTCCCAACAAGTCCAATGTTGTTCGTGCCCAGCAGGGTCCCTGTCCCCCGGGATCCCCCCGGCCCACCTGGAGCCACAGCCTCCACCAAAGGATGTTCCACAGGATCCACCCCAGAGCCTGACATGGGGACAAGGGGCCAGGGCTGTGGGACCAGGACATCAAGGACAGGGATTATCCAGGTCACTGTGGCCTGGGTTAGGTTGCCCAGGGCAGGAAAGATGTCTGGCAGCTGGAGCAGGGTCTGGGAAGGGCCTCCAAGGTGGGGCTGGAGCCCTTGGGCTGTGAGCAGAGGCTGAGGGAGCTGGACTTGTCCAGCCCACAGCAGGGAAGGCTGAGGGGCTCCTCATCCCAGCCTGGCAGTGCCAGCCAGGAGGGGATGGAGAACACAGAGCCAGGCTCTTCACCGGGGGGCCTGGGGGGAGACAAAAGCCAATGGGTGGAAGGGGAAAGAGGGGAGATCAGCCAGGACAGGAGGAGATGAAATGAGTCAGGCTGGTTTCAGCATTTCCTCAACACCAAGAGCAGCCTGATCACCCTTCTCCATCCACCACTGACAACTGTGCAAATTAGGAATTGTTGGAGCTGTTTTGCCCCCACTCCAGGACGAGCATCCTTATACAAGAACTGAATTGTGTTTATATCTATCACAAAACCACGTTTACCAGAAATTAATTTTAGTATGGAGATCACTTGTGAATGGTGGACTCATCAGACACTGCTGGGATGTTGCACATAGCTCAGGGAAGAGCATGATTGTTATTAAATTGTGTCCTATTCAACTGTGGTCTGTTGGCTGTGAAGAGACACTTTCTGTGCCTCTGAGTCTCCCCAGTTCCTGACCCCAAAGGACACAAACCTGATGAGTTGTGGTTCCCACTCCAGCGGTGGCCCTTGGACCTCCCTCCATAGCCAGAGCAGAACTCCCTTGTCTCAGGAAGTGCCTGGCAATGCAGGGATGAAGGAAACAGGACAGGTTTTGAGGATCAGGGGCAGGGCAGAGCCAGGGAGAAGAATGACTTTTGCATGGGATGGAGCTGTGCCTTCCCTTGGCTTTGTTGGCTAACAATAAATGAACATCCCTCTGTGTCTCAGGCTGCTCCTTCTCCAAGGAAAGCAGGTGGGAGTTGGAGCAAAGG
>WSPJ01000044.1:154768-184740 GCA_009764595.1 Geothlypis trichas
GCCGAAGCCCCCATCGCAGAGGAGAACGTGTCCACTGTGACATGCACATACTTGAACCAACCAAACTCGGCAATCTGGGTGACATCGGTCTGCCAAAGCTCCAAGGCCCTAAGGCCCCAGGGGTTTACCCCTGCTGGCAAAGGCGGAGCAAGTGCGTGGCAGTCATCACATGACTCAACAATGTCACGAGCCTCAGTTGGCGTCAGCTGAAACTGCTTCTGCAGGGTATGTGCGTTTTGGTGGAAAAACCCATGTGATGCCTTGGCCTGCGCGAGTGTATCAGGCTGAGGCACTACCCACGCTGGGTCAGCCAACTTGTCAGCCCTCGCGTTACCTTCCACAATAAAGCCTGGCAAATCGGTGTGACTCCACACATGCAGAACATAGAAAGGATGAACCCGGGCCTGAATGGCACACCACAAGGTCTTCAGTAAATGGAACAAGGCAGGATTACTGACCTCCTTCAAACCTGAATGACCCAACCGCTGTGCGATATCAGCCACATAGGCGGAATCCGTGACCAAGTTGAAAGGTTCCTGGGAAAATTTCTCAAATGCCATGACAGCAGCCCTCAATTCAACCAATTGGGCTGACCCATCCTGATGGCCTTCCAGAACCTGCCACTCAGATCCATCCCGCCAGGTAACAATGGCCTTTCCTGTTTTCCCTGAACCGTCTGTGAAGACGGTTGGTCCTTGCACAGGTTCCTGACTATTTTTGGGCCGCAAAGAAATTTGTGTAGACTTTGCCATATGCAGTAGCCTATGGCTGGGCATATGATAAGTGATCTGCCCTGAAAAATTTTCCAGAGCACTTTGCAGGGACACGCTGTTTGCAAAGCTCCAGTCAAAATCCTCCCGTTGCACCGGGAGTATGATCTTTGCGGGATCCGCACCCATCAATTGCAAACACCATTGCCGGCATTTGATTATCAAACGAGCAATCAGCTCAAACAATGCAGTTGCCGTCTTCTGCGGCTGATGGGGCAGGAAGACCCATTCCAGAACGTGCAAGGAATCAGACCATTTGTCATTCCATTGGCCAATGATGCCTGTGGGATATGAACCTGGAGTGGTGACGAACACAGTGACATCAACGGAGGGATCAATGCGATAAACTTGGCAAGCCGAAACAGCTCGCTGAACCACCTCCAATGCCTCACGTGCCTCAGGGGTCAGTGTGCGAGGTGACTTCAAATCAGAGTCTCCTTTCAACAGATCATACAGAGGAGACAGCTGCGCATCGGTTAGTCCCAAATATGGACGTAACCAAGTGATGACACCTACCAATTTTTGAACATCATTCAGCGTCTTCACAGAATGCACAAATTGCACCTCTTGGTGACGGATCGTCCGTTCCAGAATTTTTACCCCCAAGTACTTCCAAGGTGGTTGTTGTTGCACCTTTTCTGGAGCTACCTGCAGTCCATGAGCATGCAAAGCATCGAGCAACCGAGGCTGAATCCTCAGCAGCTCATCCTGGGTGGATGCTGCCACCAAAATGTCGTCCATATAATGATACAGACGTGCATCAGGGAACTGCTTGCGAACTCCAGACAAGGCATGAGCCACATACCACTGGCATATGGCAGGAGAATTGCGCATTCCCTGAGGCAATGTCCTCCATTGATATCTCTGTGCAGGCTCAGCCTCATTAATTGCTGGCACCGAGAAGGCAAACTTCGGTCTATCATTGGGATGCAAAGGAATTGTAAAGAAACAATCCTTCAGATCCACAATGAGGACCGGCCAGTCCGCAGGAAGCATGGTAGGTGATGGCATGCCCACCTGCAATGTTCCCATGCTTTCCATCACGGCATTAATCTTTCGGAGGTCCTGCAACAACCTCCATTTCCCAGATTTCTTTTTTATACAAAAGACAGGAGTGTTCCAGGGACTGGAAGAAGGTTCCAAATGGCCCTGGTCCAGCTGCTCCTGCACCAGATTTCGAAGGGCGTCCAATTTATCTTTAGGAAGGGGCCACTGCTTTTCCCACACAGGTTTGTCCACCAGCCACCGTATAGGAGGCGTTGGACACTTTTCGCCCTTCACTGCAGTGGCCCCCATCAAAAATCCGTCCCGATGCGCACCCCCCAGACAGATAGAACATCCCTCCCCCAAAGGTTAACAGGAGTAGAAGTAACATGAGGCCTAACCCAGGCTGTCTGTCCCTCTGGGTTCGTGACCAGCACAGGCCGCTGGCTCACATAGCATTGTGCCGTCCCTCCCAGGCCTGCGACAGACGTCCCCACCGGATCCAAGGGCCACTCCGGGGGCCAGGCGGCCAGGGAGAGAACCGTGACGTCAGCACCGCTGTCGAGAAGCCCGCGGAGGTGGATTTCTGATGGCGCCACACCAGGAACAGACAGGGTACACAGCATCTCAGGACGGTCCTTGGTCAGGACGGCAGTCCAGTGAACTTGAGGCGGCCCAGTGGATCCAAAGCTGCCTGCTCCACGCGACTGGTCAGCTGTCCTGGGAACAGAGGACTTAAAAGGCACAAGTTGAGCAAGCCGCGTCCCTTTCGGGATAGTGACGGGGGGGGTGGGTGTGGAGACCATGGCACAAATCTGGCCTGTGAAGTCTGCATCAATAAGCCCCAGGTGAACAATGATGCCCTGAAGGGTGGCACTGGACCTCCCCATAAGGAGAGCACTCATGCCCCCACCCAAAGGGCCAAAGGCATCCAGGGGAACCTTATATATCTCAGAAGATTCTAAGACAACTGTTGCTGCGGTGCAGACATCCACACCTGCGGATCCGCGGGTGCTGGCTGCAAGCCGGCAAAGGAGACCTCCATCGGCTCCGGGGTCTGGAGAGAAGCTTGTGTCTGGGCGCGTCCCTCCTGCGCGCTCCGCCTGACGTTTCCCGAGCCCGGCAGGGCCTGGCCGTTAACGTGAACAGTCGCCTTGCAAACGTTGGACATGTGATTTGACCTACCACACCGACCGCACAAGAACATGGGGAATTTGACCTTCTGCACTTTCTTCCCTTGCTTCTTGCCAGCCTGCGCAGTCCCCTGCTGTGGCCGTTTGCCCTGCGGCACCGCCCAAACCGGCTGCACAGTGGCAGCCACAGCGGCCAACTTCCGACCCGAGGGAACGATGTCTGCACAGGCCTCCGCCATCTCGGAGATATTAGGGACACCAGGCAGAGCCCTTATGACCCTCCTACAAGCAGCATTGCAATTACACCTAACAAGGTTTGCAATTGTAACGTCCCTAGCCAGAGGATCAGGCACCTGCCTTTCCACAGACGCAATCAGCCTTGCCGCAAATTCCATGAAAGGCTCATCATCCCCCTGGACAATGGTCGAAAATGGCTGCTTCGGAGCAGCCATTTCCAGGGTCTGGACAATGGCTGCCATGCCCAGTGTGTGGCACTGGTCAAGCACAAGGGGATCAAATCCAACCTGCCCCTGAACATTCTCATAATGCCCTGTCCCCATTAGCATGTCAGCAACAACCCCATGCCTGGGGTCCTGCTGCCCCAGTGCAGCATTTTTCACCACTGCTTCGGCTGCCAACGAGCCCACTTGGTCTGAAAAACACCAAATTGCACAGGGTCAAAAAGAGAGTGTGCCACACGACGGAGATCATGAGGCGTTAACACCTCCGTATTAATCCTCCGGAGAATCTGCATAACCTCAGCAGACCCCAAACCACGCTGGGTAACTGCTTCGCGGAGTTCCTTCTCCAGCTTATATGAAAGGGGTTCATAGGTGTTGTGAGCAACGCCCCTGATCACAAGGAAAGCCTGGGGACCCCTTGGCAAAGCCACCGCACCTGCTGTGTCCCGGCTCTTGGGCCCCATGGGAACGAGGGATGATTGACTGGGACCCAGGACAACATCACTCGCCCCTGCGCCCCCTGCAGCACCGGCAGAGCCAGAGAAGCTCACTCCGCGACCCTGCAGATGCCGCGAAGAGGCAGGCTCATTCATGTCTTCAGACTTGGTTTTTACCTCTCGCCAGAAACGCTCGGGTACTTCGGCCGCACAGTCACCTGGCACGCAGGAAGCGTCCAAAGATTTGATGAAGAGGCGCCATGGCCCCGAGCAGCCACCGGCCTCCCACTAGCCGTGTCAGCAGTTGCGCTAAAGGTAAATACCCCAGCGCCCTGCCGTGCCGCAGCTCCGGCAGGGGATGCCTCGGTGGACGCAAGTGCCGGCACAGCCCGCAAATCTGGCACGGGCCGGGACGGGACCTGCGCGGGGGCCCCAGCCCCCGACGCGGGGGTTGGGCGGGATGCCGAGGGCGGCGCAGCCCGTGGAGCCGCATCACTGCGGGGCGGCACCAGGGAGCCGGGCAAGCCCCCTATGAGAGCCCGCCCCAAGCCGCAAGACTCCACAGTGGGCACCGCCCCCACCGAGCGGAGAGGGGCGGGCTGCCCGCCGACCGGAGCGGGGATGGACGGAGCACCGACCGACAACCCGCCCCTGGCCGCCTTCACCGACTGCGCATGCCCAGCACGCTGCACAGACCCAGAGACAGACGAAGCCGCCTCCCCCAAAGAGGAGCCCGACTCAGGGGCGTGAGAGCCCACCCCCACCGCGCTCAGGGGGAACGTGGTGGACAGACCGCAGTTTGGACAAGAGGTCGTCACAGAATCAGACTCAATTCGAGGCGGAAGCTGACCCTCCAACGCTGGGAAGGCATAAAGAGAGGCCAACCCATCCCCCACACAGGACACACCGTCCTGTAGCGTGGAGGGGGATTCTACATCACAAAGAAGTTCACCTTCCCCCTCCTCCACGTCCAAGACAGAAGGGCTTCCCTGGGAACTCCGAGAAGAGCAAGAGCTAGAATCCCGCCAGAGCTCCTCACATCTTTTCCATTGAATCAACAGAGACCCGACATCCTGAGTGCAATCATCAAAGAGAGCTTCCATGAGACAGGCCCCTACGAGAGACCATTCCTCCCTCGAGAACACCTTCCCAGGGACCGAAAAGAAACCCCGCTCTCGGGCCCAAAGAATCAATCTTTCAAATCATCCCAGGAAACAGAAACCTGTCTCCACTCCAGAACCGCTTTCCAGAGTTCCAAAATGAGGGAATCGTCCCCGACACTCAGAGAGGTTGCAATTGCCCCAAGAATAGTAGACAAAGCACCACAGGGGGGGGGGGGGGTGGGTGAACACCTCACCAAACTTGCTCACTGTCCGCTTCTTAGCCTAGGCTGCAACACACTTCGGCGGTCACCAGATGTCGCTATCAGACACAAAGGAACACGAGCACACACCTCTCTCAAGGTGAAGGAAAAAAAGGGAAGTTTTATTTTCTGACTCCTATATATATAGTTTTACAAAGGTGACAGAGGATTGGAGGGTGACAGTGACACCTCTCCAATGACACTGGCTACCACAATAGTCCATCAATTCTCTCCTCCTCCATCAAAGGAATGTGAACAACAAGTTATTTACAAGAAAGTGCATGATAAAGTTCCTTAGAAGAATGTAAACATCAGAAGGCCTTGAGAATCTTAAAAAACCAGGGCGACAGTCCATTGTGACACTGGGAAACCAAAGGAGACCATTGTGACACTGCAGGACTGCATGAAACCAAAGCTCCAGGGTGACACAGAGGGGCCTCCTGTCATCAATGGTCCATTGTGACACTGGAGCCAAAGGACACCATTGTGACACTGCAAACCCCCAGGGTCCAAAGGTCCATTGTGACATTGCAGGGCTGATGGAACAGAGGAGTCCCGTGACATTGTGGGGCCTGTGGAACCATGGAGACCATTGTGACACTGCAGGGCCTTGTGGAATCGTTGGGACCATTGTGATGCTTTAGGGCCTTATGAAAACTAGGGGCCACTGTGACATTGTGGGTCCCTATCAAACCTAGGGACCAGTGTCACACTGCAGGTATTCTTGCAATCAATAGGCCATTGTGACACTGTGGGGCCCCACAAAACCAAAGGGACAGAGAGCATATCTGGCTGGTTTGGCCTCCCATGGACTGCCTGACTGGTCCAGCTGACTATTGCATGTTGAGAGGCACTTCTCATCTTCTATTGAAACACTGGGGCTCTGTGCTTTCCTTCGCAATGGAAAAGAACTGTCCTTCTCCAGGCACCCATGGCCAGAATTGGGATTTCACCTCCAGATTTCCTTATATCCAATGATAGTTCCAATTGGAATATTGCCAAGACGAGTCTGCCTGGAAATGGTTTCACAAGCGTCACCTCTCACCCATCCCTAAAACCCTGGAGAAGGTTTCATGCTCTCCTTCCTATGGAAAAGAACTGTCCTGCTTCTCCAGGTTGAGATTGTTGTTCTCCATGGTTGAGATTGTTGTTCCACCTCCAAAATTCCCTATATCCAAAGACTGCTCCCACACAAAATCTGCCATTCCTGACAAGTCTGACTGGCCTTGGCTTAGTGAGGCTCTCTCCTGCCTTCCAAACACTGGGGCTCTGTGCTATCCTTCCTATGGAAAAGAACGGTCCTGCTAGTCCAGGTGCCACTGGCCAGAAATGGAGTTTCCACTCCAACATTCCCTGTTGTGACAGACTGGAGGAGATTCTTGGCTCAAAACATTTCATGTGTGGGGGACAGGAAGGGGCAGGTCCAGCCCTGCCCTGCCCTGGAACCCCAATCCCCCCAGAGCCTCTATCCCAGCCCAGCAGTGGCTGCCAGTCCCTGGCACAGCACAGGCAATGCTCCACAGCCACCTCTGCAGCCCCAGCCCAGCTCCTGAGGGACCAAATGAGCCCAAGTCCCACCTGGGGGAAGGGCCCAGGCAGACCAAGGGGCATTTAAGGCTGACACAAGGCAAGCACACATCTTGGCCCTACCTCCTCTTGGAATTTCCATCTGAACAGTGCTGGATTGCAGAGTTGGCAGCAATATGTGTGCCTCTCTGTATCTTTTTTGTCCTTCTCTCTTTCTGGGTCTTCTTCTGTTATTATGATCATGCAAATTTTGATAAACATTAATTTGAACAGGTTTAGAGTTTGTGAAGTTGAATGGGCCAAGTCAATTCTTTGAGAAGAGTTTTTTGTTGATTGAATGTCTGTTGTAGTTTGACATAAGAAGAATTTTAAAAAGTAATAGAAAACTTTTTGTGTAACTGACAATCTGGTAAATCACTAAGATACTGAACACGTCTCTGTGAAACACAAATGTTAAAGATGAAAAAACCCAGGAACCTTCTCTTTCTTTTCCAGTCAACAAAGAAGCAGCGGGCCACAGCCCTGGCCCCATCTCAACCAAACCAAACCAAACCAAACCAAACCAAACCAAACCAAACCACACCACCCTGCCATGGGCTGAGCCCCTTCCCCCCTCCCAGGCTGCCCCCTCCCCATCGGCCCATTCCAACCAAACCAAACCCCAACAACTGCCAAACAGGAAAACAAAAGAGGCTACAAAACCCCAACAAGAACACAGCCAGCCACTGCTATTAAATTCTAACCATCAGGTCTCCTCCCCCCAACACAACTTAAAGCAGAAAACCCTACAATGTACAACCCACATAAAAGAACCCTTCAACTAAAATTAAACAAAAAAAAGAGCCAAAAATAAACCAAAAACCAATCCTAAAAAAACCAAACCACAACGTCCACCACAAGTTACTGGCGTGTCAGGTGTTAATCCTTTCAATGCTTCAATCCTCCCTCAAGTAAAAGAAAAAAAAATATAGGCATATATAAAAAAAAATCATAAAAGTCAGTAAAGAAGATAATAAATCCCAAATAACAAAAGAAGAAAAAATACCTTTATCTGAAAACTAAAATCCTCTTATAAACTTTAAAGAAAAAAACTCTTTTTCTTTATAACACATAAAACTATTTAAAAAATTAAATATTCAAAATAATATCAAAGAAAAACCACAATACAAAAATAAACAAATTTTAAAAAATCTGTAACTTCATATAAAGTTTAAACAGGAACAAAAAAATTAATCCAGAATCCCCAGGAGAAGATCTCTATTCCCAGTGAAAAAAATAATTTTAAAAGTAAATAATAAAAACTTTTCCCTTTAAATAAATCATCTTTAAAACAATACCCCATAAGTCAACATGCCCCATCAACAAGCTGAAAAAGAAACCTGTAGCAATAAAAACAACTTCAAAATAACAAATTTCCCCAGACAACTGTTATCCATGAAAAAATTAAAACCACAAAAACTATTTTTTCCACTTGTAAAAAAATCTCCATAACCTTAACAAGAAAAACATCTCTTTCTAAGTAAACTATAAAAAGGACTATAGGTCAAACATAGCAAACTGTACTAGAATATTTAGATTTACATTGTCAGGGTATTAGCAGTGAAAATAAAAGTTTGTTAAGGAGAACAAAGTTCGTAATAAAAGTTTATTTTAATTCGTTACATCCTTTTGTCTTTTTTATTTAAATAAAATTTCTCTTGATTCTCTTCTTAAAATTTTAAGGCCTACTTACCTTTCTCCTAATCCTATCTCTCAGCAAAATAAATACATAATTAATTAACCCACACCTAAAGGCCCACCACAGTCATTCCATATATTAATAAAGATAATATCAAGATTAGAAAATCTTAAATAACAAACCAAAACCACTACAATGTCCATCATTAAAACTTTTTGCCATAGATTCTCTGATTTTCTGAAGTTCCCAGTAAAGGTTTTTTTTTTCTTCTTTTGATCTCCTGACAATCTCTTGTTGGTATTTCTCCATAGAGTCCAACTCAGGGAACACAAACAATTGTAATTCCTTTTATATGTCTCATTAAGAGAGTTGTTTGGGGTATGGCAGTCAGGGCTTGTGTGTCCTGCTTGGCCCAGCCCAGGCAGGGCTTTCCCAGCCACATCCCACACTCCATTGCCCAGCTGGAGCCGCTGGTGCCTCTGAGTTGTGCTGCCCCAGCCCCAGGGACGCTCTCCTTGTCTGCCCATTCCCCCACGCTCTCTGGGCAGGGATGGCCTCAGTGGGGGCTGCTGACATCCTCAGCACCTTGGAGGCTGCTGCTGAATTTTCCTGCTGCAGAGGCTTGTTCAGCCTTCAGCTCTTCAGTGCAGGAATTCAGTGTCCCAGGGCTCATTAACATTCAGAACACCTTAACAAGCCAAGCCCCTGGGAATAATTTGATTTAGGTGTTCAAATCCTTTGTAGTTAAGTAGATCTCAGTAGTGGATTCAAAGTGAATACATGATATTTAAAAAGACAGTGAGAAGATATTTTTTTAGGTCAAGTTAAGTTGTGTGTCCTGTTAATTTATTGATATGTGCAATCTCCAATTGACACTGAATCCAAGTACCTCCTCATGCAGTTGGAATAGATATGAAAATCAAGACCCTTCATGGCTGACAATCAATCAGACTCTGTCCCTACCCCCACCCCACCATTTCCCCCATCCAAGCCCTGGCACTCAGAGCAGCCTTGTGCAAATCTGAGCTCCCTCCAGCCCAGGCTGCACCTGCAGCTTTCAGCTCCTTGGCTCCAACTCCCACCTGCTTTCCTTGGAGAAGGAGCTGCCCGAGACACAGAGGGATGTTCATTTCTTGTCAGCCAACAAAGCCAAGGGAAGGCACAGCTCCATCCAATGCAAAGTCATTCTTCTCCCTGGCTCTGCCCTGCCCCTGATCCCCACAGCCTGTCCTGTTTCCTTCATCCCTGCATTGCCAGGGACTTCCTGGGGCAAGGGAGCTCTGCTCTGGCCATGGAGGGAGGTGCAGGTGCCACCACTGGAGTGGGAACCACAACTCATCAAATTTGTGTCCTTTGGGGTTCAGGAACTGGTGAGACTCAGAGGCACAGCAAGTTTCTCTTCATGGCCAACAGACCACAGTTGAACAGGACACAATTTAATAACAATCACACTCTTCCCTGAGCTATGTACAACCTCCCAGCATTATCTGATGAGTGCCACCATCCACAAGTGATTTCCATACTAGAATTAATTTCAGACAAACCTGGTTCTGTGATAGATATAAAAACAATTAAGTTCTTGTATCAGGATGCTCGTCCTGGAGTGGGGGCAAAACAGCTCAGAACAATTCCTGATTTGCAAAGCTGTCAGTGGTGGATGGAGAAGGGAGGTCAGGCTGCTCTTGGTGTTGAGGAAATGCTGAAACCAGCCTGACTCATTTCATCTCCTCCTGTCCTGGCTGATCTCCCCTCTTTCCCCTTCCACCCATTGGCTTTTGTCTCCCACCAGGCCCCCCGGTGAAGAGCCTGGCTCTGTGTTCTCCATCCCCTCCTGGCTGGCACTGCCAGGCTGGGATGAGGAGCCCCTCAGCCTTCCCTGCTCTGGGCTGGACAAGCCCAGCTCCCTCAGCCTCTGCTCACAGCCCAAGGGCTCCAGCCCCACCTTGGAGGCCCTTCCCAGACCCTGCTCCAGCTGCCAGACATCTTTCCTGCCCTGGGCAACCCAAACCAGGCCACAGTGACCTGGATAATCCCCGTCCTTGATGTCCTGGTCACACAGCCCTGGCCCCTTGTCCCCATGTCAGGCTCTGGGGTGGATCCTGTGGAACATCCTTTGGTGGAGGCTGTGGCTCCAGGTGGGCCGGGGGGATCCCGGGGGACAGGGACCCTGCTGGGCATGGACAGCATTGGACTTGTTGGGAGAAACTGTGAGGGGGAGCTGGGGCAGAGTGACCAACCCAGTGACCTGACACAGCCCTGCTGGGATGTCACACAGCCCCTCTGTGATGTCACAGCCTGCTCTGGGATGTCACAGCCCATTCTCCAATGTCACACAGCTGGTCTCTGATGTCACAGCCAACTCTGTGATGTCATATCTCTGCCCTGTGATGTCACAGCTGCTTCTATGATGTCACAGAGGGTGTGTATGATGCATAGCTGCTCAATGACCCCACATAACCCACTCTATAATGTCACAGCCCACTCTGTGACATCATGTTACCAGATGATAAATTGTCTACACCAGGTGAGCTTGTTCCCCAAAACCCCAGGCCTATGGAAACCACACAATGTCCATTGTGTGAGAAGGGGAACTGGAAGTTCACCAGCCTCAGTGTCCTGCCAGCTCAGCCAGCCCCATTGGAACATTGGGGTCCACGACCACCAGGGACCTCTAGAGAGACCCCCAGGAAAGAAGAATGCTTGGGAAAGGGGAGGGGAAATGTGTTAATGATTTTGGGGAAATGATTATCATATGTGTGTTTAGTCAGGGATAATCAATGAATATGTGTGCAAAATACAGAAAATAAACAGAAACTTTCCTGTACTCAGCCTGCAGGGCTTTGGGAGGAGCTATCCCCTGTGCATCCAGCTGAATAAAGAATGCTGCTTCTTAATGCTACATTGGTGTTAAGGAGTTTTCTGTTTTACCGAATTTTTGGTAACACTCCCACTGCCAAGGAAAGCTCTGTCTGCTGCTGTTCACAAACAGAGAAGGGCTGGGGGCAGATGTGGGGCTCGGAGGCTGCCTGGGGCACAGTGACCATGAAATAATCAAGTTTTCAATGTTCTGTGAAAGAAGGAGGGGCAGCAACAAAACTTCTACACTGGAATTAGGAAGGGCAGACTTTGGCCTGTTTAAGACACAGATTTGGGGAGTACCAAATCAGGTACTGATTTTTTTAAGGGAAACAGCCCTTAAAAACAAAAGCATCCAGGAAAGATGGACACGATTCAAGAAAATAATCTTAAAGGGGAAGAACCAGCCTGTCCCAGTGTGGCAGAAGATACTATAGTGAGGAAAATGACTGGCCTGGCTGCCCATGGAGCTTTTGTGGGAATTAAGGGGAAAAAAAGGAACAGAAACTCAGAAAGTGTTTAAGGATGTTGTTAGGTTAAGCAGAAAGAGAAGTTGCGAGGTGAAAGCTCAATTAGAGCTTTACCTATCAGCTTCTGTAAAAAAAATAGAATGTTTTTATAAAAAAATTATAGCAGAAGGAGGGAGAAGGAGAACCTCTACTCTTTATTGACTGCAGTGGAGAATAGAGTAACTAAAGATAAGGAAAAGGCTGAGCTACTTAACTCCTTGTTTGTCCCAATTTTCAGTAGTAGGACAGGTTGTCCACAGGACAAGTGTTCTCCTGAGCTGGTAGATGGGCACAGGGAGCAGAACAGACCCCTGGAATCCAGGAGGAAGCAGTTGGCGACCTGCTGAGCCACTCAGATGCTCACAGGTGTATGGGATCAGATGGGATCCATCCCAGGGGGATGAGGGAGCTGGTGGATGAGCTCCCCAAGCTGCTCTCCATCATTTACCATCAGTCCTGGCTCAGCAGGGAGGTCCCAGAGCACTGGAGGTGCCAGTGTGAGCCCATCCCCAAGAAGGGCTGGCAGGAGGATCTGGGGAACTCCAGGCCTGTCAGCCTGACCTGGGTGCCCGGCAAGGTGATGGAACAGATCACCTTGAGTGCCATCACAGGGCACCCACAGGATGGCCCAGGGGTCAGAGCCAGCCAGCGTGGATTTAGGGGTGGCAGGTCCTGCCTGACCAACCTGGTCTCCTTTTATGACCAGGTGACCCACCTGTGGATGTGGGAAAGGCTGTGGATGTTGTGTGCCTGGATTCCAGCAAAGCCTTTGACACTGTCTCTGACAGCATTCCCTGGAAAAGCTGCAGCCCACGGCTTGGGCAGGTTCCCTCCTGGCTGGGAGATTTAAGAGCTGGCTGGAGGCTGGGCCCAGAGAGTGGTGGGGATGGTGCTGCACCCAGCTGGTGTCCAGGCACTGGTGCTGTCCCCAGGGATCTGTGCTGGGCCCAGTCCTGTTTAATATCTTCACTGATGATCTGGGTGAGGGGATCGAGTCCCCCATTCACAAATTGCAGATGGCACCAAGCTGGGTGTGAGTGTGGATCTGCTGGAGGGCAGGACAAGAAGACACAGCCTTAAGCTGCACCAGGGGAGGCTCAGGCTGGACAATAGGAAGAAGTTCTTCACAGAAAGGGTGAGTGGGAACTGGAATGGGCTGGCCAGGGGGGAGGTGGCAGAGTCACTGTCCCTCTCCAGTGGCACTTGGTGGCATGGTCTGGGTGACAAGGCAGTATTAGGGCATTGGTTGGACTTGATGATCCCAAAGGTCTTTTCCAGCCTATTTGATTCTGTCATTCTGTGATGATTGGGACACTCTGGGGCCATTGTGACACTGCAGGGCCTTGTGGAACTAAGGGAACCATGGTGACACCGTGCAGCCCCACAGAACCAGGGGTCCATTGTGGTGCTGTGGGGCCAAATGGAACCAGGGAGTGCACTGTGACACTCTGGGTCCTCGTGGAACCACAGAGGCCATTGTGACACTGCAGGGCCTTGTGTAACCAAGGGGTTTCACCATTTTGACACTGCAAAACCAAGGAGACCATTGGGAGACTCCTAGGCCCAGGGGAACCAAGGGGCCGTTCTGACACTGTGGGGCCTCATGGAACCAAGGGGACATTGTGACACTGCAGGATCCTGTGTAACCAAGGGGAAACTGTGACACGATGGGGCCTCAAGGAATCTGGAAGAATGTTGTGACACTGTGTGGCCTCGTGGAAACAAGGAGTCCATTGTGACACTGAGGGGACTTGTGGAACCACAGAGACCATTGTGGCAGTGTGGGACATCATGTAACCATGGGGCCATTGTGACACCCTGGGGCCCAATGGTCACTGTGGAACTGCAGCACCAATGAGAATATTGTGACACTGTGAAGGCCCATGGAACCAAGGAGTCCATTCTCACATTTTGGGGTCCTCATGGAACCAAGGAGACCATTGTGACAGTGCAGGGCCTGGTGTGACCAAGAGGCTATTGTGACACTGCGGGGCCCCACAGAACCAAGGACATCTTTGCAGATGATACCAAGCTGTGTGTGAGTGTTGATCTGTGGGAGCATAGGAGGGCTCTGCAGAGAGACCTGAACAGGTTGGATCCAGGGACTGAAACAGCAATTTGAGGTTTAACAAATCCAAGTACCAGGCCCTGCAATTTGGTCCCAGTGCTACAGGCTGGGGACAGAGTGGCTGGAGAGCAGCCAGGCAGAAAGGGACCTGCAGGGACTGATGGACAGCAGGCTGGACATGAGGCAGATGTGTGCCCAGGTGGGCAAGAAGGCCAATGGCTCCTGGCCTGGCTTAGGAACGGTGTGGCCAGCAGGAGCAGGGCTGCTGTGCCAGCACTGATCTTCCCCCAGCTCTGCACACAGACATTGCAGCTGCAGCTCCCGAGAAGGGAACACAAGGGCATCTCTGGAAAAACACTTTCCTGGAAAATCCTTTAGGTCCCTTAAAGGCATCAAGAGCACAGCCCTCACCAACATGGTCTGTGGCCACTGGGAAGGTGGAGAGAAACTAAAAGAGAAATGTCAAAAGCAATGGCTTTACTTTGTGCACAATATTAAAAAACTGAAACACAGCGGAAAAAAGAACAAACCCACAACCAAACCGAAAAGAAATATCAATGGTGATTTATATTACATGTCCCTGCTGCAGCACCAGCACTGCCACCCCCAGGGCTGTGCCCGGCCCCGAGAGCACTCAGGCCCTGCAGCAACACCAGGGCCACCAGGGCAGCGGGGCAGGGCCACGGCAGCAGCACTGGCAACACCAAGTGCTGCTGCTGCTGGGCACAGCTGCTGGGCCAGCACTGATCTGCCCCCAGCTCTGCACACAGACATTGCTGCTGCAGCTCCAGAGAAGGCAACAAAAGGGCATCTCTGCAGAAAACTCTGCTGGGATATCCTTTAGTTCCTTTAAAGACACCAAGAGTGCAGCTTCTCATTTGCACAGTCTGTGGCCCCAGGGAAGTTTGAGAGAAACAAAAGGATGAACGGCACAAAGAATGACATTTATTTGTGGACTATATTATAAAAGTAAATCACATAAAAAGAACCTCCACAGTGAAACAAGACAGAAGTATCAAACATGAGTTTTATTGTAAGTGGTTTGCAGAAATTGGCCAGCAGTTTAATGTTTCTGAAAGCATCCAGTCATCAGTCTCCACACTGCAGCCTTGAGCTCCTGGTTCCTCAGGCTGTAGATGAGGGGATTCAGGGCTGGAGGCACCACCGAGTACAGAACTGACAGGGCCAGATCCAGGGAAGGGGTTGAGCATGGAGGGGGCTTCAGGTGAGGCAAACATTATAGTGCTGATGGAAAGGGAGAGCACAGCCAGGTGAGGGAGGCAGGTGGAAAAGGCTTTGTGCCGTCCCTGCTCAGAGGGGATCCTCAGCACAGCCCTGAAGATCTGCACATAGGAGAAAACAATGAACACAAAACAACCAAATGCCAAAAAGGCACTAACAGCAAGAAGCCCCAGTTCCCTGAGATAGGATTTGGAGCAGGAGAGCTTGAGGATCGGGGTCACCTCACAGAAGAACTGGCCCAGGGCATTGCCATGGCACAGGGGCAGGGAAAATGTATTGGCTGTGTGCATGAGAGCAGTGAGAAAGGCACTGGCCCAGGCAGCTGCTGCCATGTGGGCACAAGCTCTGCTGCCCAGGAGGGTCCCGTAGTGCAGGGGTTTGCAGATGGACACGTAGCGGTCGTAGCACATGATGGTCAGGAGGGAAAACTCTGCTGAGATGAAGAACATAAAGAAAAAGAGCTGAGCAGCACATCCTGTGTAGGAGATGTTCCTGGTGTCCCAGAGGGAATTGTGCATGGCTTTGGGGACAGTGGTGCAGATGGAGCCCAGGTCGCTGAGGGCCAGGTTGAGCAGGAAGAAGAACATGGGCGTGTGCAGGTGGTGGCCGCAGGCTACGGCGCTGATGATGAGGCCGTTGCCCAGGAGGGCAGCCAGGGAGATGCCCAGCAAGAGGCAGAAGTGCAGGAGCTGCAGCTGCCGCGTGTCTGCCAATGCCAGCAGGAGGAAGTGCCTGATGGAGCTGCTGTTGGACATTCTGCTGTGCCTTGCATGGGGATCTGTAAGAAAACAATCATGGAATAGTTGGGTTTGGAGAGGACTTTAAATATCCCAGCACAGCCTGGGGGCACTTTCCCCCCACTGCCTGCCCAGGGCTCTGCTGCCTGGAGCTGTCCCTGCCAGCAGCTGCTTCCCTGTGCCCAGGGCTGGGCCTGCCAGTGCTGCCAGAGCCCAGCCCAGCCCTGGGGGCTCAGCTCTGCCCTGCAGACCCCTCCCAGCTCAGGCACTGCCCAGGGGCAGCTCTGGCTCTGCAGGCTCTGATGGCAACATCAGAGCAACCCTGAGGAGGCTGGAAGAGTAACACTGATGCTGCCTGTGAGGAGTCCTGTGGTGATCGCTGTGGCAGCTGCCTTCTTTATTCTGATCTGAGAGAATTTTTTTTTTTTAAATTTCTCAACCTGAACAGAGAGAGTAATAACTATGTCCAATTACCCATCCAGAGCAGTAGATTAATAAAGCATGCATTAATAAAGCAATTTCCTTTTCATGTAGCTCCTGCCTCACTGTGCTCCCTGTATAATCTACTTGGAAATGTTCTGCAGTTAAATGCCATGCTGGAAGCAATCCTGAACAATGCAGCATCCTCCCCACACAAGGAGAACACTTCCAAGCCTGACCAGCTGTCTCCTCCCACCCAGATCCTTGTCCCCCAGTGCTGGAGCAGCTGCCAGGGCTGGCTGAGAGCTGTCCCTGGCAGGCAGCAGAGTCCCTGCCCCAGCACAGCGCCCTGGGCTGCAGGACCCTGCTCTGCACGACAGCTCTGGGCACCCCTGGCTGCTCTGCACAAGAGACAATCAGAGAATGTACTCACAGGCTCTGCAGGCATTGGGCATGTTCCAGCTTTAGGAGATCACTGCCAGGAGCTGCAGCTGCATTGTCCTGCAGCCAGAGGTTCCTGTGCCAAGGGCTGGCAGTGATTGTGCCCCAGGCACTTCTCAGCACCTTCCCAGCCCTGACTGATTGAAGCTCTCTGTGCCTCTGTGCTGTGCCCGGGCTGGCTGCAGGCAGTGCCCCAGCCCTGCTGGGCTGGCAGAAGAGCTGCTCATCAAGAGAAATGTGCTTTTGAAGCTCTTCTTGCTTACCAGGAGCTGCCTCTGTGCCAGGAGCCCAGCCCAGCTCAGCAGCACAGACACAGCACAAGGACTTTAATGAGCCTCTGGGGCTTTGTGCTCAGGCCCTGAACATCAGTCCCTGAGAGGGAGCTGAAGATACCTCTCCAGAACTCCAAGGCAGAATCCAACTCCAAACTTTCTTGGACTTTTAATGGGTCCCACTGAGGGACACGACTGAGAAAGTGTCCCCAGGCCCCAGGCAGAGCAGAGAACTGCAGGCAGTGATGACAGGTGGGGACAAAGAGAAGCCAAGTCTTGGTGCCCTGGGCCACAGCAGGGTCTGTGCCACCAAGGGCTGGGAGGAGACACCTTGTGCTGAGGCCCTGGGGCCTCCTGGCACAGCCCCAGCCAGGCTGGGCACTGTCAGCCCCTTGTCCTGCCCTCAGCATCCCCCCCTAGCCCACATCCCAGTGGCCTCAAGGATCTGCTGGCAAGGAGTCCCTGGGGAGCCTTGCTCAGCAATGGCCCTGGGGGCTCCTGAATGCTCCCTGCAGGGACTGCAGGTTTTTCAAAGGACTTTGGCTTTGGCTTTTGCCTTGGAGTCTCTGAGAGCTTTGTGCAATCCTGGCCTCCAATTATCTGCTGTAATTAGTCCCTGGAGAGGCTTTGTAAGTAACAACACTCAGTGGGGCTCATAAATGCTTCAAGGTACTTCAGTTTTTTGAAGGTACTTGGGGTTTCCATTTTCATACAGACTTTGTGAGAAGTTTTGCCATCATGGCCCCAATTATCTGCTTTAACGAGTCCCTTGGGAGCTTTGTACTGACACTCAGTGGGGTCATTAATACTTTGAGATACTCATGGTTTTTAAGGTACTTTGGATTTTTCCTTTCCACACCGAGTCTCTGAGAGGTTTTTGTGCCATCCTGGCCTCCAGTTCTCTCCTCCGTGGAGTCCATGAGGAGCCTGTGTTGGGGATGGGCTTTGGTTACACCCGTTTTTGCCTGGAGACACTTTGGATTTTTCCTCTGACTATGACTGCTGGAAAAGTTTGTTTAATCTCCTCTCAGGCCCTGAGGTTGAAGGGCTCAGCTCCAATTGCACCAAAGGGCTCATTAGCATCAAGCAAGTCCTGACAAACCATGGCTCTGCCTTGATTTCTCTCTGTTCTTGTGCAGTTCATCAGGAATCTTTCTGTAGTGCTTTTGTTCATCAATTTGAGATTTCTTGGAGAATGCAGTCATTATTCTGGTGGGTTCAGGGCTGGTTAATTACCAGTGCACTCATTAGAATATACATACTCATTTTCTGCTGTGAGATAGGATTAGGAAAAAGGCAAAACAGGCTCAAAACTTTAAGAGCGTATAAAGAAAAGTTTATTGATAGCAACTAAAGAAAGAGTAATAAGAACAAAATTTTCAGAACACTTCTCCCTACAAGTTTTCATTTTTACTGACAATGTAAAGAGACAAAACCTTGAATTTTCAGTCAGTTTACCACCTCTAGAATAACTTCTTCAGTTCACTTTGGAAGAGGTGTCTCTCTTTCATGCTACGGAGACTTCTCCATAAGAAAACAATTCTCTTGTCACTCTCAAATTTCATTAATAACAACCGCACGGAAAATCTGCAATCATGCAGACCCTCCCATTTCTTCACAGTTTTTCCCTCTACTGTGTTGATGGGATATGTCAGCTTATGGGGTATTAGTTTAAAGATTAGCTTTTTTAGAGCAAAAGTTCTCTTCAACTATTTCTGAAATCAACTTCATCTCTGGGAACAGAGATCTTCTCTCCCTGAGGCACAGGGTCTCATCACTCTTCTCATTTTTTCTGTTCAGACTTCTCATGGGATAACAGCTACTTCAACATTTGCTTCCTTTAGCATGCAGGCCTTTGCTGAACAAGTCTTCTCCCCATACTTGTCAGTGTATTACAGGGGAAAAGAGAGTCTGATGGATCAATTACATCCTTCTCCATAGCTTTACAAGAGGATTTCAGCCCCAAGATCAAGGCATCTCTTCATCCCTCCCATCTGGGACTCAACTTCTCTTTCACTGAGCTCGGTGTCTTCATGTTGCTCCTCTGTGTGCCTGCACTTTGTCCTTTTCTCTCATTCAAGGGATGATGGAAGCACTGAAAGAGTTCATATCTCCCCCGGGGCCTGCAGATGGTTCCGTGACCCCGGCCGGGCTCGGTGCTTGCGGCCGGAGCTGTTTTACGATGGAGGTTTCTGCAGCGGCTGCGCTGGGGCTGTGTCAGGATGGGCCGCGCTGGGGCAGGGCCAGGATCTCAGCAGCCAGGCCAGAGCACAGCAGCAGCACGGCCGGGGGCCGATGGCTTCTCCTCGCCCTGCCCGGGGCTTGCGGCTGAACCCCAACGGTGGCAGAATCTTGGCCGAGCCGGCCCGGCCCCGGGCTGCTCCTGGGGCCCGGCGGATCCTGGCTGGGCCCGGGCTGGCGGCGGGGCAGGGCTCAGCAGTGCCCAGATGTTCCCAACTGCAGCCATGGCCCGGCCCGGCCTCGGCCCGGCCTCGGCCCCGCGGCCTCCCCTGCCCTGCCCGGCAGCCGATGGGGCCTGGCGGGGTCCCTGGGAAGGGGCCCGGCCTCACGGCAGGAGCCGCCCGGCCCGGCCTGGCTGAGACGGGGGCCGGGTCAGCCTTGTTACCTCTGTGCCAGCCAGAAGGGAAAGAGACCCTCCCAGGCTTTCTCGTCATTAACATGTGTCTGCACAGAGGCGTGTACAGGTTCCTTAGTGGTTTAACAGATTGTCAATTCTCACAGCTAATTACTGATTGGCTTTTGGTAAGACATGGAGGAAATTGCTAGTAGCTCCTCTTAGAACATCACTTCTATAATGCAAAACCACCACAAGAGCAAAGAGCTCCTTTGTCCATATGTAGTGGTCATGTGCCTGAGACCTCAAAACCCCTGCATGGGAGATCTCTGGGCCCCTTCCAAGGTGTTTTCAAATGAAAACATTCAGCTCATAGTCTAATAAAATCACCAGAGGACAGGACCAGCCTGACCTGTCTGTCCTGGCTACTTTTGTCTGGGAGCAATCTTTGGATGTACTGATTTTGGGATGCCAAATTTTTATTTTGGCCACAGTCCCTTGACATGAAAGCCAGTTCTTTTCCATAGGAAGGAAGGCACAGAGCCCCCGTCATCTTCAGGGGCAGATACGAGGTGACCCCCAGAGGGGAAGGCCAGCCAGAGGCCAAGGCCAGGTTTTGTTTCTGAGAGATAGTCCTGCATATACTAAATTTTTTAGCGAGAGTACCAATTTTGGCAATGGGAATCTGAAAAGAGAAGATGGATGCTTCTTTTCTATACCAAGGACAACACGGAGCCACAGTGATCCAGGAACTCATGAGAAGCAGCCTTCTACATGCCAAGGTCAGTTTTTGGAAAGCAGGTGAGAGGCAGCCCCCAAGAGGCCAACCGCAGCCAGGTCTGTCTGTTCTGGCAGCTTTCCCTTGGGAACAATCCTTGGATGTATGGAGTTTTGGAGGTGGAATCCCAGTTTTGGCCATGGGCAACTGGTCCTATAGGAAAGAAAAGCATGAAGTCCAAGTGTTTTGGAAGAAGATGAGGGGTGGCCAGCCTTAGGCCAAGCCAGCCAGACCTGTCTCTTCTGGCACCTTTTGTCTAGGGGCTATCCTTGGCCATAGGGCATTTTGGAGGTGGAATCTCCATTTTGGCAATGGGCACCTGGACAGGAAGAAGAGTTCTTTTCATTGGGAAGGAAAGCACAGACCCCAGTGTTTCAGAGGCAGATGAGTGGCAGGCTTCAGGAAGCCAACACCAGCAAGATCTGTCAGTCCTGGCAGCTTTTGTCTGGGAGCTATCCTTGGATATAGAGAATTCTGGAGGCAGATGCCTAATTTTGGTCATGGGTACCTGGATGGTTTGAGATGGATGTTGGTTTTTTTTTCACCTAAGAAAGAAAAGCACATGATCCCAGTGTTTAAAAGGCAAATGGAAAGTGGCCCCTGGGTGGCAAAGGCAGCCAGATCTGTCCCTCCTGGCAGATTTCATCTGACAACAATCTTTGCATATAAGGAAATTTGGAGGAGGAATCCCAGTTTTGTCCATGGCCCCCTGGAGCACAAGGACAGTTCTTTCCCATAGGAAGGAAAGCCCAGAGCCCCAGTGCCTCAGGGGCAGATGAGAAGCAGCCTTGACATGCCAAGGTCAGCCAGACCTGTCCAGCAGCCTCTAGGTGGCCAAACCAGCCACACCTGTTCCCTGTTGCCTTGGTTCCACGGGGTCCCACAGTGTCACAATGGTCTCCTTGATTCCATGAGTCCCTGTAGTGTAAACAGTGTTCTCCTTTCTGCTGCAGTGTCACCATGGCCCTGTGCTTCCCTGAGGCCTTGCAATGTTACCATGGCCCCTCGGCTCCATGCGACCCCGCTGTGTCCCAATGGCTCCTTGGTTCTACAGGCCCCACAGCTTCATCCTTGACCCTTGCTTCCATGGGGTCCTGAGTTTTGCAATGGTCCCCCTGATTCCGTGAGGCACCAGAGTGTCACAATGGTCTCTCTGATTTCATGAGGTTCCATAGTGTCACCATGGTGTCCTTGGACCTCCATTGTCCCAATGGCCCCTTGGTTCCATGAGTTCTGTACTTTCAGCAATGGTTTTTCTGTTCCAACAGGGCCTTTATGTGTCACAACGGCTCCTTGGTTTCATGATGTTCCATAGAGTCATGTATGGAAAATCACACTATGAAAAGCCAGTGTCCATAAAGGAGACAGAGGAGTCCTTCAACTTTAATGGAATAAAGGAAGAGAATCCACCAGGGCACATGCCCACAGATTTTTCTCCATCAAGGTTTCAGAGGGCGCAGCCTCTTTTTATCCTAACCTCCTGGCTGCATGTTACCCTCTTCTATTCCCCATTGATTGAAGTACGAGGAAGGTACAGCCTTCCTGAATCCCCAACCCCATATTCCCCTCTTGAACCCGTCATTTTAACCCAAAGTTCATTAACTCAAGCTCATGCAGACCGACTTGCCTGTATCAGGAGCCAAGCTGTCCGGGCTCTGTAATAAACCTGTTGCCTGAAGTTAGTAGAGACATTAAGACCAAATTCAAGGATGTTAACACCCCTACATTCACCCATCAAATTGTCTGTAAAGACACCTTGCCTATCAGTCACAATGGACTCCTCAGTTCTGTGGGGCTCCACAGTGTCACCATGTCCCTGGTGGCTCCATGAGGTTCTGTAGTGTCTCCGTGGTGTCCCTGGACCTGCATTGTCACAATTGAGCCATGGTTCCTTGAGGTTCCATAGTGTCACCATGGTATCCTTGGACCTGCATTCTCACAGCTGACCCATGGTTCCATGAGAAGTTGATACCTATGTGCGTGTCTTTCTATAGACTGTCTGTCTTGTGATTGTGGGGCAGAGTGGGTTGGGGACAAAGACAACCACTGACCCCATGTCCACGTGGCAACAGAGAGTGTTTATTCCTCCAACTCCTCTTTATAAAGTGGGGATGTGAAAAACCCCATCTGGATAGCCCATTGGTCTGATCTTTTACACTGCCCAGCTCCTGGACCAGTGAGATGTCTGCAGCTTAGGATGCAATGTAATTAGTTGAGATTCTGTAATTAGTTGAGGTTGACTGACCCCTGTCAGTCAACACAGGGGTTGGTTTTATGGAGCCAGCTGGGTTTCTTATTTACGGACAAATTAATTGTGCAGTACAAACCAGCTTGTACTGTGACATAATGTGACAACACTGTCTTTCTGTTATTCTCTATTTCTTCTCCTTCTAATCCTACTTACCCAGAACATTTTTGGGTAACCTCTTAAGGGTTAAAGATTTTTAGGTTAAATGGGCTAAGTTAATGGTACGATAAGAGATGCATGTTAAAGTGGATGTTGTATTAAACCGTTTGCCAAAGTTCCTTGACTGTCTGTATTTTGCCAGTAAATTTTGGTCTAATTTTGACCTCTTAGCACTGTTGGTTAGAGCATGATGCTGATATCACCGAGGCTGTGGGTTCAATCCCTGTGTGGGCCATTCACTTAAGAGCTAGACTACATGATCCTTGTGGGTCCCTTCCTACCAAGAATATTCTTTGCATCTGTTGATGTTGAGAATACCTGGTTGGTGTTTCTAGGTGCACAAACTCAAGTCAAGGAACCTTTGGTTACCCCCAGTATTTCAGTGTTCTGGGGTGTCCCAGCCCTGCAGGCTCACAGTGGCCTCTGGTTTCCATGAGGTCCCACAGTGTCACACTGGCCCCTTGGTTCCATGGGCCCCAACAGTGCCACAATGATCTCCTTGGTTCACAACTTCCCAGCAGTGTCCCACTGGCTCCTTGGTTCCATGAGGATCTGCAGTGTCACACAGGTTTATGACATTTGTCCTTGCTGCCCCTCACATCCCCCTGCCCCACAAACAGCCCTGAGTCACCCGTGAGGGACAGGCCCTGCTGTCCCAGGCTGGGCTCAGGGCTTGGCCTTTCTGCTTCCCCCAGCCAGCCCAGGCCTTGCTCAGCATTGCAGTTCCCTGCTCAGAGCCTTGGGCTCCCTGCAATCCTGGCCTCAAGGATCTGCTCTCAGCAGTCCCTGGGGAGCCTTTGGCAGTCCCTGCCCTCAGTGGGGCCCAGCCATGCTCCAAGGGACTTGGAGTTTTGCTTCTGATTTCGTTGAGCAGCTTCTTCAGCCTTCTCTGAGTGCCTGAGGGTCCTGGACCCAGCCCCAAATCCACCTTGGGTCTCAATAAAATACAGCAAGACCTTGGTGGCGCATTGTCTTCCGTCATTGGTCTTGCAGTCTCCAGTGCCAGTGCCTAAACAGCTGATCGGATTCAGATTGGAGTTCTGTTAAGGATGAAGACTTCCAAGTGGACATCATGAGGTTTTTTGTTTATTAAATGAGCCTCTTTTTATTTTCCAGTTCAGAGAAGAGCTGATAGAAGCATTCCTGGGGTGATCTTGATGCTGAATGTCTCCTTAGTTGGTCTGGGCACAGAGAAGAATGAGCCCCTTGAGGGCTGACCCTGTTTGGACAAGCTGCTCCTCACCCCCAGCCTCACATGTCTGACATGACCCACCTGGGATCTCTGTTGCAGATGAAAGCTGCTGGTGCCATCCTCACCTTTAACCTTTCTCTTGAATGCAAACAGATGCTCCTACATGTGTTAAGCGGGATTTGATCAATGTTTCTACAAAACTTTTGTGTTCCTCATGGAATGAAGGGGTCATTTTGACACTGAGGGGGTGACGTGGCAGCAAGGAGTCAATTGTGCCCCTGGGGTGCCATGGAACCAAGGGGCCATGGTGACACAGCAGGGCCACATGGATCCAGTGCTCCATTGTGGCACTGTGGATCCAAGGAGACCATGGAGACACCCCCAGAACCTCATGGAACCAAGGAGTCGGTGGTGGCCCAGTGGGCCTGCATGGAGCCAATGGTCCATGGTGACACTGCCCATCCAAGGAGTCCATTGTGACACTGTGGAAGCTCATGGAGCGAGGGAGGCCATTGTGACACTGAAGAACTTCATGGCACCAAATATCCATGGTGACACAGCAGCAGGGCATCATGGGAACCAAGGAACTGCTGTTGGCAGTAGGGAAACTCATGGAACCAGGGGCCCTTGTGGCACTGCAGAACCAACAGAGCTGCTGGACCTTGTCCCCTGGCCCTGCACAGCTCCTTGGGAGGCACGGCAGGAGCAGCACCCTGGGAGCCTCGGGAATGCCCCTCTGGGATCCATGGCACACACTCCCAGGGGCTGGAATCCCAGTTCCAGCCAGGAAACAATGCTCCTACCCAGGAAGGCAAAGCTCTCAAGAAGAAGGCAAAAGCCAAGTGGATCAAGATCTTACAGTGACATTTCACTGCCAGCCTTCATAACTTCACCCATGGTTGTTGTACCTTGTGGATTGGGAATTAAATAAGGGCAGGGTCTTTAGTGGGAGCTGCCCGGGGTCGAGAGAGACAGTGAGAGAGAAACAGAGCAGGCAAAGAGAGGCCGGAGACAAAAAGGAGGGCACAAACACAATCAACTGAGAAGACAGCACTCTGAAAACAGAACTGGAACTGACTGAAAATAAATGGGACAGAAAGCAATAATTCTGAAAGTTTTATTTCCTATCAAAATACATCTCACACACCCAGCCCCACATAATCCTGTTATGTTTGCTCAATTATCCTTTCATTAACAAAACTAAACAATATTTGCAATAGCAGCAATTTTAATTAAATAGTTTAGAAAATATATGAATAAAGGATAATTTGGTTCAAATAATAGCGCATAAGCAAAAGATAACCGCAGGGTACGGAGTGCAGGGCTCTGGGACCCTTGCCACCTCACGTACAAGCTTGCCAAGTAAAAATTACTTTCTTACATGCTATAGGTTAATACCATCTCTTCTTATTTTTGGTTCATCATATTTCTATCTCTGCTTTCATTATCACTTTTACTGTGCATGCACCACCACTCGGTTTGGTGGTCGCACAAGTCTTTTGGGGGTCGTCTGATGAAGATTTCGTAGTCTTCCTCTGTGTCCTTTAATTCACCTTTGGGTTACACATGTGCACCAAGCCAGTACAATATAAGCCAAGACTAACATATCACTATATCTACATATCAAAGCAATAAATCCCTT
This sequence comes from Geothlypis trichas, assembly GCA_009764595.1. Taxonomy (NCBI): domain Eukaryota; kingdom Metazoa; phylum Chordata; class Aves; order Passeriformes; family Parulidae; genus Geothlypis; species Geothlypis trichas. The sequence continues at coordinate 180,261 of WSPJ01000044.1, forward strand.
ATAATTAGCATTTTCTGGGACCTAACTAGGTTTTGCTTCTTTTCTGTTCATTTTTAGCCACTGTATCTTCGGCTTCTTTCCTCCTGTCCTTGTGAACATCTGCCGGGAGGGGGGGTGGAGCCCCTCCTCTCCATCTTTTCTTTGGCATTACTACTTTTAACTATTTTTATTATTCTCAATTAATATAATAATTAATATAATTACTGTACCAATATTGATTATTGTTTCAATTTTATCAGCACGAATCATACCTATTTATCACAATCCTAATCCCACACCCTCAAATTTGCATCCAGCTTCTCCCAATCTCCTTCCAACCACATCTGATCCTGGAGGCCGTGGAATTGAGTAATTTTGCCAAAGGACTGAGTTTTTTTGAGGTGGGAACAAGCCAATTTGAGGTGGGATTGATCCCTTTTGAGGTAACATTGAGTTGTTTTCAGTGGGATTGAGTTGTTTTGAGGTGACAGATCAATCTGTCTTTACTTTCAGAGTGCAAAGATATGGAGAACACTTCCTGAAATCCCCCAAGAACCCACAAATCTCCCAGAATATGTCTCCAAACAATAAGGTCCCTCTGAAATACCTTTTAAATGGTGGGACTTCAGACATCTTGGACCAATTAATTTCTTTTTAGTCCTATTTCATCTGAGAGCCGTCTGCGGCCATGGGGTGGAGGTCGGCCGGCTAGCAACACCCCTGGTGGCCGGAGGGCAGCATGAGGATGGCTGCCCCTGATCTCTGCTGAGATCGTCCCGGCTGGCAGTGACTGCAGCGGCGTGGGTGACACTGCAGGGGCTCAGCACAAGGAACCCGAAGCGAAGGAAGCAGGGAAAGGACACTTGCCTGAGTCTCCAAAGAAACTTTATTTCCTGAAGGAGGTCAGGAGCAAATGCCCAAGAAGAGGGGGGTCTGGCGAGCTTTTTTAAAGAGAGGAGGGTACGAGGGGTGGATACAACTCTTAACCAATGGGAGCATCTTATGGGAGGATAATGTTGCATAACTTAACAAATAGGGAACACTTAGGGGAAGGAAGAAGCCTCTTAAACCAATAAATCATTGAAGCAGGGCTAACTGACAGGGAACATTCTGGAACACAAGAGGAGTGGTAACAGTAATTGACAGGAGTGAGGGGCAGGGTGACCAGGATTGGCAGGGGCATATCAGGGAATGAGGGGAGGAGCAAGGAGACAGACACAGTGAGGGACAGGCAAGTGGCGGGAAAACTTTGAGGTAAACAGCTTAGGACTTGAACCATTGGAGGGAATAGAACAGGGTACATGGGAGAAACCATTGTGACCAGCTAACATAGAAACCCTTAACTTTTATATTAAAACTGCAGCAAAACATCAAACTAACACAATTTCGGGTATTTTTAAGGGATAAAGACAAATCAGAAGCAAATTAGAGCCAAACCAAAAGGATAACCAGGCAGCTGTCTTCCCAACACGGACCACAGTGAACATGGATCACCAGGGCTCTGCCCAACATTGGATCTCCAATGGGGGATGAAGCTGGAGCAGTGCATGAAGCTCCTCCTGCAGTTGGGAAGCCTGCAGGGCTTCCCTTACTAGTGCCTCCGTTGGTGTCTGGTCAAGGCAGAGCTATGGTTGAATCCCTTCTGACACTAGGGACACTCGTAGGGCCTCTCCCCAGTGTGGATGCGCCGGTGGGTGACGAGGCGGGAGTTGCGGTTGAAGCCCTTCCTGCAGTCAGGGAAAAGGAAGAGCCTCTCCTTGGTGTGAATGCGCTGGTGCTGGAGGAGATCGGAGCTGGTCCAAAACATCTTCTGGCACTCGGGACACTCGTAGGGCCTCTCCCCAGAGTGCATGCGTTGGTGGGTCACAAGGGTGGGTCTGGAGCTGCAGCCCTTCCCACATTCCCCACACTCATAGGGCCATTCCGCAGTGTGGATCATCTGGTGGAATTATTTTGCTGTTCTTCCTTGAAAAGTTTGTTAAAACCACTGAAGGAAAGGGAGCAAATGACACCAGCGAGACTGACAAGGTTCATTCACTCCAAGGTGAGGAACACAAGGATGCTGAAAGTCCCACAAGAAGCCCAGCTCAAGTAGCTAAATTCCCAAATAACTCCAGCCAGGGGTATCCGGGAGGATTTTTTTGTAGAGTGTTCAGAGCTGGCAGATCCCGGACTCGAGCCCCGGGTATCTCCGGGCTCCCTCAGAGGAGCTTTTTCGGGGGCAGAGGAGCCGCGATCGCCCCTCGGGAGGGTCCCGGGGGGTCCCCGTGGGGATGGCCCGGTACCGACGGGGTGGGACATTGGTTTGGGGATCCCCGTGAGAGCCGGGGCTGTGGAACGGGGGACCCCCGGGGCGGGGAGAGGGGAAGGGGCGATACCGGAGCTGGGGCACCCCCGGCAGCCCGGAGATGAGGCGGGGACGGGACCCCCTGACCCTGACAGGGGCGTGTGCTGGGGTGACTTCATGATGCTCGTACCCCATCGGTCTGTTTAGCCCAGAAATGAGTTCTGCACCTTTAAGGCTGGTTCTCAGAGCGAAGGGGAGGAAGAAGGTACAGTTTGTTTCCATAAACTGCATTCACTCCTCCACATTCCGGCTCCTGGAAAGACAGACAGCAGGACAGAGCTCCCCTTTGCTTTTAGTTAGTTTTTAGCTCGCTGAGGCAGAGAAGTTCCCTGGACTGTGACTTTTCTTTTTCTTTGGAGCTGTTTAAACCTACTCTGGACTGAATACCCAGAACACCACCAGCAGCTCACACCTGTGGCCCACTGGGCTGAGCCTGGGCCATGGTATTTCCAGCACTGGAGGGACTGATAAGAGACTGATAAGAGACTGAGTGAGCCCAGCTACAGCCATAGAGGAAATTTTTGAGTTTGTCATCTCCTTTGGAGTGAAAAGAGTTTTATTGTTTAATTTTGATCTTTTTTTTTTTTTTGTGCTGGTGAATGCTTTGCCTGCTAAATAAACAGTTTTTCCCCTTTCCTCCATGGAAATCTTCTCTCAATCCGTTTGGGGGAGGGGCCGCTTGAATCTGCTTTCTAGAGGAAACTCTTTTGGAGATTTTCTCTCAAATTTGCCCTAAACCAGGACAAGGTGGTAGGAAGAGGGGGGAGCCCCAAGTGAGTGGATTGGGGGGAGGCTGGAGAGGGGGACGTCAAACCCCCTAGCATCCCTAAGCAGAACCCTGGAGAGAAGGATCCCCAGGACCCATGGGATCCCCAGCAACCCTGAGACGGGGGACCACCAGAACCCAGAGGGATGAGACTGGAAAGGGGACACTCCTGGTGGCTTTTTTGATTCACACTTGATTTCTGGACATCAGGTGACTTGTAGAGATGGACTTGGGTGGGAGTAATACCCAACCCAAGGCATTCACACCTTGTTTTTCCCCAAACCAGGATTTTCCCCAAACCATCCCACTGTGATATCATCCCTGTCCCGCTTTGGGTGAGCTCAGTTCCAAACCTGACCCTGATCCTGATCTCAATCTCACTCCATGTTTAGACACACTCACAGTTCTTTAATTTATCTCATTCCTGTCCCAGACTCATCTAACCTCAGACACAATCCCAACCCCAACCCTAAAGCCAATCCCATGTCTAGCCTTAACCCCAATCCCAGCTCTAATCCAAATCTCAGCCCCAACTCCAATCCCAGCCCCAATCCCAGCTCCTTCCTAAATCCTCAGCCCCAAACCAAATCCCAGGTTCAGCCCTTCTGGGGCTTTGGGGGTGTCTCTGTCCCTGTGAGCCCGATGATGTTTGGGTGGGGTCACAGCAGGGCTGAGAGGGACAGAGACCCCCCCGGCCTCCCCAGGGGTGAGAAGGTGGGAGAGCCCCCCCAGCCCCGAGCAGCCTCAGCGGTGAGAGGGACACAGAGCCCCTGGTCCCCAGCCCTGCACAGGCATTGCCTGAGGTCAGAGGGATGGAGACCCCCCGAGCATCCCCCAGGGTGAGGGGACAGAGAGCCCCGAGCATCCCCTGGGCTGAGAGGGACAGAGACTGCCCCGAGCACCCCCTGGCACAGGGGTGAGGGGGAGGGAGACCCCCCAGGCATTCCCTGGGGTGAGAATGATGGAGACCCCCTGGGGAATGGCCTGGGGTGAGAGGGACATGGAGAACCCTCCCAAGTCCCTCCCAAGCATCCCCCAGGGCGAGAGGCTTAGAGAGCCCTTGAGCATCCCCTGGGCATTGGAGAAAGTAAACTTGGCAGAAATCAAATTTAACCCTACATAAAATACTTAGATGAATATTTGATTTTCCCACAAGTCACATGTGATAAAACCACAAACAAATTCCAAATATGGGTAAACTGACAATCTAAGCAGTGCTGTGGCAATTCCAAGTTTCATTGGTTCCTGCACAGCTCCAGCTCAGCTGCTGGCAGGTTCTGATAAAAGGAAAGTGGAAATTCGGCCCAATACAGATTATTAAAAAAGAAGGCGAAGCTCTCTGAAGCTGTCACAAAGGTGACAGGGATGAAGGAAAAAGTGATTCTCCC
>WSPJ01000044.1:185240-231418 GCA_009764595.1 Geothlypis trichas
CAGAGCCTCCCTGAGAGCAGCAGATAACAGTGACAATATCAGGGCAGGGCAGAACCAAGAGAAGATGTTGTGGTGCTGTGCCTGAGAGGGCAGGGCAGAGACAGCTGGGCACTCAGGGCAGTGTCCCCGTGCCCAGCTGTGCCCGGCACCTCCCACACACCAACAGTGCCCTCCTGCCCCCAGCACTGCTCTCTTCAGCCCCCTCTCCTTCCCTGAGCATCTCCCTGGGCCTGGACATTCCCTGCTGAGAGGAGCCTTGTCCCTGCCAGCGCTCACAGAGCCCATCCCAGCCTGTGTGCCCTGGCCCGGCCCTACAGAAACCTGCCTGTGTGCAGGGCCCTGGCTGGGGCAGGCTCTGTGTGCAGCTGGGCAAGGGCAGCTCAGGAGAGCCCTGCTGGGCCCTGCAGAGGTGATGCTGCTGCTGTCCAGGGCTGAGGAGTGGCTGAGGGCCCTTTGGGAGGCTCCCAGCAGAGAGACTGAGCACCCAAAGTTACAGTTCTGGAGTCTCTGTAAATGTTCAAACATTCCTTTGATGATCCTGTGTGTCCCTTTCAACTCAGAATGTTCTGGGATTTTGGGATTACAATTCCTGTTCTGCTTCTCTCATCCCTCTGTTTTCTATAATCCAAAGAGGAAAAAAAGAAACCCTTGCAACAGTGTTAGAACAGTAAAGTAAAAACCAGACATTAATTGGAAGCTTCCAGGTGTCCCAGTGGGGATGGGGCACACTCGGCCCCTGATTTCAACAATTTATTAAGGTTGAATAATTAGGATATTTAACAGGAACATCCAATAGGAGATTCAGTTGCCTCAGTTACACACCCCTGGCTCAACCCATTGGAATAGGTCCAAGGGCTTCTTTGCCAAAATTTTTGTTATGACTTCTCACATTCTGGTGAAAATATAAAATGTTCTTGTAGGTCCTCTTCCTGATAATAAGACTATACAGCATTTCAGGAATGTATTTAGACAGTAAGCTTAATGTTCTTAAATCTAAGAGAAAGGTTATGAAATGTACTAGACTTAATTAAGGATTAGAGTTATATAAGTATATAATAGCGGTTAAATAGAGTTAATAAAGAGTTTAAAAGAGTTAATTAGAGTTTAATAGAGTTAAATAAGGATTATAGTTTTATAACTATATAATAGTAATTTACAGAGCTATGAATATATGAAAAATGTAAAAAATCAAAAATCTTTTTGCCATCACCCCAACTTTGCCATCCTTCTCCAAGAAGGAAATTGAAGTCACTCTCAGAAAAGCTCCTGATCTTTACAGCAACCCCAGCCTTACCTTCTTTGGAAGTGCCCTCCGGAGCTGTGCCCAGGCTGGTCTGGATTTGGTAGCAGCCCTGCCCCACCCAGCCCCTCTCAGCAGCAGCCCCTGCCCTGCTCAGGGTGGCTCCTTCCCCCCAGAGCTTCTCCCCAGTGCTGGGAGCAGCTGCCAGGGCTGGCTGAGAGCTGTCCCTGGCAGGCAGCAGAGTCCCTGCCCCAGCACAGCACCCTGGGCTGCAGGACCCTGCTCTGCACGACAGCCCTGGGCACCCCTGGCTGCAGCCCCGGCTGCTCAGCCCTGCAGCAGAGCCGGGCAACAGGAGCTGCCTCGGGCTGTGCCTGGGCTGGGGCAGCAGGGAAAGCCAGCCCTGCCCTAGGGCCACAGCCCTGCCCTGGAGCAGCTCTGAGAGTCCTCCGGAAAGGTCCTGAAAGCTGTGGGATGTGCCAGCTCCAGGAGATCCCTGCAGGAACTGCAGCTTCTCTTCCCACAGCCAGGGAATGACTGTTTCAAACCTGGGATGATTTCTGCTCTAGTGAGCCCTGAGCGAGCTCTGCCCTGTGCTCCCAGCCCAGGCTGAGTTTAACCCCTCTGTGTCTCTGTGCTGTGCCCGGGGTGGCTGCAGGCAGTGCCCCAGCCCTGCTGGGCTGTGCACAGGAGCTGCTCCTGGCCAGAGCTGTCTCTCTGCAGCGCTGCCCCTGCCAGGAGCTGCCTCTGTGCCGGTAGCCTCTGTGCAGGCTTTTCAAAGGACTTTGGGTTTGGCTTTTGCCTTGGAGTCTCTGAGAGGTTTGTGCAATCATGGCCTCCAATTATCTGCTGTAATTAGTCCCTAGAGAGGCTTTGTCAGTAACAACACTCAGTGGGCCCATTAATACTTCAGGGTACTTCAGTTACTTTAAGGTACTTGGTGTTTCCCTTTTGATACAGACTCTGTGAAAAGTTTGTGCAATCATGGCCCCAGTTATCTGTTTTAACGGGTCCCATGAGAGCTTTGTGCTGACACTCAGTGGAGCTTATTAATACTTTGAGTTACTCAAGGTTTTTAAGGTACTTTATGGATTTTTCTTTCTGCACTGAATTTATGAGAAGTTTTTTCTGCCATCCTGGTCTTAAATTCTCTCCTCCAAGGAGTCCATGAGGAGCCTGTGTTGGGGATGGACCTCAGCAGGACCCATTCATACCTTGGGATACTTTGGGGTTTTCTTCTGACTTTGACTCCTGGAAATGTTTGTGCAATTTACTCTCAGGCCCTGAGGTTCAAAAGCTCAGCTCCAAATGCACCACAGGGCTTATTAGAATCAAGCAAGTCCTGACAAACCATGGCTCTGCATAGATTTCCCTCTGGTCTGGTTCAGTTCAGCATGAAGTTTTCTGTAGTGGTTTTGTTTTGCCAGTGTGAGATTTCTTGACCAACACATGAATTAGTGCTGTGTGTTCAGTGTTGGCTAATTAGCAATGCGCTCATTTCCTGCTGTGAGGTAGGATTAGGAGAAAGGCAAAGCAGGCTCAAAACCTTGGAATGGTATAAAGAATAGTTTATTACCAGTAACTAAAAGGAAGAGTAATAAGAATGAAAAAATATTCAGAACACTTTTCCTCCCCTACAACCTTTTCTTTCTTACTGCAAAGAGACAAAACCTAAAATTTTCAGTCAGTTTACCACCTCTAGAATAGTCTTTCTTCACTTCACTTAGGGAGAGGAGTCATTGAGAAATGACTCTCAATTCCCACAAATAGCAACTGGTCAGAAAACCTGCAATCATGAAGTTCCTCCCATTTTTTCACAGCTTTTCCCACGGTTGTGTTTATGGGCCATGTCAGCTTATGGAGTATTATTTTAAAGATGAGATGTTGAAAGCAAAGGTTCTCTTCATCTATCTCTGAAATCAACTTCATCTCTGAAAACAGAGATCTTCTTCTCTCCCTGAGGGCACATGGTCTCATCACTCTTCTCTCTCTGTTAAACTTCTTATAGGATCACAGCTACATCAGCATTTGCTTCCTTTAGCATGGAGGCCTTTGCTGGACAAGTCATCTCCCCATACTTTTCAATGAGTTATCAGGAAAAAGAGAGTCTGATGTATCACTTACATCCTTCTGCATAGCTTTACAAGAGGATTTCAGCCCCAAGATCAAGGCATCTCCTCATCCCTCCCATCTGGGACTCAACTTCCTCTTCACTGCCCTTGCTGTCTTCATGTTGCTCCTCTGTGTGCCTGCACTTTGTCCTTTTCTCTCTCTCGAGGGAGGATGGAAGCACTGAAAGAGTTCATATCTCACCCGGGGCCTGCAGATGGTTCCGTGACCCCGGCCGGGCTCGGTGCTTGCGGCCGGAGCTGTTTTACGATGGAGGTTTCTGCAGCGGCTGCGCTGGGGCTGTGTCAGGATGGGCCGCGCTGGGGCAGGGCCAGGATCTCAGCAGCCAGGCCAGAGCACAGCAGCAGCACGGCCGGGGGCCGATGGCTTCTCCTCGCCCTGCCGGGGCTTGCGGGCAAAGCCCAGTGGTTTTTTCAACACTAACCTGTGTCTTCACAGAGGCATGTTCAGTTTCCTTAGTGGGTTAACAGATTGTCAATTCTCAAAGCTAATTATTTATTGGGTTTTTTTGTCAGACATGGAGGAAACTGCTAGCAGCTTCCCTTAGAACATTACATCCGTGATGCAAAACCTCCACAACAGCACAGAGCTCCTTTGTCCGTGTGTAGTGGTCATGTGCCCGAGGCCGCAAAATCCCCCCTTGGGAGATTTCTGGGCCCTCTCCAAGGTGTTTGCAATTGAAAACATTCAGCTCAGAGTCTAAGAAAATCACCAGAGCACAGAGCCAGCCTGATCTGTATGTCCTGGCTACTTTTGTCTGGGAGCAATCTTTGGATGTACCGATTTTGGGATGCCAAATTTTTATTTTGGCCACGGTCCCTTGACACGAAAGCCAGTTCTTTTCCATAGAAAGGAAGGCACAGAGCCCCCGTCATCTTCAGGGGCAGATATGAGGTGACCCCCAGAGGCGAAGGCCAGCCAGAGGCCAAGGCCAGGTTTTGTTTCTGAGAGATAGTCCTGCATATACTAAATTTTTTAGCGAGAGTACCAATTTTGGCAATGGGAATCTGAAAAGAGAAGATGGATGCTTCTTTTCTATACCAAGGACAACATGGAGCCACAGTGATCCAGGAACTCATGAGAAGCAGCCTTCTACATGCCAAGGTCAGTTTTTGGAAAGCAGGTGAGAGGCAGCCCCCAAGAGGCCAACCACAGCCAGGTCTGTCTGTTCTGGCAGCTTTCCCTTGGGAACAATCCTTGGATGTATGGAGTTTTGGAGGTGGAATCCCAGTTTTAGCCATGGGCAACTGGTCCTATAGGAAAGAAAAGCAAGTCCTATAGGAAAGCAAGTCCTATAGGAAAGAAAGTCCAAGTGTTTTGGAAGAAGATGAGGGGTGGCCAGCCTTAGGCCAAGCCAGCCAGACCTGTCTCTTCTGGCACCTTTTGTCCAGGGGCTATCCTTGGACATAGGGCATTTTGGAGGTGGAATCTCCATTTTGGCAATGGGCACCTGGACAGGAAGAAGAGTTCTTTTCTTTGGGAAGGAAAGCACAGAGCCCCAGTGTTTCAAGGGCAGATGAGTGGCAGGCTTCAGGAAGCCAAGGCCAGCAAGACTTGTCAGTCCTGGCAGCTTTTGTCTGGGAGCTATCCTTGGATATAGAGAATTCTGGAGGCAGATGCCCAATTTTGGTCATGGGTACCTGGATGATTTGAGATGGATGGTTTTTTTCACCTAAGAAAGAAAAGCACATGATCCCAGTGTTTAAAAGGCAAATGGAAGGTGGCCCCTGGGTGGCCAAGGCAGGCAGATCTGTCCCTCCTGGCAGATTTCATCTGAGAACAATCTTTGCATATAAGGAAATTTGGAGGAGGAATCCCAGTTTTGTCCATGGCCCCCTGGAGGACAAGGACAGTTCTTTCCCATAGGAAGGAAAGCCCAGAGCCCCAGTGCCTCAGGGGCAGATGAGAAGCAGCCTTGACATGCTAAGGTCAGCCAGACCTGTCCAGCAGCCTCTGGGTGGCCAAACCAGCCACATCTGTTCACTGTCATTTTGGTTCCATGGGGTCCCACAGTGTCACAATGGTCTCCTTGATTCCATGAGTCCCTGTAGTGTCACAGTGTTCTCCTTTCTTCTGCAGTGTCACCATGGCCCTGTGCTTCCCTGAGGCCTTGCAATGTCACCATGGCCCCTCGGCTCCATGCGGCCCCGCTGTGTCCCAATGGCTCCTTGGTTCTACAGGCCCCACAGTTTCATCCTTGACCCTTGCTTCCATGGAGTCCTGAGTTTTGTTATGGTCCCCCTGATTCTGTGAGGTACCAGAGTGTCACAATGGTCTCTCTGATTCCATGAGGTTCCATAGTGTCACCATGGTGTCCCTGGACCTGCATTGTCCCAATGGCCCCTTAGTTCCATGAGTTCTGTACCGTCAGCAATGTTTTTTCTGTTCCAACAGGGCCTTTATGTGTCACAATGGCCCCTTGGTTCCATGAGTTCTGTACTGTCAGCAATGGTTTTTCTGTTCCAACAGGGCCTTTATGTGTCACAACGGCTCCTTGGTTCCATGATGTTCCATAGTGTCATGTATGGAAAATCACACTATGAAAAGCCAGTGTCCATAAAGGAGACAGAGGAGTCCTTCAACTTTAATGGAATAAAGGGAGAGAATCCACCAGGGCACATGCCCACAGATTTTTCTCCTTCAAGGTTTCAGAGGGCGCAGCCTCTTTTTATCCTAACCTCCTGGCTGCATGTTGCCCTCTTCTGTTCCCCATTGGTTGAGGTACGAGGAAGGTACAGCCTTCCTGAATCCCCAACCCCATATTCCCCTCTTCAACCCGTCATTTTAACCCAAAGTTCATTAACTCAAGCTCATGCAGACCGACTTGCCTGTATCAGGAGCCAAGCTGTCCGGGCTCTGTAATAAACCTGTTGCTTGAAGTTAGTAGAGACATTAAGACCAAATTCAAGGATGTTAACACCCCTACATTCACCCATCAAATTGCCTGTAAAGACACCTTGCCTATCAGTCACAATGGACTCCTCAGTTCCGTGGGGCTCCACAGTGTCACCATGGCCCCGGTGGCTCCACGAGGTTCTGTAGTGTCACCGTGGTGTCCCTGGACCTGCATTGTCACAATTGAGCCTTGGTTCCTTGAGGTTCCATAGTGTCACCATGGTATCCTTGGACCTGCCTTCTCACAGCTGACCCATGGTTCCATGAGAAGTTGATACCTATGTGCGTGTCTTTCTATAGACTGTCTGTCTTGTGATTGTGGGGCAGAGTGGCTTGGGGACAAAGACAACCACTCACCCGATGTCCATGTGGCAATAGAGAGTGTTTATTCCTCCAACTCCTCTTTATAAAGAGGGGTGTGAAAAACCCTGTCTGGATAGCCCATTGGTCTGATCTTTTACACTGCCCAGCTCCTGCACCAGTGAGATGTCTGCAGCTTAGGATGCAATGTAATTATTTGAGGTTCTGTAATTAGTTGAGGTTGACTGACCCCTGTCAGTCAACACAGGGTTTGGTTTTATGGAGCCGGCTGGGTTTCTTATTTATAGACGAATTAATTGCGCAGTACAAACCAGCTTGTACTGTGACATAATGTGACAACACAGTCTTTCTGTTATTCTCTCTTTCTTCTCCTTCTAATCCTACTTACCTGGAACAGCTTTGGGTAACCTCTTAATAGTTAAAGGTTTTTAGGTTAAATGGGCTAAGTTAATGGTACGATAAGAGATTCATGTTGAAGTGGATGTTGTATTAAACCGTTTGCCAAAGTTCCTTGACTGTCTATCTTTTGACTGTAAATTTTGGTGCAATTTTGACCTCTTAGCACTGTTGGTTAGAGCATGGTGCTGGTATCACTGATGCTGTGGGTTCAATCCCTTTGTGGAACATTCACTTAAGAGCTGGACTTGATCATCCTTGTGGGTCGCTTCCTACCAAGAATATTCTTTGTGTCTTGACAATATCTTCTTTGCATGTTGAGAATATCTGGTTGGTGTTTCTCCTGTGCACCAAACTCAAGTTAAGGAATCTTTGGTTACCCCCAGTATTTCAGTGTTCTGGGGTGTTCTAGACCTGCAGGCTCACAGTGGCCTCTTGTGTCCATAAGGCCCCACAGTGTCCCACGGGCCCCTTGGTTCCATGGGCCCCAACAGTGCCACAATGATCCCCTTGGTTCCACTGCTTCCCACAGTGTCCCACTGGCCCCTTGGTTCCATGAGGATCTGCAGTGTCACACAGGTTTATGACATTTGTCCTTGCTGCCCCTCACATCCCCCTGCCTCACCAACAGCCCCGAGCCACCCGTGAGGGACAGGCCCTGCTGTCCCAGGCTGGGCTCAGGGCTTGGCCTTTCTGCTTCCCCCAGCCAGCCCAGGCCTTGCTCAGCATTGCAGTTCCCTGCTCAGAGCCTTTGGCTCCCTGCAATCCTGGCCTCAAGGATCTGCTCTCACCAGTCCCTGGGGAGCCTTTGGCAGTCCCTGCCCTCAGTGGGGCCCAGTGATGCTCCAAGGGACTTGGAATTTTTCTTCTGACTCCTTGAGCAGCTTCTTCAACCTTCTCTGAGTGCCTGAGGCTCCTGGACTCAGCCCCAAATCCACCATGGGGCTCAAAAAAACACAGCAAGACCTTGGTGGCTCTTTGTCTTCCTTCAATGGTCTTGAAGTCTCCAGTGCTTGAACAGCTGATAGCAGTTAGTTTGGAGTTCTGTTAAGGAGGAAGTCTTCCAAGTGCACCTCATGACTTTTTTTGTTTAATAAATGAGTCTTTTTTTATTTTCCAGTTCAGAGAAGAGCTGATAGAAGCATTCCCGGGGTGATCTTGATGCTGAATGTCTCCTTAGTTGGTCTGGGCACAGAGAAGAATGAGCCCCTTGAGGGCTGACCCTGTTTGGACAAGCTGCTCCTCACCCCCAGCCTCACCATGTCTGACATGGCCCACCTGGGACTGACATCCCTGTGCCCTGCAGCAGAACCTTGTCCCCTGAGCTCTGCAGCTCCATGTCCCAGCCCCCTGCACCGTGTCCCACGTGCTCTCCTCAGGGCTCTGCCTGCACACAGGCCCAGGAGAAGTTTTCCTGTTGGGAAGGAAAGAATGGAAAAGCCTGAGCAGGTTTCCTGAACAACAAACTCCATTCGGGAGCCACCTGCTCAGTCCACGCTGCCTGGAATGGTGTCACCTTTCTACAAGGGACAGAGTGAGCAGAAATGATCTCTGAGAGCAGAATTCTCTGAGTGTCCCAGCTGAATTCTCTGTCCTTGTTCTTTCCCAGGATCTCTGTTGCAGTTGGATGCTGCTGGTGCCATCCTCACCTTTAACCTCTCTCTTGAATGCAAACAGATGTTCCCAGCTGTGTTAAGCAGGATTTGATCAATGTTTCTACAAAACTTTTGTGTTCCTCATGGAATGAAGGGGCCATTTAGGCACTGAGGGGGTGACATGGAACCAAGGGGCCATGGTGACACAGCAGGGCCATGTGGACCCAGTGCTCCATTGTGACACTGTGGATCCAGGGAGACCATGGAGACACCCCCAGAACCTCATGGAACCAAGGAGTCCATGGTGACCCAGCGGGGCTGCCTGGAGCCAATGGTCCATGGTGACACTGCCCATCCAAGGAGGCCATTGTGACACTGTGGAAGCTCATGGAGCGAGGGAGGCCATTGTGACACTGAAGAACTTCATGGCACCAAATATCCATGGTGACACAGCAGCAGGGCATCATGGGAACCACGGAACCGCTGTTGGCAGTAGGGAAACTGATGGAACCAGGGGCCCTTGTGGCACTGCAGAACCAACAGAGCTGCTGGACCTTGTCCCCTGGCCCTGCACAGCTCCTTGGGAGGCACGGCAGGAGCAGCACCCTGGGAGCCTCAGGAATGCCCCTCTGGGATCCATGGCACACACTGCCAGGGGCTGGAATTCCAGTTCCCAGCCAGGAAAAGATGTTCCTGCCCTGGAAGGCAAAGCTCTTAAGAAGGAGCCAAGAGCCAAGTGGAGCAAGATCTTACAGTGACATTTCACTGCCAGCCTTCATAACTTCATCCATGGTTGTTGTAGCTCCTGGATTGGGAATTAAATCAGGGCAGGGTCTTTGGTGGGAGCTATCCTGGGTGAAGAGAGACACTGAGAGAGAAACGGAGCAGGCAAAGAAAGGCAGGAGAGAAAGGAGGACACATCCAGCTGAGAAGGAGGCACTCTGAAAAACAAAGTGGAACTGACTGAAAATGAATGGGACAGAAAGAAATAATTTTATAACGGTTTTTCCTATAAAACACAATTTCCACCCTTTGTCACAAACCTCCTCTCAGTGTAATTCTGCAAATCTGTCAGAAAGTTTTTCATTCTGAGTGGATGTTCCTGGCTGCAGCCACAAGGAAACAGGGAATGGGGATTTTCCTGCTCCTGGGGAGTTTGACATCCTCAGCTGAGGAGAGGAGGAGGCACCAGAAGAAAATGACAGCTGGGCTTCACCCTTCCACAAGAAAGAGACTGGGGGGAAATCTCTCATCCTGTCTCCAGCTGCTCCCACAGGGATGTGAGGGTTGATCCCAGAGCCCCAAGGGTCACAGTCAGGGCTGCCCTCAGGGAATGCTCACCTGGTATTGAGGGGCAGCGTGGGAGCACCTGGATCTTGGAGCACCCAGCTGCCCCCCATGTTTGGAGGCGCCTGAGGAGGGCTGGGACGATGCCAGGGACATCCTGCAGGTGCATCCCCCCTGTCCTGCTCTGGGTGAGCTCAGTCCCAAACCTGACCCTGATCCTGGCTTCAATCTCACTCCATGTTTAGACACACTCAGAGTTCTGTATTTAATCCCATCCTAGTGCCAGATGTGTCTAGCCCCAGACCCAATCCCAACCCCTTCCTAAATCCTTAGCCTCAAACCAAATCCCCGGTTCAGCCATTCTGGGGATTTGGGGGTATCTCCGTCCCTCTGAACCTGATGATATTTGAGTTCCCAGTTTCATCGGTTCCTGCACACCTCCAGCTCAGTTGCCAGCAGGTTCCAATAAAAGAAAAGTGGAAACTTGGCCCAATGTAGATTATTAAAAGGAAGGAAAAGATCTGCGCAGCTGACACAAAGATGACAGGGACAAAGAGAAAAATGATTCTCATATTTGGCAAAACCCCCAAGCCTGGGAATATGGGAAGTATTTGGAAATTTAACTGCTGGAGCTGGGCTTCTTGTGGGACTTTCAGCAGCCGTGTGTTCCTTACTGTGGAGTAAAGAAACCTGGTCAGTCTCGCTGGTATCATTTGCTCCCTTTCCTCCAGTGATTTTAACAAACTTTTCAAGGAAGGACAACCAAATATTTTCTTTACACTGGCCACAACAACAGCCATTTTCCTCATCAGTTCTCCCATAAGTAGCTCAGAGGAGGCTGCATCAAAGTTTCCCAGAGTTCCTCCAAGAGAACCACCACCGCCTCAGAAAAGGGAACCATGCTGTTGTCAAAGGCACTTGGGGTCAGAGAACAGTGCCCTGAACTCACTGTGTTGAAATAATTTTGCAATTTGGTTAAGAATATTATTACAGAGATGCTTCTGCCCCAATTAAGGTGCTACATGAGACCAAATCCGAGGTGGATTTTATTGAACAGTAAATGTGATGTAGAGAGAGATGGAAAGAAAGAGAAAAGGGGTGACAGCAAGGGAGTGACAGGGACAGAGACCTCCCCTGGGGCAGGGCAAGTGTGACATTGTCCCCTGTGTGTGTGGCCTTCCCAGGGTGGGGGTTTTACACCTGAGCCAGTTTGGGTAAGGGGGGTGGTGTTCACCCCCTGAGCAGGGATTACCCCACTGTTTCAGGTTGCAATGGAAGATGGAACCAAATGCATGTTTTCAATCCCCATCCTCATCAACTGCTATAAACAGGTGGAGCAGTGTTCTTTATTTCTTCCATGACTCAGCCCTGATAACGCCCTCCAGGGGAGATATCTTCTGTGAATGGGCCATTGAGTGTCACTGCAGGACTGATCAAATTCCATCATCCCATTGTGGGATGCTCCACCCAGAGGGAGGAACCAAGCATTCCTACCTGGATATAAGCTGAGCCTTGCAACACCAGGAGCAGCTTGCCTACTGGATTCCCAGAGGACAAGAGCTCCAGAACCATCACTGGACCTCCAGAGGAAGACCAGACCCTTCTACAGGATCACTGCTTGGACAGAATCATGTTCATCACTCCAACAGGACTGCAGCCACCATTTAATGGGACTGCTGCCACCACCCTGACCAGCAGGGTTTCAGGTTATATCCTGACTCTGTCGGTTTAAGGCAGTGTTTCTGTATCATTTCCTTGATCTTCATTTTCTTATTAAATTGTAATTCTGACTTATACTCTCCGCCTGGTTTGCCTTCAAACCAGTACAAAAGATAATGTGTGCACCCTTTGTTTTCTTCCCAGAACAGGGCTTCCCATTCCCAAATCTTTTCTGGATGGAGGAGGAGGCTGCCAGGAAGAGGAAGGAGCTCAGGGACACCCAGCCAGGTGAGGAGGAAGTCAGTGCCCCTTTCCCCCTCTCTCCTGCTCCATCTCCCAGCCCAGCACGGCCCCTGGCTGCAGGACAACCCTGCTGCCAACCCCGTCCTGCTGGGGATGCACTGGGGGGATCTCCTTCCCCTTCCCTCTGGCACAGAGGCAAATCCCATCCTCTCCTTGTCCTTCCTCCCCCAGAAAAGGAGCTGAGGATGGAGACCACAGAGGACAAATCTCCATGGAAGAACCTTGTGGAAGAAGCCATTTTGAGTGACTCCACAGTGCAGAATTCCAATGGGGTGGAAAATCCCTGCACATTTCACAGGAGGATAGGCTCCACACCCAGCCCAGTGGGCTCTGAGGAGGAAAGACACACCCTGAGCCAGGAAGGTGGACAGAGCTTCAGCCAGAGCTCACAGCTGGTGGCCAATGAGCAGCTTCATGATGGGGAGAAGCGCCACAAGTGCTTGGAGTGTGGGAAGAGCTTCAGGCAGAGCAGCACCCTGATCAGCCACCAGATGATCCACACCGGGGAATGGCCCTGCAAGTGTGGGGAATGTGGGAAAGGGTTCAGCTGCAGCTCCACCCTCGTCATCCACCTGCACATCCACACTGGGGAGAGGCCCTACAAGTGTCCCGAGTGTCAGAAGAGGTTTCAGACCAGCTCCCATCTCCTCCAGCACCAGCAGATTCACACCGAGGAGAGGCCCTTCCTCTGCCCTGAGTGTGGGAAGGGCTTCAAGCAAAACTCCCACCTTGTCACCCACTGGCGCATCCACACTGGGGAGAGACCCTACGAGTGCATGCAGTGTGGGAAGAGGTTTCAGACCAGCTCCAATCTCCTCCTGCATGAGCAGATTCACACTGATGAGAGGCCCTTCCTCTGCCCTGATTGCAGGAAGGGCTTCAAGCACAGCTCCAGCCTCATCAGGCACCGGCGCATCCACACTGGGGAGAGGCCCTACGAGTGTCTCCAGTGTGGGAAGAGCTTCACCACCAGCTCTCACTTGACCCGACACCAACAGAGGAACTGGTAAGGGAAGCCCTGCTAATGCCCCAGCTGCAGGAACATCTTCACGCACTGCTCCAGCTTCATCCCCCATGGGAGAAACTGCATTGGGAAAAGCCCTGGATATCCTTGTTCCCCATGGTCCATGCTGGGAAGACACCTGTCCCTTTTTCCTGCCCCTGGCAATGACCAGATGTTTGATGGAAGAACACGACGGTCTGGCCATGGCCCTGTCATTACATTCACTCACACCTCAGGTCATTGCCAGGGGCAGGAAAGGGACTCTGTCTCTCTCTCTCTCCCTGAGGAGAAGGGTGTCCTTTCAAGCAGGGAAAATTGTGGCCAGGCAGACCCAGTGAGTTGTCTTGTAGTGTTTCCTGTAAAGATTGGGTTTTTTTATCCCTTCTGTTATCAATATTGTTCCTCTTTGTTCCATATCTCATTGTTGTTCCCAATAAATATTTCTTATCCCAGCCCGGGATCTTTTCTTTTCGTTCTTTCCATTGGAGGTGGGAGGGCAGTGAGGGCAGCGCGGTTTTAGTGGGAGTAAGAAATTCGGGAATCCCATTCCTGAACCCCGACCCATGGAAACCGAGCATCCCAGCTGGTCCCAGCCCTGGTGGCCATGGCAATAGGCCCTGGCATGGGGTCTCCATGGAGCTGCCAAATGGGTTGACCATAGCAACAGAGGGCTGGAGGTGGTTGCCATGGAAACTGACCATAGCAACAGGGGGCTGCTGATGGTTGCCTATTGATGATCAGATTTGTCACAGGCCCTCAGAGGGGTTCCATGGGGACTTTCCAAGGGTCTCCAGTCTGTTCCCGAGTTGGAATGTCACAGGAAGAGACAGGGGCTCCATGGAGACCTCCCAGGGCTTTCTGGGGATGGCAAAGAGCCCTGTGGTCAGAGGCAGTCACAGCCATTCCATGGTGACATCCCAGGGGACCTTGGGCTGCAAAGGCACCGATCTGTCACAGGCACTCACGGGGGCTTCACGGTGACATCCCAGGAGTCCCCAGGCTGCCAAAGAGCCGGGATGTCCCAGACACTCACAGGGGTTCCTGTCATGGGCACAGTGGGAGCTTCAGGCAAAGTTTATTAGAGAAGCTCCTGTTGGGTCCCATGGTGCAGAAAGGATCCCCAATAGCCCCCACAGATCCCCAAATGTCACTGTTGAGTCAGAGATGACAAAGATCAAAAGGCTAAGGGCTAAAAGCCACCTGTTTCTTCAATCCTCTTCTTTTATACCTTGCCTTGCTACAGGTGGACCTGATTGGTCATTTAATCAACACATTTCACATGATTGGCCAATTAAGACAACAACCTTCAGTAAACATCTTTATGGAAAAAGTCAACCTATTACAAACATTGTCAGGGCACCAGTTACTGATGTTTGTTATATGTTGGGCCTTTCTGGGGGCTCCCTGGATGGGGGAAACTCTCCTGTAGCTGGTCTGTGCCAGGTAAAACGAGATGCACAGGACTTTTTCAGTCTTCAGCTTCTTGTTTATTGCTATCCTTTCTGAAGTTTTGCATGCTGTGTACACTAGGCTCAGCATGCTGTAAAAACACTGCAAAATAGCCCCAAAATGTACGGTTTCAAGGTCTTTTAAAGTTGTCTCATCCAATTAACTCTTAAAACATACATTATTTCTACTTATCTACCAATGACTTATCCCTTGACTGTCCACATAACCTCTGCACTGTGCTTTCCTTGACCAATCACCCTGTGCCACAAACACTGCAGAAAATGGAGCAGATGAAGACAGGGACTACACCCCAATTCCTCCATCTTGCTTCCTATCTACACCATAATAAAAATCCCGAAAACCTACATTTCTCACTCAAGGAACATAGTATACTACCCTCTAATCTATTTCACACTTTGGTGAATTCTATTCTATCTCAAAGTCCTGGAAGTCCTCTCCCATGGGCAAAGGTTAAAGGCAGTGTTTCTCTGGGGGTCAGGACCCCTCAGAGCAGACAGAGAAATATTCCCTGTGCCCTGGATTCCCACACATTTAACAAAAAATCCTTTAACCCTTATCATATGAAGTTACTCAAAATGTTCCAGGTAAGTAGGATTAGAAGGAGAAGAAATAGAGAACAACAGAAAGACAGAAGTTCCATAGAAACACACACATAGGTACCAGCTGCTGGGGTTTCAGCATCATCAAAAGAGGAACCCAAGGAGAAGGCAGGATCCAGACCCTGGGCTGGCCTTGTGCTTTGGGTTTTAACCCCCTGGATCTTCATTGGCCTGCCCCTGGGTGGGACTGCCAGTTGCTTGTCCAGTCAGAGCAGGGTAGCACCTGCTGCTGGTGTGTGATTGATTGACAGTTCAGACAATCAGAGCTGGGTTAGCACTGCCCCAGTTGGTGATTGACAGCTCAGCCAGGCCAGGGCTGGGGGCGGGGCTCTGTCCCACCACAAACCAAGGCCTGACCCGGCCCTGGCCCCACACGGGGATTCTGAGTGTCCCAAGGTGTCTCGGGACATCGAACTCATCCAGCCTCTGACAGCAACCACGGTGACACTACGGAACCTCATCGAACCATGGGTCAGTTGTGACAATGCAGGTCCAAGTACACCACAGTGACGCTGGGGAACCTCATGGAACGATGGCTCAGTTGTGAAAATGGAGATCCAAGGAAATCATGGTGAGACTATGGAACCTCATGGAGTCAAGGAGACTGTTGTGCAACTCAGGGGCCCTGTAGAAGCAAGGGTCAAGGATCAAACAGTGGGGCCCATAGAAACAAGGAGCCTTTGTGACACACCGGGGCCGCATGGAGTCAAGGGACTCTTGTCACTCTGTTGGGGCTCATGAAACCAAGAAAACTTTGTGACATTGCAAGATTTCATGGAATCGAGAAAACTGATTTGACAGTATGGAAAACCATTAAAAAAAAGAAAACATAGAACAGGTTTTCCTGGTTTGGCCTTCTGGGGACTGTCTGATTGGTCCCACTGAATTAGATGTTCCAAGGGCCACTTCCATCTGACTGTGAAGCACTGGGGCTCTGTGCTCTTGTTCCTATGGGAAAGAACTTTCTTGTATAAGCTTCCATGGAGCTTTGGAGAGTAACCCATATATTCAAGGGTTACTGTCCAAAAAAATACAGTCAAGTCTGCCCAGCTTTGGCTTCTGGTGACTGCCTCTCATCTGCCCCCGCACCACTGGAGCTCCCTTGTTTCCTTCCTATGGAGACCATTGTGACACTGCAGGGTGTTGTGGAGACAAAGGGCCATGGTGACACTGTAGGAACTTGTGGAACCAAGGGGATCTTTGTGACACTGTGGGTACCATGGATCCAAGGGGCCACTGTGACACTGTGGGGCCTCATGGAACCAAGGACATCTTTGTGTCTCTCTTGGGCTGCATTGTCACAAAGAACCAGTGTGAAGCAGTTGGGCTTTGTGGAACCAAGAGACAAGTGTATCATTTAAGGGCCTCGTGGAGCCAAAGTGCCATTGCACATTTTAGAAAAGGGGCTAGGACAGTTGGGATGGACAGAGACAAGAGATCTCTGAAGCCAGGTCTTGGAACTTGTGGTTTATTGCAAAGGGTGTGGGTGCAGGGGCCCTGTTTGGAGCTGCCAGCCGCAGCTCGGAGCAGGTCCGGAGGAAGAGCTCGAAAGAGGCGCCCAAAATGGATGCCTGAAAAAGGAGGGGACTTCCCATTACAATACAAGAAATCTTCTTCTGTGCTGCATATTCTAATTTTCACTAAGCAATCTAGTACAAGATACAAATCTTATAGCATTTACATACAGCCTATAGGAATCATTACATTACCATACTGTGTTACATTTTAAACCCTAAAATCTACTCTTTGGACCCCTTCTGCCAAACTAGAAGGGTCTGCTCTGACCCTTGGACCTGTCTGCAAGCAGAGGGTATTGTGTCATCAAAAGGGGATTACCTTCAGCTGGCCATTGTTTTCCAGTTGTTCAGTAACTAAGGCTTGGTATCTCAAAGCTTGTTTTCATTTCAATCTCACTTTAGTTTCCATATTCTCAAAATCTTTTGCCAGGCAATCATATTTATAAGGCTTTCCTGTTTCATTTTCCCCAGCATCTGCTCCTTCTCATTTTCATCACCCTTGCCCTGAAGTTGGGGAACCAGAAAGGTTTGTCACAGCCACCCTCATTTTGACCTTTGGCACCTGAACAGGGACCCTGGCATTCAGTCATGTCACCTGGGGTTAGCTGATGGATAGGACAGTGCTTCCCGGGATTTTGGATTGTCCTGGGCCGGCAGATTCATCATTACTTCGAGGGACCTTGGTCAGGATACACAGGGGCAACGACGGTTTAACCTCCATAGGATTGCAGGTGGGTTTGGGGAAATGCAGGACAATTATTGCCCATTTTGCCACTGTGTTTTTACAATATGCACCCACGTCCCTTTATTGATTTGGGGTGTTCCAGTTACTTTTCCACCTAAGGCAGGGAAAGAGAAAATGGGCAGCTGGATGTCCAAAGTAGAAAGGTGTGTATATGGATGCTTTAAGTTAATTCTCACTGATCCTGACCAAATATCTTCAAAGAACAAATTAAAATCAATCGTGAAGAGGATGATTAAAAATTTTCCAGATGCCCCTGAGCCTGGCTGTCCTCCCTCCATCTTGGCTCCTCCACTTCCTGCTACCACAACCTTCTCTTCCACCCTGAATGAACCTCCAGACTCCACCCTCACAACTGCGGGTCATGCCCCCACTTTCAATCATTCCACCTCCACCCTGAGCCAGGCCTCCAGAAGGCCAGCCTGGAACTCTGCCATCCTAGATCAAGGCCCTTCCTCCCCAACACCTGACAAAATGGCAGCGCCCTTTGCCTCACCCTCTGGCAACAATATACCCCATGGTCAAAGATACTAAGCCCAACTGTCACAGTATTTCTAATCCAAATTTTTCTGCTCCAAGTTATTTTTCCTCTCCAGAAGACAGTTTGGACTCCTCAGAGCCACCTCACCCCTCAACCCTGGAAGATCCTGGGGAAAGGAAGAAGACTGGCAAATAGTCTCAAAATTCCTCATTGCCCTGGTATGTTATGAAAGAAGGGGGCAGAATCCCAGGTATCAGCCATTGGTTTATGGGGAAATCAAGAAGCTGTGTAGGGCAGACAAAGACCATGGAAAGGACTCACCTTGTTTTAATGGCCTAACGAGGGCCATGTTTAAAGCACGTCTTAACCGCCTGCGATTTAAACTATAATATGACCATGTTGTTATCACCTACAGAATACACCTTGTGGGAAGGGATATGGAAGTGTTTACTAAATCAATTAATTGCTGACTATGCTAATAATGAGGCAAAGGCGGAATTGACAATCAACCATCTAGCTGGAGAAGGACAACACAGCCTACCAGATGATCAAGCAGAAGGTATCCCCAGAGAAGTATTGGATGATATCAAAGACATGGCTTTGCAAGCTTTAATCTAGGTCTCAGATGGTAGCACCCTCAATTTGGACTATGTAAACATAAGACAATCATTGGGAGTAGCCAATGCCAACCTGGAATGTAAGAAAGTGCTGTGTGACCTTCCATTAGAGCCAGAACACACTCTTGCAGATGATTGAGACCTGTAATCACATCCAAACAACAGAACACGTAGCAGCTGTACAAGCCCAGGCCATCAGGCAAGGAGTTGCAGAAGCCATAAGGGCCATGCAATTCCCCTTTAAGGGACCCCAGCAACATCTACAGGGTCCAAAGATATGTTTCTGGTGTGGTCAACAAGGACATTTTAGAAAAGATTGTCTCCAGAGGGGAAGGGGCTATCCAGTCCCTAACAGAAATCAACATCAAATTAAGCAGAATTTCTCAGAAGGTAACTACACCAAGCAGCCATCAAAAAAAAACTACCACCAGAGTGCAAGGCAGCCTCGCAAATGTTCAAGCCAACGATGCCTACAACTGATGGAGGTCAAGTAGCTCAAACACCCATTACAGACCATGGATCACTGAACTGCAGCACCTCATCTCCCAGTTGCCAAACACCACCAGGGGCAAAATTTGTCTTGTGTCTTGGTGAGTGTGAAGTCTGTTGTTTTAACTGTATAGTTTGCCCATGCAATATCGACAGGACAGCTGGGGCCTGAAGATTGGCCCTGTGAACTATTAATCTAAGGAAACTGCCAAACGAGGACTGAAGGATTTTTCATATTGCCATCTGTACTATCAGTGACCTCACAATGAGAAATTACAGTGCTGGCCCTGTCTCCAAACCCATCTTGTTTTATACCCCAAGGACTAACAATTGCCCAAGCCATAATACTCCCCAAACAGGATGCCAATGACACTTCACTAGGGATGTGGACCCAGGTGATAAATCACGATCAACCAAAAATCACCTGCACTCAGGAAGTTAACAGTGAGAAGATTGTTTTGACATGGCTTGTGGACATAGGAGCACACGTGACAGGTATCTCACCTTCCAAGTGGGCTCCTAACCGGGCGTTCACAGCTACTGCAGGAATATTGTCTGAGATTGGAGGTGACAGTGACAGTCTCCAAAGTGCAGAACTCATTAACATCAAAGGACCTGAAGACCAAATTGCCACAATGAGACCATTTGTGATAAAGGACCTTGGTGTATCCCGGCTAAGAACATCAAGCCCTACCTGTAGCCACTGACTGTGGATTCTCCAAAGGAACCCCCAAGTCCACCCCAAGACAAAACCCACCAGACAGGGACTCTAGCACCTGGACAAGACAATTCTTTTGAAGATGACACATAAGAAGCTTCTACTCACATTCCTCAGCCTGTTTGCAACCATGCTCCTTGCGAGTGGATGGGTAGCCCTCAAAAACACAAAGCACAAGGTATGGATAACTCTAGCAAAAGCCATGAAACAAGACACCCTGTGCCTGTCTGTCGCTAGCCCTGACGACCCCTTCTCCACCTGCCCAGTGGGGTTGCCTACAGATGTCTGGCCAATAGCTGAGGATGCCATCTGCAGTATGTGAGGTGACAATCCTGATGGTGAATAGAAATGCAACCCTGTCGATGCTTGGGACTACTGGACCCAGAAGCTCCTGCATGCACCACTTGAACTCATGGGGTAGAAATTCTCAGTTCTGTAAAAACTGACTTTTGTGTAAGGTTTTATTACCATCTGAGATGGGAAGAGGGTGAAAGACACAAAATTACAAGAAAAAAAGAAACTATCAGGAGAGAGGTCTCCCCATACCATCCCACTTATAAAAACCAGACCTGATGGTGTAATTACACCTCTTCCATAATTTCTTGGTCCAGTGGCTACCTACTCCAGTTGCTGCAGGGTATGTTTCTTACCCCTGTGTACAGGGATAGAACATGTCCTGGTGTCCCTTCACGCATAAAAGGTGGACATTATAGCTTGTGGAGGCTTACCTTGCTGGCACACAATATTATTCATGGCCAGAGAAAAAAAGCAAAAATATCGACACACTACTTTGAATCTGATTGCTAAGATAATGTCATCTATTGGAGTAAAAACAAAAGAACAGCAGCCTCCATGTTACTACCTCGGGTGGCTGCAGCTAAAGCTTTAGGACAATTAGACCATCTTGGGTGCCTGTTCAGTAAGCAAACCAATGCTGCCTCCCTCACATTGAGTGGCCTGCTCTCAGACACAGAGACCATCAGACATGCCACCTTGCAGAACAGCGATAGAGTTTTTACTCTGGGCACATGGGCACAGGTATGGAGACTTTGAGGGATTGTGTTGCATTAACCTTTCCAGCCACAGCAAATCAATCCAAAAGAACATTCAGGTACTGAAGGAAGAGTTGAAGAGGCTTCAAGCAGAAAACAAAGACTGGGTCAATAAACTCTTCCAATCCTGGGACAAAAGTGTTGGTGGATGTCTAGATAAAAGAGGACTATTACTTCTCTTAGTGGTTTTTGTTGCATTGTTAATTGTCCCGTGTTTGTTTGGATGCTTTTAAAAAGTCTTACAAAATTCTTTCAGTTTCATCTTTGTGATAAAACACAAAGGGGGAAGATACCCAACACAGGATCCTCATGGACTCCCTGGAGGAGAGAATTGGAGGCCAGGATGGCACAAAAATCTCTCAGAGACTCAGTGTGGGAAGGAAAATCCTTAAAAATACATAAAGTATTCTTAAATCCATAAAGTACCTTAAAAACCTGGAGTATCTCAAAGTTTTAATGAACTCCTCTGAGTGTCAGTACAAAGGTCTCAAGGGATTCCTTACAGCAGATGATTGGGGCTGTGATAGCACAAACTTCTCACAGAGTTTGGATGAAAAGGGAAACACCAAGTACCTTAAAATAACTGAGTATCTTTGAAGCATTAATGAGCCCACTGAGTGTTGTTACTGACAAAGGCTCTCCAGGGACTAATTACAGCAGATAATTGGAGGCCATGATTGCAGAGAGCTCTCAGAGACTCCAAGGCAAAAGCCAAAGCCAAAGTCCTTTGAAAAACCTGCAGTCCCTGCAGGGAGCATTCAGGAGCCCCCAGGGCCATTGCTGAGCAAGGCTCCCCAGGGACTCCTTGCAGCAGATCCTTGAGGCCACTGGGATGTGGGCTAGGGGGGGATGCTGAGGGCAGGACAAGGGGCTGACAGTGCCCAGCCTGGCTGGGGCTGTGCCAGGAGGCCCCAGGGCCTCAGGACAAGGTGTCTCCTCCCAGCCCTTGGTGGCACAGACCCTGCTGTGGCCCAGGGCACCAAGACTTGGCTTCTCTTTGTCCCCACCTGTCATCACTGCCTGCAGTTCTCTGCTCTGCCTGGGGCCTGGGGACACTTTCTCAGTCGTGTTCCTCAGTGGGACCCATTAAAAGTCCAAGAAACTTTGGAGTTGGATTGTGCCTTGGAGTTCTGGAGAGGTTTCTTCAGCTCCCTCTCAGGGACTGATGTTCAGGGCCTGAGCACAAAGCCCCAGAGGCTCATTAAAGTCCTTGTGCTGTGTCTGTGCTGCTGAGCTGGGCTGGGCTCCTGGCACAGAGGCAGCTCCTGGTAAGCAAGAAGAGCTTCAAAAGCACATTTCTCTTGATGAGCAGCTCTTCTGCCAGCCCAGCAGGGCTGGGGCACTGCCTGCAGCCAGCCCGGGCACAGCACAGAGGCACAGAGAGCTTCAATCAGTCAGGGCTGGGAAGGTGCTGAGAAGTGCCTGGGGCACAATCACTGCCAGCCCTTGGCACAGGAACCTCTGGCTGCAGGACAATGCAGCTGCAGCTCCTGGAGCCATCTCCTAAAGCTGGAACATCCCAATGCCTGCAGAGCCTGTGAGTACAACTCTGAGTATTTCTGGTGTAGGGGAGGTGAAATGCTCATGAAGCTCTGACATGCTGAGGGGTTCTGATCAGTCATAGAATATTTCCAAGACAAGGATTTTGATAAAAATGAGGAAATTTCCTAAGACTTTGTATTCAGTTTCCTACTATTGGAGAATGGCAAGGAGGGAGCATAAATATTAAAGGTTGATTACAAATTATTAATTATGTATTTTTACAAGTGCCTAAGACATCTGAAAGGTTACTTTTAGTTTTTAGAAGGTTCACAGGATTTCCCTTATGTGCTTTCAGCCACTCTGCCCATGGACAGCCTCAGCATCACCTTTGCTGTACCCATCAGGCTCAGGCTGAGCTTTCCTTTCTCCAAGCTGCAAACAGAACCTGCCCCCAACCCGTGCCCTGCAGACAGGCAGGGTTCTTTAGGGCCAAGGAGAGTGCACAGAGATTTGGGGTCTGTGAGTGCTGGCTCAGAGAGATCAGGCACAGGGAAACACCTGCAGGAGGGAAATCTCCAGGAAGCAGAGAGAAGATCAGGCAATGAGAGGAAACAAAACCCAGCAATGCTGTGGCAGGGAGAGTTTAGAGATGCCCACAGGATCCCCTCCAGTGCAGCCCCTCCCTCTGAACAAGCCCCCTCCCTCCTGTGCCCCAGCCAAGCCTCTGCCCTCAGGGCCGGGGCTCCAAGGCGTGCAGCCCCTCCTGTGCAGGCAGAGCTGCAGCAGAGCCGTGGGGCAGCTCTGCAGCCCCGGGCCCAGTTCCCTCTGCAGAGCACAGGGCTGGGAGCAGCTGCCCGGCCCTGGGGGCTCTGGCAGGGGGCACAGCTGGCTCAGGGTGACGCTGTCCCCAGTGCCCGGCTCTGGGCAATGCTGTCAGTGCAGCCAGGGAAGGAGCTGCATCTCCCTCAATCCAATGGCATCATAAGGACACTTGGAAGTGTCCCTGAGATTTCAGTCCAAGCTGGGAGCTTCAATCCAGGGTGCAAACCTGTCCTAGAGCATCTCTGAGTGATAAAATTGATGAGGAAAGAAAGAGGTGTTGTGACACTGAAAATGCTGGTGGGTTGGTGAAATGAGGAAAGAGAGTCCTTGGCGAAAAATGTGGAGCTGGGCTGTGGTGGATCCATGTGTTCTCAGCTGTACCTGGGGGTTTTTGAGGGGAAAGGTGATCCCCCTCTTCCTGAGAAAGGTTAAAGTCCAGAATGACTCTGAATAGGTCAGAATGACAGACCATCTCCCCTCACTCTCCACTCATCACTTTGCCTCACAGAACTTTCTCTGTTCTCCCTGAGGGCAGCAGAAATGCTGAGGGTTTCTGATATCCAAGAAAACGAGGAGAGATATGTGAGAGCCTATAAAGAAAACCCAGAACTCTTGAACAAAAAAGGTATGTGTAAGAGATGAAATGAGAGATGTAGGACTCCAGGCGGCTCTCCAAAATGCAGTTTATTCCATCTAAGATGTTACAGTAGTCCAGAACCGTGGGTGAAAGAGCCTGTGCCTACAGCTGTCAGCTCCAGCTGCAGGCAGGACTGGAGACCCTTTAATATTGTTTACAATGCATTACATACTTTTCTTTGCTGAGCCTCTTAATACAGTAGAACCAATCAATACCTTAACTATTATCTATAGCCTATCATAACTACTATAATTACCTTATTCATTTTACTATTCTCCCATCACTAAAAGTGAGTACATTACAGTTTAAGATAGAAGTTGTTTTTCAGTTTTCTTGCAGTGGAAAATTCTGATACCTTTTTTCAACTTGCAACATTGGCAGTCTTGTTTGCCAGTGGTATCTTTCTGCTTGGGAAAATCATCTTGTTTGAGGTGGGTTTATCCTTTGCTCTAAGCCATAAAACCCCCTTCTAACTAACCCACACTTTGCGTCTTGGTTATCAAGTAAGACTGGCTAAGGAATTCTTTTCTTCAATATCAAAACCTGTTTCCATCTCTATTCCTTCTTTAGATTCTACATTCAAAAATCCTTCTGCTAAGCACACATATCTGTGAGACTTTCTTGTCAAACTTTCATCCTTCCCAACATGTGTCTGTGTGTGTTCCAGGGGAGGGTGTATGGGAAATGGCTCTGATTTTGGTTAAAGGTATCTCCTCTAAAAATTCACAGTCCTTTTCTCCATGAACAGGTTCCGATGTGCAGCCCCAGCAGATGTCCAACAGCAGCTCCATCAGGCACTTCCTCCTGCTGGCATTGGCAGACACGCGGCAGCTGCAGCTCCTGCACTTCTGCCTCTTGCTGGGCATCTCCCTGGCTGCCCTCCTGGGCAACGGCCTCATCATCAGCGCCGTAGCCTGCGGCCACCACCTGCACACGCCCATGTTCTTCTTCCTGCTCAACCTGGCCCTCAGCGACCTGGGCTCCATCTGCACCACTGTCCCCAAAGCCATGCACAATTCCCTCTGGGACACCAGGGACATCTCCTACACTGGATGTGCTGCTCAGCTCTTTTTCTTTCTGTTCTTCATGGGAGCAGAGTTTTCCCTCCTGACCATCATGTGCTACGACCGCTACGTGTCCATCTGCAAACCCCTGCACTACGGGACCCTCCTGGGCAGCAGAGCTTGTACCCACATGGCAGCAGCTGCCTGGGCCAGTGCCTTTGTCAATTCTCTGCTGCAAACTGCCAATACATTTTCTCTGCCCCTGTGCCATGGTAATGCCCTGGGCCAGTTGTTCTGTGAAATCCCACAGATCCTAAAGCTCTCCTGCTCCACGTCCTACCTCATGGAAATGGGGCTTCTTGCTGTTAGTGCCTGTTTAGGTTTTGGTTGTTTTGTGTTCATTGTTTTCTCCTATGTGCAGATCTTCAGGGCTGTGCTGAGGATCCCCTCTGAGCAGGGACGGCACAAAGCCTTTTCCACCTGCCTCCCTCACCTGGCTGTGGTCTCTCTGTTCTTTAGCACTGCCATATTTGGTTACCTGAAGCCCCCCTTCATGTCTTCCCCATCCCTGGATCTGGCCCTGTCAGTTCTGTACTCAGTGGTGCCTCCAGCTCTGAACCCCCTTATCTACAGCCTGAAGAACAAGGAGCTGAAGGCTGCAGTGTGGAGACTGATGACTGGATGGTTTCAGAACCATTAAACTGCCGGCCAATTTTTGCAAGTCACTTATAATAAAAGTTATCTTTGATAGTTCTTCTTGGTTTCATCTTGGAGGTTATTTTCCTTTGTTTTACTTGTCAAGTATTGTCCACAAATAAACGTCATTGTTTGTGCCATTTCTCGTTCTGTTTCTCTCCACCTTCCCTGTGGCCACAGATGGTGTGAACAAGCAGCTGTGCTCTTGGTGCCTTTAAACGAACTAAAGGATCTCCCAGCAAAGTTTCCTGCAGAGATGCCCTTGTGTTGCCTTCTCTGGAGCTGCAGCAGCAATGTCTGTGTGCAGAGCTGGGGGCAGATCAGGGCTGGCCCAGCAGCTGTGCCCAGCAGCAGCAGCAGCACTTGGTGTTGCCAGTGCTGCTGCCGTGGCCCTGCCCCGCTGCCCTGGTGGCCCTGGTGTTGCTGCAGGGCCTGAGTGCTCTCGGGGCCGGGCACAGCCCTGGGGGTGGCAGTGCCGGGGCTGCAGCAGGGACAGGCCAAGTTATATAAATTTTTTGTAATAAACCTAATTTGTAATGGAAATAATTTTTTAATAGAAATAATTTGTAATACAAATAATTTGTAATATAAATAATCTATGATAGTTCTTTTGGGTTTGTTCTTTTTTCCCCTGTGTTACAGTTTTTTAATATTGTCCACAAAGTAGAAGCATTGTTTTGCCATTTCTCATTTTGTATCTGTCCACCTTCCCTGCAGCTACCTACTGTGTTAGTGTGGGGCTGTGCTCTTGGTGGCTTTAAAAGAACTAAAGGATCTCCCAGAAAAGTTTTCTGCAGTGATCCCCTCATGTTCCCTTCTCTGGAGCTGCAGCAGCGATGTCTGTGTGCAGAGCTGGGGGCAGATCAGTTCTGAGTACAGCAGCCCTGCTCCTGCTGGCCACACCATTCCTGATCCAGGCCAGGAGCCATTGGCCTTCTTGCCCACCTGGGCACACTGCTGCCTCATGTCCAGCCTGCTGTCCATCAGTCCCTGCAGATCCCTTTCTACCTGGCTGCTCTCCAGCCACTCTGTCCCCAGCCTGTAGCCCTGGAGCCAAATATCAGGGTCTGGCACTTGTTCCATTTAAGCTGCCCCTTGTTGGATTTGGGTCCTGGATCAAGCCTGTCCAGGTTTTTATGGAGAGCCCTCCTACCCTCCAGCACATCAACACTCACATCCAGCTTGGTGTCACCTGCAAAGATGTCCTTGGTTCCATGGGGCCCCTCAGTGTCACAATAGCCTCTTGGTTACACCAGGTCGAGGACTGTCACACTGGTCTCCTTGGTTCCTTGGGGCCCCAAAATGTGGCAATGGACTCCTTGGTTCCATGGGGCTTCACAGTGTCACAATGATCCCACTGGTGCTGCAGTTTGACAGTGGCCCCTTGGTTCCATGGGACCCCAGTGTGTCACAATGGTCTCTGTGGTTCCACAAGTCCCCTCAGTGTTACAATGGACTCCTTGTTTCCACAAGGCCACACAGTGTCACAATGCTCTTCCAGATCCCTTGAGGCCCCATCGTGTCACAGTGGTCCCTTGGTTACACAGGATCCTGCAGTGTCACAATGTCCCCTTGGTTCCATGAGGCCCCGCAGTGTCAGAACGGCCCCTTGGTTCCACTGGGCCCTGGAGTCTCCCAATGGTCTCCTTGGTTTTGCAGTGTCAAAATGGTGAAACCCCTTGGTTACACGAGGCCCTGCAGTGTCACAATGGCCTCTGTGGTTCCACGAGGACCCAGAGTGTCACAGGGCACTCCCTGGTTCCATTTGGCCCCACAGCACCACAATGGACCCCTGGTTCTGTGGGGCTGCACAGTGTCACCATGGTTCTCTTAGTTCCACAAGGCCCTGCAGTGTCACAATGGCCCCAGAGTGTCCCAATCATC
Source organism: Geothlypis trichas (assembly GCA_009764595.1). Lineage (NCBI taxonomy): Eukaryota > Metazoa > Chordata > Aves > Passeriformes > Parulidae > Geothlypis > Geothlypis trichas. The sequence goes on from WSPJ01000044.1 coordinate 212,280, forward strand.
ACAGAATGACAGAATCAAATAGGCTGGAAAAGACCTTTGGGATCATCAAGTCCAACCAATGCCCTAATACTGCCTTGTCACCCAGACCATGCCACTGGAGTGCCACTGGAGAGGGACAGTGACTCTGCCACCTCCCCCCTGGCCAGCCCATTCCAGTTCCCACTCACCCTTTCTGTGAAGAACTTCTTCCTATTGTCCAGCCTGAGCCTCCCCTGGTGCAGCTTAAGGCTGTGTCTTCTTGTCCTGCCCTCCAGCAGATCCACACTCACACCCAGCTTGGTGCCATCTGCAATTTGTGAATGGGGGACTCGATCCCCTCACCCCGATCATCAGTGAAGATATTAAACAGGACTGGGCCCAGCACAGATCCCTGGGGACAGCACCAGTGCCTGGACACCAGCTGGGTGCAGCACCATCCCCACCACTCTCTGGGCCCAGCCTCCAGCCAGCTCTTCAATCTCCCAGCCAGGAGGGAACCTGCCCAAGCCGTGGGCTGCAGCTTTTCCAGGGAATGCTGTCAGAGACAGAGTCAAAGGCTTTGCTGAATCCAGGCACACAACATCCACAGCCTTTCCCACATCCACAGGTGGGTCACCTGGTCATAAAAGGAGACCAGGTTGGTCAGGCAGGACCTGCCACCCCTAAATCCACGCTGGCTGGCTCTGACCCCTGGGCCATCCTGTGGGTGCCCTGTGATGGCACTCAAGGTGATCTGTTCCATAACCTTGCCGGGCACCCAGGTCAGGCTGACAGGCCTGGAGTTCCCCAGCTCCTCCTGCCAGCCCTTCTTGGGGATGGGCTCACACTGGCACCTCCAGTGCTCTGGGCCCTCCCTGCTGAGCCAGGACTGATGGTAAATGATGGAGAGCAGCTTGGGGAGCTCATCCACCAGCTCCCTCATCCCCCTAGGATGGATCCCATCTGATCCCATTCACCTGTGAGCATCTGAGTGGCTCAGCAGGTCACCAGCTGCTTCCTTCTGGATTCCAGGGGGCTGTTCTTCTCCCTGTGCCCATCTGCCAGCTCAGGAGAGCACTTGTCCTGAGAGCAATGTTTCGTAATACTGAAAATTGAGAGAGAAAAGATGTTAAACACTTCAGACATTTCTTAATTATTCTGTTCTACACTGCATCAAATCAAATAGTAGAGGTTCTCTTTATCCGGTGTTTTGCTAGTAACTTTTTTATAGAAACATTTCCCATTATTTTTCACAAAAATGGCCAGATTAAGCTCTAATTGGGCTTTCACCCCTTTCCTCTTCTTTCTGCATAACCTAACAACATCCTTAAACAATTTTCTAGTTGCCTATTTCTCTTTTCAAAATGACGCATCCTCTTTTTTCCCTAAAGTTCCCACAAAAGCTCCATGGGAAGCCAGGCCAGTCATTTTCCTCCCCAGATCATCTTTTGCCACACTGGGACAGGCTGCTCCTTCCACCTTAAGATTACTTTCTTAAAAGGTGTCTATCCTTCCTGGACCGCTTTGATTCTAAGGGCTCTTTCTCTTTAAAAAATCAGTACCTGATTCAGTACTCCCCAAATCTGCATCCTAAACAGGCCAAAGTCTGCCCTTCCTAATTCCAGTGTAGAAGTTTTGCTGCTGCCCCTCCTTCTTTCACAGAGCATTGAAAACTTGATTATTTCATGGTCACTCTGCCCCAGGCAGCCTCCCAGCCCCACATCTGCCACCAGCCCTTCTCTGTTTGTGAACAGCAGCAGACAGAGCTTTCCTTGGCAGTGGGAGTGTCACCAAAAATTCAGTAAAACAGAAAACTCCTTAACCCCAATGTAGCATTAAGAAGCAGCATTCTTTATTCAGCTGGATGCACAGGGGATAGCTCCTCCCAAAGCCCTGCTAGCTGAGTACAGGAAAGTTTCTGTTTATTTTCTGTATTTTGAACACATATTCAGTGATTGTCCGTGACTAAACATACATATGATAATCATTTCCCCAAAATCATTAACATATTTCCCCTTCCCTTTACCCAAATGTTCTTCTGTCCTGGGGGTCTCTCTGGTGGTCCCTGGTGGTCGTAGACCCCAATGTTCCAGTGGGCCTGGCTGAGCTGGCAGGACACTGAGGCTGCTGAACTTCCAGTTCCCCTTCTCACAGAATGGGCATTGTGTGGTTTCCATAGGCCTGGGGTTTTGGAGAACAAGCTCCAGGTGTGAGCTCACCTTGTATAGACAGCTGATCACCTGGCAATATGAGGTAACAGAGGGGGCTACTACGAAATCATGGAGTGGGTCATGTGAGGTCATTGAGCACTTATGACATCATAGACTGCCTCTGTGACATCACAGAGCCAACTGTGACATCACAGGACAGTAGTAGGACATCACAGACTCAACTATGACATCACAGAGTTGGCTGTGACATCAGAGACCAGCTATGTGACATTAGAGAATGGGCTCTAACACCACAGAGCAGGCTGTGACATCCCAGAGGGGCTGTGTGACATCCCAGCAGGGCTGTGTCAGGTCACTGGGTTGGTCACTCTGCCCCAGCTCCCCCTCACACTTTCTCCCAACAAGTCCAATGCTGTTCATGTCCAGCAGGGTCCCTGTCCCCCGGGATCCCCCCGGCCCACCTGGAGCCACAGCCTCCACCAAAGGATGTTCCACAGGACCCACACCAGAGCCTGACATGGGGACAAGGGGCCAGGGCTGTGTGACCAGGACATCAAGGACGGGGATTATCCAGGTCACTGTGGCCTGGTTTGGGTTGCCCAGGGCAGGAAAGATGTCTGGCAGCTGGAGCAGGGCCTGGGAAGGGCCTCCAAGGTGGGGCTGGAGCCCTTGGGCTGTGAGCAGAGGCTGAGGGAGCTGGGCTTGTCCAGCCCACAGCAGGGAAGGCTGAGGGGCTCCTCATCCCAGCCTGGCAGTGCCAGCCAGGAGGGGATGGAGAACACAGAGCCAGGCTCTTCACCGGGGGGCCTGGTGGGAGACAAAAGCCAATGGGTGGAAGGGGAAAGAGGGGAGATCAGCCAGGACAGGAGGAGATGAAATGAGTCAGGCTGGTTTCAGCATTTCCTCAACACCAAGAGCAGCCTGACCTCCCTTCTCCATCCACCACTGACAGCTTTGCAAATCAGGAATGGTTCAGGCTGTGTCACCCACTCCAGGAAAGCATCTTGATAGAAGAACTTAATTGTGTTTATATCTATCACAGAACTACCGTTTGTCTGAAATTCTACTAATTCTAGTATGGAAATCACTTGTGGATGGTGGACTCATCAGATGCTACTGGGACGTTGCACATAGCTCAGGGAAGAGCAGGATTGTTATTAAATTGTGTCCACTTTACCTGTGGTCTGTTGGCCATGAAGAGAAACTTCCTGTGCCTCTGAATCTCACCAGTGCCTGACTCACAAAGGACACAAACCTGATGAGTTGTGGTTCCCACTCCAGTGGTGGCACTTGCACCTCCCTCCATAACCAGAGCAGAGCTGCCTTGTCCCATAAAGTCCCTGGCAATGCAGGGATGAAGGAAACAGGACAGGCTGTGGGAATCAGGGACAGGGCAGAGCCAGGGAGAAAAATGACTTTTGCATTGGATGGAGCTGTGCCTTCCCTTGGCTTTGTTGGCTGACAAGAAATGAACATCCCTCTGTGTCTTGGGCAGCTCCTTCTCCAAGGAGAGCAGGTGGGATTTGGAGCCAAGGAGCTGAAAGCTGCAGGTGCAGCCTGGGCTGGAGGGAGCTCAGATTTGCACAAGGCTGCTCTGAGTGCCAGCGCTTGGATGGGGGAAATGGTGGAGTGGGGGTAGGGACAGAGTGTGATTGACTGTCAGCCATGAAGGGTCTTAATTTTCATATCTATTCCAACTGAATGGGGAGGTACTTGGATTCAGTGTCAACTGGAGATTGCACATATCAATGGATTAAAAGGAAAAAAACCCCATCAAACACAACATTAAAAAAGCTTTTTCTCTGTCTTTTTAAATAGAATATATTCAGTTTGAATACGCTTCTGAAATCTGTCTATTTAACCACAAATTACTTGGAAACTGAAATAAAATTATTTCCTGAGGCTTGGCTTGTTCAGGTGTTCTGAATGTTAATGAGCCCTGGGACCCTGAATTCCTGCACTCAAGAGCTGAAGGCTGAACAAGCCTCTGCAGCAGGAAAATTCAGCAGCAGCCTCCAAGGTGCTGAGGATGTCAGCAGCCCCCACTGAGGCCATCCCTGCCCAGAGAGCGTGGGGGAATGGGCAGACAAGGAGAGCGTCCCTGGGGCTGGGGCAGCACAACTCAGAGGCACCAGCGGCTCCAGCTGGGCAATGGAGTGTGGGATGTGGCTGAGAAAGCCCTGCCTGGGCTGGGCCAAGCAGGACACACAAGCCCTGACCATCATCCACTAAAAAACTCCATCAATGAGACATTTGAAAGGAATTACAATTTTTTGTGTACTCTGAGTTGGACTCCCTGGAGAAATGAGAGATTCTCAGGAACTCAAAACAATCACATAGCCTTTACTGGCAACTTTAGAAAATCAGGGAAACCTTGGCAAAGTTTTAATAGGAGATTCAATCAACTAAAAAAATCAACTTCTCAAAGCAATAATTTGGCCTATTCAACTTCACAAACTCTAAGCCTGTTCAATTTAGAGTTACTCAAAATTTGCAAGACGTTATATATAGAACAAGTAGACAGAAAGAGAGGAAGACAAATAAGATATGGAGAAGCACACACTCATCTACCAACTCTTTTGGGAGGCCAAGGACTGGCAGACACTGCTGGGCTGGGATAGAGGCTCTGAGGGGGATTGGGGTTCCAGGGCAGGGCAGGGCTGGGGCTCCAGGGCAAGGCATAGTTGAAAATGCCCCTTTGTCCTCCACACATGAAATGTTTCCAGCCAATATCTCCTCCTGTCTGTCACAGTAAGGCAATGGTGGAGGTGAAATCCCAATTCTGGCCATGGGCACCTGGAGGAGAGGGACAGTTCTTTCCCATAGGAAGGAAAGCACAGAGCCCCAGGGTTTGGAGGTCAGGCGAGAGCCTCACTAGTCCAAGACCAGCCAGACTTGTCAGAAATGGCAGATTTTGTCTGGAAGCAATCTTCGGAGTAGAGGAATTTTGGAGGTGGAAACCCCGTCTTGGCCATGGGCACCTGGAGAAGCAGGACAGTTCTTTCCCATAGGAAGTAAAGCACAAAGCCTTCCCCTGGGTTTTGGGGACGGATGGGAAATGACCCTTATGAAACCACTGCAAGACAGACTTGTCCTGGCAATATTCCTATGGGAATAATCCCTGGATATAAGGAAATTTGGAGGTGAAATCCCAGTTCTGGCCATGGATGCCTGGAGAAGAAGGACAGTTCTTTTCCATAGGAAGAAAAGCATGGAACACCAGTGTTTTAGCAGCAGATGAGAAGAGACCCTCAACATGCCAAGGTCAGCTGGACCAGTCAGCCAGTCCATGGGAGGCCAAACCAGTGAGACCTGGTCTGTGTTCCTTTGTTTCCATGGGGCCCCACAGGGTCACAATGGTGCCTTGGATCTATGAGGCCTCACAGTGCCATAATGGTGACTTGATTCCATGGGTTCCAGCAGTGTCACAATGGCCCTTTGATTACAAAAAGATGTGCAGTGTCACAATGGTCTTCATGGTTCAATGGGGTCCCACAGTGTCACAATGGCCCCGAGGTTTCAGAGCGCCCTGCAGTGTCACAATGGTCCCAATGATGCCATGAGGCCTTGCAGTGTTACAATGGTCTCCATGGTTCCCCAGGCACCACACTGTAACTTGACTCCTCTATTCCATGAGCTCTGCAATGTCACAATGGATCTTTGGACCCTGGGGGTTTGCAGTGTCACAATGGTCTCCTTTGGCTCCACAGTGTCACAATGGACCATTGATGACAGGAGATCCCACGCTCAACCCTTTGCCCACTGGGGAGATGCCAAAGGATCCATAGGGAGCATTTCCTGCCCTCGGGGGAATTTCTCCCAGGTGCCTTGCACTGAGTCTTTGTGTCTGTGTGCACACAGGAGTGCCTGTGCTGGGGAAATGTGGCAGAAACGCTGCTCTCTGAGGGGTTTGAGTGCCTTGGAGAGCTGAGTCAGTCAGATATCCAGATATCAGTAAGTAAGGTTAAATCACAAGGTCTAAGCTAAGCTAGATGCTGCTAAGTGTTGTTCTTTTGTTAAGTTATGTTTAATAGAAGTTATAAGCTAAGTTGAGTATTGTTAAGTGCTATTCCTCTGTTAAATTGCTAAGTCATAGGTTTTAGGTTAAATCCTGTTAAATGCTGTTATTTTGCTAAACTGTGAAGTTTAAGGTGTCAGTTAGGGTTAAGGTATATGTTAAGTCCTGTTAAGTTTTAGCTCTGTTAAGCTTTTGGGCCATATCCTTTTATCCTTGCCCTCTGTCCAGGTTTAGAGTAAATTTGGGGAAAAAATTCCCCAAGTAGCTCCAGTGAGAAAACAGATCCAATCGGCCCCTCCCCCCCTCAACTGGTCCGGGAGGAAAACAGTACCTCCTTGGAGAAAGGTGGAAAAAACTGTTTATTAAACAATAAAACTAAAACAATATCAAACAATGAGACCCTTTGGAAAACCCCCTCCCTGGGTTGCAGCTCACTGTCTCTGATCAGTCTCTCCAGTGTTGGGATTGTTGCAGGCCGGGCCCGGCCCAGTGGGCCAGAAATGTGAGCTGCCGGTGCTGCCCTGGGTGTTCAGTCCAGAGCAGGTTTCAAAAGGTCCACAGAAAAGAGGAAAAAAAAAAAAAACACAGTCCAGGGAACTTCTTTGCCTCAGCTAGCTGAAAACTAACTAAAAAGCAAAAGAAGCGCTCTGTCCATCGTCTGTCCGCAGACAACAACCGCCGACCAGGAGAAGGAATGTGGGGGAGTGACAGGAGTATCTGGAGAAAAAAACCCCTGCATTTTCTCTCCCCCTTCACTGTCTGCAATAAGTCTTAAAGGTGCAAAACTTACTATTTAGCACAAACAGAACAAGACGAGTGGGGATAAAAGCATCATACAGCCAACCCAGGACACCCTCACTGTCCTTGTGTCTCACACACATACCCAGGAACAGTTCTCAGTTCATTTCTGGTTTGATTGCCTGGATTTTGTTTGGTTTTGTTGTTGCTTTGTTTCCTTGCTGTGCCTGAAGTGTCCAGTCAGGAGCACAGTGACTCTTGCCAAGGAACTTTGTGGTGCTCTCCCTTAATATTCAATCTGGTTTTTGCTGATCCCTTGCTGGGGATTTTTTCAGCGCTCTCAAGGCCTCGTTGGTAACAGGGTGAAGGAGCCCTGGCCCAGGCTCTGGCCCTGGGGGACATGGGGACGCTGCCGGGGGGTCCCTGTCCCCCTGTGCCACCCGCAGGGCCCCGGCCCCCCGTCCCCGTGTCAGGCTCTGGGGTCGATCTCGTGGAACATCCTCTGGGGGAGGCTGCGGGGCCGGGGGCGGGGGGACCCGGGGGGACAGGGGACCCCGCTGTGCACGAGCAGGGTTGGACTGCTCTGGGGGGAGCTGTGAGGGGGGCCGGGGCAGAGTGACCTCCCCAGTGACCTCACACAGCCCCTGTGATGTCACACAGCACCTGTGATGTCACACAGCCCTTGTGGTGTCACACAGCCCCTGTGATGTCACACGGCCCCTGTGATGTCACACAGTCTTTCGTGATGTCATTTAGCCCCCTGTGATGCCACACAGCTCTTTTGCGATGTCACACACATACCAGTGATGTCACAGTCCACTCTGGGATGTCACACGGCACCATTGTGATTTCACAGAGCCAACTCTGGGATGTCACCCTGGAATGTCATGCAGCTACACTGTGATGTCTCAGCAAACTCTGTGATGTCACAGAGGAACCATGTGATGTCAGAATCTGTTCTGTGATGTCACAGCCTGTTCTCTGATCTTGCACAGCCACCTGGTGATGTCATAACCCTCTCTCTGATGCCACAGAGCCACACTCTTTGATGGCAGAGTCTGCTCTATTGCCTCATATCCTGTGACATATTCTGTCATGTCACAGCCAGCTCTGTGATGTCACAGAATCCTCAAGAACTCAGTTACATTGAAACAATGAACTTTCTTGGACTTTGAAGAGATGCCTGTCAGGAACACAACTGAGAAAGTGTCCCCAGGATCCAGCTAGAGCAGAACACTTGTTTCAGTGATGGCAGGTGGGGACAAGCAAGGCAAAGGTGTCTCTGGTGCTTAGCAAACCTGGATGTGTTTCAGGAATGCAAAGGGCCAAGGCCTGAGCCCCAGCCCCTGCCCAGGCAGATCCTGTCCCTCCCTCCTTGCTCAGGGCTCTTCCCGGGATGGGCACTGGCATGTGGGGATGGGCAATGCCAAGGGCAGGAGCATGGGGCGGCCCCTGCCAGGCTGCTGAGCAGGGACAAGAAGGCAATGAGGCCCCAGGCCTGCAAGGGTCACTTGTCCCCTCGTGGCCTCAGGCCCAGGGCCAGCAGCCGTGGCCAAAGTGCTGCCCAAGTTGGCTCTGGCAGGGCTGTCTTGCAGCTGCTGCCCATCCCTGTGCCCTGTGCAGCCCAGGCTGTCCCACGGTGTCCCTGCCCTGCGCCTCTGTCCCTGCAGGCTGTCGGCATCCCCCGGCTGCCCCACCTGGCTGGGCCCTTCCTTTGCTGACAGCTCTGCCTCCTGCCTGCCCCTGCCTGCCCACACAGAGCCTTGGGCTGCTCCAGGCTCCTGCTGGGGGATGTGCTGCACCACAGCCCTGCCCTGGCAGGGAAATTCCTTTCGCCTCCAGTCTGCACCTCCCCATCTGCCCTTGGCATTTATTCTTCCTTTCTCAGGCTGTTCTCTACCATGTCAAAAAGATCCACCATCTCTGAAACCACCCTTCAATCCCTTCCCAGGGACTCTCCTCTGCTGTCCTCAGTCTCCACCCCACTGAGCACAGAGCTCCTTTGTCCTGGCTTAAGACCAAGAGCGCCTGGAAAAGAGGGTCAGTTCTTTTCCATAGGAAGGAAACCACGAACCCCAGGGCTTGAAGGCAGATGAGAAGCAGCCACCAGAGGCCAAGGCCAGCCAGACCTGTCTGTCCTTGCAGCTTTTGTCTGAAAGCAACCCTTGGATATTTGGGGAGTTTTGGGTGTGGAATTTCATTTTAGCCATGGGTTCCTGGACTGGAATGACAGTTCTCCATGGGAAGGAAAGGGCAGAGCCTCAGTGTTTCAAAGGCTGCCTAGAGGCAGCTCCAAGGAGGCCAAGGCCCACTAGACCTGTTGACAGGGGTGAATCCTTGGAGAGACAGAATTTGAGGGACCAAACCCCACTTTTGTCTGTGGGCATCCAAATGAGAATGGCAGTTCTTTTCAATAGGAAAGAAAGGTAAGACACCCCAGTGTTTCAAAGGCAATTGGGAGCAGACCTTCAGGAAGCCAAGAGAGCCTGGACAGTCCTGGCAGCTTTAGTATTGGAGCTATCTTTGGATATAAGGAATTACAGAGGTAGATTCTCAGTTTTGGCCATGGATGCCTGGACATGAAAGATGGTTTTTCATTGGGAAAGAGAAGCACAGGTCTGCAGTATTTTGAAGGCAGATGAGAAGTGGCCCCAAAAAGGCCAAGGCCAAGTAATAAGTGGGTTATGTGAGGTCACAGGTTGGGCTATGACATCCCAGAGTTTTTTGTGTGAGGTCACTGAGCAGCTACAGCATCATAGAGGGGATTCTGTGACATCACAAAGCAGGCTGTGACATCATGGCATGGCTGGATGACATAATTGAGCAGGCTGTGAGGTCAAATTGTGTGCTGTGCCATTAGAGAGTAGCAGTATGACATCACTGAGAGGGTTTTGTGACATCAGTGAGGGGTTGTGGCCTCACAGAGCTGTCTGTGACATCATAGAGTAGGGAATGAGGCCATAGAGCAGACCCTGCCATCATAAAGGGTGGCTCTGTGACATCAGAGAGTGGGTTGTGACATCACTGGGTGGCTGTGTAACATCATAGGACAGGCTGTGACATCACAGAACAGACTGTGCCATCACATCATGACTTTCTGCAATCACAGAGTTTTCTGTGATATCACAGTGCAGGTGCAGGACATTCCAGGGTAACATCCCAGAACTGGCTCTGTGACATCACAAGGGCACTGCGTGATATCCCAGAGTGGGCTGTGACATCACAGATGGCTGTGTGACGCTGCAAAAGAGCTGTGTGGCATCATAGGGGCTGTGGCATCATAGGGAGCTCTGTGACATCACAAGGGCTGTATGACAACACAGGTGGCTGTGTTGTATCACAAAAGAGCTGTGTGGCATCATAGGGGGCTGTGAAATCACAGAGATGGCTGTGTGACATAAGAGGGGTAGTGTGACATCACAGGGGCTGTGTGAGGTCACTGGGGAGGTCACTCTGCCCCAGCCCCCCTCACAGCTCCCCCCAGAGCAGTCCAACCCTGCTCGTGCACAGCGGGGTCCCCTGTCCCCCCGGGTCCCCCCGCCCCCGGCCCCGCAGCCTCCCCCAGAGGATGTTCCACGAGATCGACCCCAGAGCCTGACACGGGGACGGGGGGCCGGGGCCCTGCGGGTGGCACAGGGGGACAGGGACCCCCCGGCAGCGTCCCCATGTCCCCCAGGGCCAGAGCCTGGGCCAGGGCTCCTTCACCCTGTTACCAACGAGGCCTTGAGAGCGCTGAAAAAATCCCCAGCAAGGGATCAGCAAAAACCAGATTGAATATTAAGGGAGAGCACCACAAAGTTCCTTGGCAAGAGTCACTCTGCTCCTGAGTGGACACTTCGGGCACAGCAAGGAAAGAAAGCAACAATAAAACCAAACAAAATTCAGGCAATCAAACGAGAAATGAACCAAGAACTGTCCCTGTGTGTGTGTGTGTGACAACAGGACGGTAAGGGCAAGAAGAAAAGGAACATGGCCCAAAACCTTACAGAGCTCAAACTTAACAGGACTTCATTTATACCTTAACTTTAACTGATACCTAAATGTCACAATAAAGGAAAAGAACAGCACTAACTATATGTAACCTAAATTAAAACCCATGACTTTTCAATTTAACAGAACAATAACACTTAACAATCCTTAACTTACCTAATAACTTAAATTAAACTTAACAACTTAGCAAAAAAAAAAAAAAACTCTTAAGAGCATTTAACTTAGTTTAGACCTCGTGACTTAACCTTTCTTACTGATATCTGGATATCTGACTGACTCAGCTATCCAAGGCACTCAAACCCCTCAGAGAGCAGCATTTCTGCCACATTTCCCCAGCACAGGCACTCCTGTGTGCACACAGACACAAAGAGTCAGTGCAAGGCACCTGTGAGAAATTCCCCTGAGGGCAGGAAATGCTCCCTGTGCATCCTTTGGCATCTCCCCAGCGGGTGAAGGGTTGAGCCTGGAGGAGTGGGGGGATCGGCCCAGGCTGCGTCGTTGTTGGGGATCCCCGAGTGCAGCAAACGGGAGAGTTCCCGGCTGGGAGAGGCCCCACTCAGAGGGAGTGGCTGGCCCAGGAGAGCTCCAAGGGCTCCTTTTGGAGCGCTGTGTGCAGGGCCCCAAGAGAGGGGCTTCAGTCCCAGCCATGGTTCATCCTGGCCGCACTGGGCACCAACAGCTTTCTTTGGCAGTGTGAGAACAGGGATGTTGTGCCACGGAGGGAACAAAAGCAGCTCCCAGGGCTGCTCCTGCAGAAAGCAGGAGCTGGTTGGGCAGCAGCAGTGGCTGCAGCAGACAGTGTTTGTGATGAGCTGCAGAGGAGCTGAGCCCAGGGGCTGTTGGCCAAGGCTGAGCCCCAAGGAGCATTTCTCAGCTGGCATGGCGGGCTGAGAAGGGGAGGGGGGAATGCAGCAGCACAGGGCCCATGGAAGCAAGGGACCATTGTGACACTGTGGGGCCCTGTGAGACCAAGGGACCATTGTCACACTGTGGGGCCCTGTGAGACCAAGGGACCATTGTGACACTGTGGGGCCCTGTGAGACCAAGGGACCATTGTGACACTTTGGGGCCTCATGGAATCATGGAGAGCATTGGGCCTCATGAAAGCAAGGGGACTGTACTGATGCTGTGTGTCTCCATGGAATGTAGGGATCAGTGTGACACTGAGAGGCCCCATCAAACCAAGGGTCCATTGTGACACCGCGGGGCCTCATGGAACCGTGAAGACCATTGTGACACTTTGTAGTGTCATGGAACTAAAGATCCATTGTGACATTGCAAGGCCTCATTGCATGGAACCATGGGGACACCATTAAGACACTTCAAAGCCTCATGGACCAAGGAGCCCTGGTAATCCTGTGGGGCACCATGGCACCAAGGAGACCATTGTGACACTGAGGGGACTAATGGAATCATGAAAACCACTGTGAAACTATGAGGATCCATGGAATAAGCAAAGCATTGTGACACTGCGATGCCTCATGAAACCAGTGAGACCATTGTGACCCTGAGGGTCCCTACAGAACCAAGTGGGTCACTGTGATACTGTGGAGACTCGTGAAACCAAGAGGCTTTTGTGACACTCAGGGCTGCATGGAACCAAAGGTCCATTTTGACATTGCCGGGCCTGAGGTCATCAGGAGTCCATTGTGACACTGGGCAACCAAAGGAGACCATTGTGACACTGCAGGGCTGCACAGAACCAAAGCTCCAAAATGACACAGAGGGGCTTCCTGTAATCAATGGTCCATTGTGACACTGTGGAGCCAAAGGAGACCATTGTGAAACTGCAAACCCCCAGGGTCCAAATGTCCATTGTGACATTGCAGGGCTCATGGAACAGAGGAGTCAAGTGACATTGTGGGGCCTGGGGAACCACAGAGACCATGGTGACACTGCAGGGCCTCATTGGGACCACTATGAAACTGTGGAGCCTTCTGGAACCTAGGGGCCACTGTGACAGTGTGGGATCTCATCAAAGTAAGGCTCCATTGTGACACTGCAAGTCTTCTTGTAATCAAGGGACCATTGTGACACTGCTGGACCCCCTGTGAACAAGTCAGCATTATGGCACTGTGGGGCCTCGTAGATCCAAGGCACCATGGTGACACTGTGGAGCCCCACAAAACCAAGGGAACACAGAACAAATCTGGCTGTTTTAGCCTCTCATGGACTGCCTGACTGGTCCAGGTGACCTTGGCATGTTGAGGGTCTCTTCTCTTCTGCTGCTGAAACACTGGGTGTCTGTGATTTCCTTCCTATGGAAAAGAATTCTCCTTCTCCAGGCACCCATGACCAGAACTGGGATTTCACTTCCAAATTTCCTTATATCCAGAGATTGTTCTCATAGGAATATTGCCAGGACAAGTCTGGCTGGCAATGGTTTCATGAGGGTTACCTCACATCTGTCCCCAAAAACCTGGGGAAGACTCCGTGCTTGCCCTCCTACGGGGAAGAACTGTCCTGCTTCTCCAGGTGCCAATGGCCGAGATTGGGGTTCCACCTCCAAAATTCCCTAAATCCAAAGACTGCTCCCAGACAAAATCTGCCATTCATAACAAGTCTGGCTGGCCTTGGCCTCATGAGGCTCTCACCTGCCTTCCAAACACTGGGGCTCTGTGCTATGGAAAAGAACTGTCCTCGCTCAGGTGCCCATGGCCAGAATTGGGATTTCCACCTCCAACATTGCCTGTTGTGACAGACTGGAGGAGATTGTTGGCTGGAAACATTTCATGTGTGTGGGTGAGGAAGGGGCAGGTCCAGCCTTGCCCTGCCCTGGAACCCCAGCCCTGCCCTGCCCTGGAACCCCAATCCCCCCAGAGCCTCTATCCCAGCCCAGCAGTGGCTGCCAGTCCCTGGCACAGCACAGGCAATGCTCCACAGCCACCTCTGCAGCCCCAGCCCAGCTCCTGAGGGACCAAATGAGCCCAAGTCCCACCTGGGGGAAGGGCCCAGGAAGACCAAGGGGTATTGAAGGCTGACCACAAGGCAAGCACACATCTTGACCCTACCTCCTCTTGGAATTTCCATCTGAACAGTGCTGGAATCCAGGAGTTGGTAGCTGTATGTGTGTTTCTCTGTATCTTTTGTTTCTTTCTCTCTTTCTGTGTCTTCTTCTATTTCTGTGCTCCTGTAAATTTTTATTAAAATTAAATTGAACAGGCTTAGATTTTGTGAAGTTGAATGGGCCAAGTCAATACTTTGCAAAGTGTTTTTGTTGGTTCAATATCTGTTGTAATTTGACATGAGAAGAATTTGAAAAAGTAATACAAAACTTTTTGTGTAACTGACTCTCTGTAAACCACTAAGATACTGAACACACCTCTTTGAAACAAAAATGTTAAACAGGAATAAACCCAGGAACCTCCTCTTTCTTTTCCAGTCGACAAAGAAGCAGAAGGCCCCAGCCCCTGCCCCCTTCTCAACCAAACCAAACCAAACCAAACCAAACCAAACCAAACCAAACCAAACCAAACCAAACCAAACCAAACCAATCAACCCTGCCATGGGCTGAGCCCCTTCCCCCCTCCCCCGGCTGCCCCCTCCTCATTGGCCCCATTCTGACCAAACCAAACCCCAAAAACTGCCAAACAGGAAAACAAGAGGCTACAAAACCCCAACTAGAACAAAGCCAGCCACAGCTATTAAAATCATTACCATCAAGTCCCCTCCCTCCAAAACAGCTCAAACCAAAAAATCCTACAACCTACAACCCATACAAAATAACCCTACAACTAAAATTAAACACAAAATACCCCCAAAACCAACCATAAAACCAATCCTAAACAACCCAGCCACAACTTCCACCACAAGTTACTGGCAGGTCAGGTGTTAATCCTTTCAATACTTCAATCATCCCTCAAGTAAAAGGAAAAAAACCAAAATACAAGCATATAAAAAACCAATAAAAAACCATCAAAGTCAGTAAAGAATAAATTAAATCCCAAGAAAAAAGAAGAAAAAATACCTTTATCTTAAAACTAAAGTCCTTTTATAAATTATAATGAAAAAAAAACATTTTTTCTTCATAGCACAAAAAACTATTAAAAAATTAAAATTAGTATAAAAAAACCACTCCATGCTAAAATTAAACAAACGTTTAAATGACAATAATTTCATAAAAAGTTTAAACAGGAAAAAAAAAAGTAGTCCACTATTCCCAAGAGAAGATCTCTATTCCCAGAGATAAAAATAATTTTAAAAGTAAAAAATAAAAACTTTTACCCTTAAAGAATTCATCTTTAAAACAATAGCCCATAAGTTGACATGGCCCATCAATAAGCTGTAAAAAAGCTTGTGGCAATAAAAACAACTTCACAATAACAGAGTTTACAAGAAAACTGTTATCCAAGACAGAATTAAGAATCACAAAAAATCTATTTTTTCCTCTTGTAAAAAAAGTCCCCATAACCTTAAAAAGAAGAAGTTCTTTACCTCAGTAAAATAAAAAAAGACTATTATACAAATTGGTAAACAAACTTGAAATTTTAAGTTTCATTTCTTTACATTGTCAGTAAAAAGAAAAAAGTTATAAAGAAAAAAATTGTTCTAAGGCTTTTTTTTAATTCTTACTACTTTTTCATGTTTTTATTTACCTTAAAAAAAATTTCTTTATACCCTTTTAAAATGTTAGTCCTACTTTACTTTTTCTCTAATCCTATCTCACAACAAAATGAATACATAAATCATTAACTGACACTAAAACTCACCACACTCATCAATACATAAATTAAGAAACCTCAAGATAAGAAAAATCTTAAATTAACAAACCAAAACCACTACAATGTCATAATACATATTGGCAAAGTTTCTCTGATTTTCTAAAGTTGCCAGTAAAGGCTGTTTTGTTGTTTTGAGCTCCTAAGAATCTCTTGTTGGTATTTCTCCAGTGAGTCCAACTCAGAGGACACAAACAATTGTAATTCCTTTTAAATGTCTCCTTGAGAGAGTTGTTTGGGGGATGGGAGTCAGGGCTTGTGTGTCCTGCTTGGCCCAGCCCAGGCAGGGCTTTCCCAGCCACATCCCACACTCCATTGCCCAGCTGGAGCCGCTGGTGCCTCTGAGTTGTGCTGCCCCAGCCCCAGGGACGCTCTCCTTGTCTGCCCATTCCCCCACGCTCTCTGGGCAGGGATGGCCTCACTGGGGGCTGCTGACATCCTCAGCACCTTGGAGGCTGCTGCTGAATTTTCCTGCTGCAGAGGCTTCTTCAGCCTTCAGCTCTTCAGTGCAGGAATTCAGTGTCCCAGGGCTCATTAACATTCAGAACACCTGAACAAGCCAAGCCTCTGGGAATAATTTAATTTAATTTTTCAAATCGCTTGTTCAGCCTTCAGCTCTTCAGTGCAGGAATTCAGTGGCCCAGGGCTCATTTACTTTCAGAATATCTTAACAAGCCAAGCCTCTGTGAATAATTTGATTTCAGTATTCAAATCATTTGTGGTTAATTTGACCGATTTCAGTACTGTGTTCAAATAGAATGTATTCTATTTAGAAAGACAGTGAGAAAACTTTTTTTAGGTTCTGTTTATGTTTTATTCCTGTTCATAAATCAATTATTTGTAGTCTCCAATTGTACCTCCTCATGTAGTTGGAATAGATATGAAAATCAAGACCCTTCATGGCTGGCAATCAATCAGACCCTGTCCCTACCCCCACCCCACCATTTCCCCCATCCAAGCCCTGGCACTCAGAGCAGCCTTGTGCAAATCTGAGCTCCCTCCAGCCCAGCCTGCACCTTCAGCTTTCAGCTCCTTGGCTCCAACTCCCACCTGCTTTCCTTGGAGAAGGAGCTGCCCGAGGCACAGAGGGATGTTCATTTCTTGTCAGCCAACAAAGCCAAGGGAAGGCACAGCTCCATCAAATGCAAAAGTCATTCTTCTCCCTGGCTCTGCCCTCCCTCTGATCCGCACAGCCTGTCCTGTTTCCTTCATCTCTCCTTTGCAGGGACTTTCTGGGACAAGGGAGCTCTGCTCTGGCTATGGAGGGAGGTCCAAGTGTAGCCCCTGGAGTGAGAACCACAACTCATCAGGTTTATGTCCTTTGGGATCAGGAATTGCTGAAACTCAGGAGCAAAGAAAGTGTCTCTTCATGGCCAGCAGACCACAGTTGAATGGTACACAATTTAATAACAATCACACTGTTCCCTGAGCTATGTGCAACGTCCCAGCAGTGTCTGATGAGTCCACCATCCACAACTGATTTCCATACTAAAATTAATTTCAGAAAAATGTAGTTATGTGATAGATATAAACACAATTCAGTTCCTGGATCAGCATGCTCATCCTGGAGTGGGAGCAGAACAGCTCCAACAATTCCGGATTTGCAAAGCTGTCAGTGTTGGATGGAGAAGGAAGGTCAGGCTGCTCTTGGTGTTGAGGAAATGCTGAAACCAGCCTGACTCATTTCATCTCCTCCTGTCCTGCCTGATCTCCCCTCTTTCCCCTTCCACCCATTGGCTTTTGTCTCCCACCAGGCCCCCGGTGAAGAGCCTGGCTCTGTGTTCTCCATCCCCTCCTGGCTGGCACTGCCAGGCTGGGATGAGGAGCCCCTCAGCCTTCCCTGCTGTGGGCTGGACAAGCCCAGCTCCCTCAGCCTCTGCTCACAGCCCAAGGGCTCCAGCCCCACCTTGGAGGCCCTTCCCAGACCCTGCTGCAGCTGCCAGACATCTTTCCTGCCCTGGGCAACCCAAACCAGGCCACAGGGACCTGGATAATCCCTGTCCTTGATGTCCTGGTCACACAGCCCTGGCCCCTTGTCCCCATGTCAGGCTCTGGGGTGGATCCTGTGTGTCGTGGGTTTACAGGAAGTAGGTTTTCTGGGAATGGAGTGGCCAGAGGCCAATAGGTGTTCAGATTTTAAATTGGCACCAGGCTTGGCCACTGAGGGTGTATGCGCCTCTGAGAACACAGGGGTTAGAAGCAGAGCACTCCTTGGGCTCGTTCTCTTTGATTTCCGGCCAGCAAAGAGGCAAGGCCTCCCCTGCCCGGCTTTGAGCTGGGCGGGGGAGGGGAGAACCTGCGGCCCGGCAGAGGTAGGCCTGACCCCTCAGGATGGAAGGGTGGTGGGGGACACCAGGAGGCATTGGGCAGCCCCCACCCCAGGAGAGACAGAGGGAGAGAGAGGCCCCGAGAAGATTTGGGCAGCTCCCCCCCCCCCCCAGCATGAAGATGAGAGAGAGAGAAAGCTGGTACGGGCCTGTGGCCTTGAAGTGATATCGGCTGTGAAGAAGGAGGGGGAAGGGGGAGTGCAGCAGGGAAGGAGCCTGGCCGCCTGCAGAAGTTTGTTAACCCCTTTCTGGACAATGAAGACCTCACAGAGCATTTGGACCTTTCCTGGAGGGAGATGAAGTGGATGATAAAGTGGAAATGGGCAAGAGAATGATAGTCGGAGCAGTGAGTGAGGCTGGGAGAGTGAAGAAGAGGCCGGAGAGAGATGATGGAGTGGCTGGTTGCTGAACTCTTTTTGGTACAGCCACGGACAGAACCATGCTTCCTCGCGACACAGAGGCTGCATGCAGGGGGGAGGCGATGGCTCAGAATGAGAGGATTCAGTTTTGGAGACCCCCCGGCCCCAGGGGGTTAATAAATATGGGGGGGAAAAGAGGTCCCGAGATGAGAGAAAACTGTGCCTTTTTTTTTGGAACTGGTCAAAGCATCCTTAAAAGGATAACCCCTGAAGTAGCCCTGTTCCATGTCCAGCGGTGAGAGCGCTGGGCATGCAAGGAAGAGGTCACCATGGCCCCAAGAAGGACTCCTCTCCTCTTGATGGACTGGAATTGAGTATTTATTGGGTGATGGATGGAGACTTGAAACTTGGAAGATGTATTGGAAATGTGGTGGGGGGAGGAGGAAATGTTTTTTGTGGAGTTTTCATTTTCCAGGTGTGTGTGTGTGTGTGTGTGTGGTTTTTTTTTTTCTTTGTAGTTTAGTTAATAAACTTTTTTTTTCTTCTAAGGTAGAGACCTGCTTTGCTTATTTCCTGGTCTCATCTCACAGCAAACACCAGGGAGAGGGAATTCTCATGGGGGCACTGACATTGTGCCAGGGTCAAACCATGACACTGTGGAACATCCTTTGGTGGAGGCTGTGGCTCCAGGTGGGCCGGGGGGATCCCAGGGGACAGGGACGCTGCTGGGCATGGACAGCATTGGACTTGTTGGGAGAAACTGTGAGGGGGAGCTGGGGCAGAGTGACCAACCCAGTGACGTGACACAGCCCTGCTGGGATGTCACACAGCCCTCTGTGATGTCACACTGCGTCTGTGAT
>WSPJ01000045.1:0-34751 GCA_009764595.1 Geothlypis trichas
ACATGGCGTACCATATGGAACATGTGGACCATGGTAAAAGATGTTAAATAAATAAATAAAATACATTAAATTAAAAAATACATTTATAAATAAATAAATAAAAACATTCCCAGATGTTTCAGGTGAGGGTCAGCCTCATGGTCCGGGAAGAAAACTTATCACCATGAGTCATCAGAGTGGCTCTCCAGATGGCTTTGCAGAATGGCCGGTATTACTGCCCAGTGTTACAGAGTAAATATTTGTGTGCAAGGAAACAGCATTTTTGAATTTCACCAGACTGAATATGGAATGTTAGGGGAAGAACCAAAGAAGGAAAAGGGAGGGATCACGGTGGTTTGGAGAGAAATAGACATAGAAAATAGAATAATAATACAATAAGTGGGGTCAGTCATGCTGACAGATGCTGACAAATGCTGCTCAGTGTGCTTGTAAGGCCCTGCCTTGCACCTGGTCCCTGCACTGTTCCACAGTACCCTGTTTCCTCATTAGACTCAATGTGTATTTTCTGACTGCTCTGCAGAGCCAGTGGGATCTGGTGGAGTCAGATGAGAAACCTTTTTGCACTCTTGTCTGTGTGTATGGACATGTCTGTGTGAGGTAGATGAAAAGTTGAGTGTCCAAAGGCCAGATAAGTGGTGGTCCATATGGTGTTGATAAAGGTACCCTTTATCATGGTATACCATGATAACCTATCCTTTGGGGCTCTGTAATCTAAAGATTTAAAGAATGTCTTATGGATACGCCTTAGTTACACACTTAATCACTCCTTTTTTCCTCTACAATACAAGTGACATCAATTTAGTTATAATTTTACACATGAATTTCTTAAAAAAGAAGCACCATAAGGCTGCAGAAAAAGTCACTTCCCAGTTGTCCTCTTCAGTTATGTTTTCAAGCTTCCAGAGCAATAGTGGTATTGAAAAACACATGGATTCTAACTTGGCCCCTTTCTGAGAACTGTGGTCATGAATTCCAATGCTTAAAATGATTCCTAATTATTTTTACTTTTCTATTAGATATTACACACAAAGAAGGACACCCGTTCTATTCAGAAAGGTCAGTTTCATTATAGTGAAAAACATCATAGGATAGTATACGGACCTATGATCCTTTATTTTGAGAAAAAAGGGATGAGAATTTATGTTTTGGTGCTCTGTACCCACCCATGTGGACAACATTCCAATATGCCAAGGTATGTGTCCACAAGGTACAGTGTAAGACAGCCTGGGCTGCACAGGGCACAGGCATGTGCAGCAGCTGCAAGACAGCCCTGCCAGAGCCAACTTGGCAGCACTTTGGCCATGGCTGCTGGGCCTGTGCCTGAGGCAGCAGTAGGAGACAAGTGACCCTTGCAGGCCTGGGGCCTCATTGCCTCCTTGTCCCTGCTCAGCAGCCTGGCAGGGGCCGCCCCATGCTCCTGCCCTTGCCATTGCACATCCCCACATGCCAGTGCCCATCCCAGCAAGAGCCCTGAGCAAGGAGGGAGGGACAGCATCTGCCTGGCCAGGCCCTGGGGCTCAGCCCTTGGCCCTTGGCATTCCTCAAACACGTCCAGCTTTGCTCAGCACCAGAGACGCCTTGGCCTTGTTTGTCCCCAGCTGTCATCACTGCCTCCAGTGTTCTGCTCTAACTGGAACCTGGGGACACTTTCTCAGTCGTGTCCCTCAGTGGAACCCATTAAAACTTCAAGAAACTTTTTGGTTTCAATTTAATTTTGAGTTCTTGAGAAGTTTTTCGAAGACACTCTCAGGGACTGAGTCTAATGTAAACAACACCAAATCCCCAAGAGGCTCATTAAAGTCCTTGTGCTGTGTCTGTGCTGCTGAGCTTTAAAGGAACAGCTCTTGCCAGGGCCAGCTCCTCTCCCAGCCCAGCAGGGCTGAGGGCTCTGCCTGCAGGCACTGAGGGGACAGGAGCCAGGCAGAGACAGGCTGAAGGCAATCAGGATTGGAAGACATTGAGCTGAGACTTCACCTGGGGAAAGATCTTCACAGCCCTGTGCATGGTGAGTGTGTGGGTGCAGGGCAATGTTCCCCTGTGCTCCTGGAGGCATCTCCTGAAGCCAGCACAGCCCCACAGCCTGGGGGATGTGTCAGGAGGACTCTCCCAGTTTCTCTGAGGCAGAGGAGGAGGAGGAGGGGGGAGGATGCTGTGCTCCAGTGCAGGGCTCCCCTTCTGAGTGGACTTATCATGAGCTCATTCAGGGCAGGAGTTTCCTGCTTGGATCTCTGCTTTCCTGAATCTGTCCTCCCACTTTTCTATGGCCCAGCTTCGTGGCAGTGGAAACTCAGCTGTGCAGAGCAGAGCAGGGGCTGAGGCTCTTAAACCGTCACCCTGAGGATTCCTGGGCACCTCAGCAAGTGCCTGCACCTGCCCAGCCTCCAGATCCATGCAGCATCACCTTTCCATGGTCTCCAGGCTGGGGGAGCTGTTCTTTAACCCCTGCAGGGCCGAGCAGCTGCAGGGCAGGGCTGGCCCAGGGGCTGGGCTGGGCTCTGGCAGCTCTGGCAGGGAAGGAGCCCGGGGCCACAGGAGCAGCTGGGGCTGGGACAGCTCCAGCAGCAGAGCCGTGGGCAGGCAGGGAGGGAGGCAGTGCTGAGGGAAGCCCTGCTGCAGGGCAGATGTGGCACCTGCCGGGCCTGGCCTGCAGGGCACACACTGCCCTGAGCAGCACAGCTCTTGTGTCCCCTGGCAGCCAGCACAGCCCTCAGCCCGGGGGCTCGGGGCCCTCAGTCCCTCCTGGGCCGGCAGAGCATGCCCCAGAGATGAAGGGCATCTCTGCGGCCATGTGCCCATTCCCTGCTGACCAGGGCCTGAGGGCCACTGTCCTGCCCTGCTGCTGCCTGCCAGGGGCTGGCCAGGGCTGCCAGGGAAAGGCTTTTCCTCAGGCCCGGCTCTCTCTCTCTCCTTGCCTTGCCCAGCTGCTGCTGCCATTGCTCAGGGGCTCTCTGCAATGGCAGTTCCAGCTGCAGGGCCAGGCCCAGCCCTTGGGCTCCTCCTGTGCAGGCTGAGCACAGCAATGGGGTGTCCCAGCTCCCTGTGCCGGGCAGCTCTGGGCAGGGCAGCCTGGCAGGCTGGCAATGAGCCCACTCTCCTGACTCTGGCAAAGGCAGGAGCCACTTTGTGTGCCAGGGATCCCTCTGCTCTCAGCAGTGTCTCCTGGCTGTCCAGGGTAACACGGGAATGGATCTCAGAAAGGTGCAAGTGCAGGGCAGCTGGAATAGGAGAGAGGGACAGAGCAGCTCCCCTCAGTCTGCACTAAGCCTCAGACAACCCTCCTGTCTCTCTGGACTCTCTGTTCTCCCCAGGTGCAGCAGAATCTCTCATTCTGCCTTCTGTTATCCCCATCTCTTCACCCAGGCATCTCCTCTGCCTTAGTGGAACAATCTTAATCTGAGTCCCAATACCAGGACTGGCCCCTGCCCTCACTGTTGCCTTGCACTGACTGGGGGTCAGGGCTAACTCCCAGGTGTCCTGCAGGTCAAGGTCCAGCTCTTCACACAACATTGGCCTGCAGTAATCAGGGCTCCAGCAACAAAGGTAAAGGAAGATCTCTGAGACAGAGACATAGGGGGAGGTGTTTAGTGGCAGGAAAGGGTCTGTGAGAAAGGGCTTTGACTCTTCTGGAGAAATCTCCCCTCAATTATCACTGTAATTCTTTCTTCAAAAGGTTCCAATGTCCTGAGGCAGCAAA
This sequence comes from Geothlypis trichas, assembly GCA_009764595.1. Classification (NCBI taxonomy): domain Eukaryota; kingdom Metazoa; phylum Chordata; class Aves; order Passeriformes; family Parulidae; genus Geothlypis; species Geothlypis trichas. Next base: position 3,695 of record WSPJ01000045.1, read on the forward strand.
TGTCCAACAGCAGCTCCATCAGGCACTTCCTCCTGCTGGCACTGGCAGACACGCGGCAGCTGCAGCTCCTGCACTTCTGCCTCTTGCTGGGCATCTCCCTGGCTGCCCTCCTGGGCAACGGCCTCATCATCAGCGCCGTAGCCTGCGGCCACCACCTGCACACGCCCATGTTCTTCTTCCTGCTCAACCTGGCCCTCAGCGACCTGGGCTCCATCTGCACCACTGTCCCCAAAGCCATGCACAATTCCCTCTGGGACACCAGCACCATCTCCTACTCAGCATGTGCTGCTCAGGTTTTCTTCTTTCTTTTCTTTGTTTCAGTAGAGTTTTTCCTCCTGACCGTCATGTGCTACGACCGCTACGTGTCCATCTGCAAACCCCTGCACTACGGGACCCTCCTGGGCAGCAGAGCTTGTGCCCACATGGCAGCAGCTGCCTGGGCCAGTGGCTTTCTCATTGCTCTGCTGCACACAGCCAATACATTTTCCCTGCCCCTGTGCCACGGCAATGCCCTGGGCCAGTTCTTCTGTGAAATCCCACAGATCCTCAAGCTCTCCTGCTCCAAATCCTACCTCAGGGAACTTGGGCTTCTTGCTGCTAGTGCCTGTTTAGAACTCGCATGTTTTTTGTTCATTGTTTTCTCCTACGTGCAGATCTTCAGGGCTGTGCTGAGGATCCCCTCTGAGCAGGGACGGCACAAAGCCTTTTCCACCTGCCTCCCTCACCTGGCTGTGGTCTCCCTCTTTGTCAGCACAGGTTTTTTTGCCCACCTGAAGCCCCCCTCCATCTCTTCCCCATCCCTGGATCTGGCCCTGTCAGTTCTGTACTCGGTGGTGCCTCCAGCCCTGAACCCACTCATCTACAGCCTGAGAAACCAGGAGCTCAAGGCTGCCCTGAGGAAAATGATGACTGGATGATTTCTGAAGCAACCAATTTCCCATTTTCTTCTGCATAGCTTTTGGAATGGAATTTGTAAGGGGCCCAACAGGCCTTCCCAGGTCCTTTGGTAATGCTCAGTGGGTTTTTCTCTCATTAAAATATCCTCAATTAAACCTTTTAATCCCCCCGTCAAATTCACGCTTCACCTCTTGAACTTGACCAAGAAGCTCTGTAAACCAGGGTTTGGGCTATTACTACATTTGAAGAAAATAAACTACCTCGCAGTGCCTGTTTTATCGGGGATCCCAGCTCTAAGCCCTGCATGAAGTGAGAGGGGAGAATGGGAAAAGAGTCCCAGCAGAGCAGCACGGCCAGGGAGCAGCAGGGATTGGTCCTTTCAGAGCTGCTCTGCCCAACTCCAGCCTGTCCTTGCCAGCCCTGCTGTGGCTGTAAGGCCGCAGTGCTCTGGCAGCTTGGTCACTGTCCTGCTGCGTGTCCCTGCTGTGGCCACAGGCAGGGCCAGGCCATGGGCACTGCTGGGACACAGCTGGGCTCCAGCACAGCAGCTCCATCAGCAAAGGGCATCTCCTGAGGGCAGGGCAGGGAGGCTTTGCTCCCCTCCAGAGCTGCTGTCAGCAATGTGCCCCAGGAATGCCCTGGCACAGCAGAGCCCAGTGCCTGGGGCAGGGGGGAGTGTGCAGGGGGGGCTCACAGCAGTGTCCTGGCACAGCCAGAGCTCCTGGCAGGGACCTGAGGCAGCAGCAGAGCAGGGCCTGGGCTGTGTCTTTGTTCTGGGACAGCCTGGGAAGGTGCCCCAGGGCAATTGTCCCACACCAGCCCCTGCAACCACCATTGCCAGCACTGGCCTCTCCCCACCTGCAGGAGGTTGTTTGTCCCTGCACGGAGGGACACCAAGTGACCAGGCCAGCAGGCCATGTTTGCTGTGTGCTGAGGAGATCTCAGCAGTGCATCGTATGTGTGGGGAGATGAACCCCAGTGAGCACAAACACCATCAGCAGCACCCGGGGCTGGCACAATTCCAGTGGCACAAACAGAAGCCTTGAGGCCACTTCACTCTGAGAGTAACGTCCTCTGGGAAAACATCTGAATTCTTTGCTAGGTTGTGGTTAGGATTGCATAGAGAGAAACATGCCAGGCAGGGAGGCTCCAGGAAAAAAATGCTCAGGGCAGCCATGGACTGCACAGAGAGACATTGGACAGAGTGAGGGTCTGTGGGGAGAAATCAGAGCTGCCTCCCTTCTGAAGCCAGCCCCAGGACCTGGACAGGGCTGTGCTGTGTTCTGGGCACTGACCTGGAACTGAGGGATGTGGAAAAGGTCTCTGGTGTCAGGGCTGTTGGGAAGGCTGGGCAGTGTCACTGTGGGACCTGTCTCCAACCCCTTGGAAAGGCCAGAGCCATCCCAGAGGGTCCTGGGCACTTGGCAAGGGCAGACATGGAACCAGTCTGCAAACAGAGCACGGAGGGGCACTGGGAGAGTCACAGCCTGGTCAGGCTCAGCAGGGAAGGGGATGTGGCAAATCCTCCTGCAGCCATTCCAGGCACTGGCAGGACAGGGCAGGGCCTGCAGAACCCACGTGGGAGGGAAAAGAAGGGGATGTTGTGTGCCCAGACTTCAGCCAGGCCTGGCACAGGCTCTGCTGTGGTCTCCTCAGAGCCAGACTGGAGAGAGCTGGGCTGAGGGAGTGGAACATGGGCTGGGTGGGAATTTGGCTGAACCATGAGGGTCAGATGTCATCCATGGTACAGAGTCCTCTTGGCAGCCACGCCCTGGTGACACCCCTCAGTGACCAGCCCTTGGCCACTGCTGTGGCATATTTCCATTGTCTCTACAATGGCATGAAATGAACTTTCAATTCCTTTGTGGATGCTGCCAAATTGCAGGGAGTCTGTGACTGAACTCATCTAGTTAATGGTGACTGCAAAACATAATTGGTCAGGATAAGTGAGTTGGGTAAATTTGTCTTGCCATTAGGCACCAAGCAAGCCACAAGAAAGGGCAGAAAAACTTATGCATCAGAAGAAAGGCAGTTCAATAGGGAAAAACCCAAACCCAAACAAAAAATAAAAACAAAACAAATCGAATCAAGAAAACCAAGCAAGACCCACCCACAACAACACAAAACCCCCACAAACAAACCAAGCACAAAAAGAAAAGGTCACAAACAGAAGAAAAGCAAATTCACAGGAAATCTCCTATCAGCAGAAAATGTTTGACCACCTTGTGGCAGGAGAGGATTCTGTATGTGTAGGTGCTGTTTTGAAAGAAAAATGTCTTAAAAAAGAAATTAATCCCTATACCCCTTGACCCTCTGCTTCTCTCAGTTGATTGCTGCTCATGGTGTGACATGGAATGGAACATCCCTTGGGTCAGTCCAGCCCAGCTGTCCCATCCCTGTTCCCCAGGAACACTTGCCCACCCCAGGCCCATAGGTTGGGGGGTTGCAGACGCCTCATGTGGGGCGAGCACTGAGACAAGGACAGGAGAACAGAACAACATTTACTCTTGACAAGGACAGTAGAACAGAACAGCACAGCCTTGGAGAAACTGATCGAGGATGTACCTCTGGCAAACAGAAGTCACACAAAATGCAAGCAGGATGCCAGCTCAGCTCTGCAAGGCTGACAAAGCAGAAGTTATGCAGAACAATAATATTGCCCTTACTCAAAAGGAGGGGTCAAAGAACAGCTACCTAAAAAGGACACTGGATGTTGAAGACAAACCCCAAAGAACCATAAAAGGATTTGTGATAAGGGGTGCAACTGTGTAAAATAAACTCCAAGGAAGTGGGGATAGCTAATGGATACATAATCAGTGTGTGTGACAAAAACTGTTCATTCAATGCTCAGTGCACTTGAATAGAGGAAGGACGGCCCAAGTGACCACCATGCTACAATAAAGAATACCTGCTTTCAAATACTGCAAACTCTGTTCAGAAGTTTCTATGCAGTTGATTTCAGTATCAGTGGTGTCCTTGACTCCATTATCCCCACAGTTTCACAATGGCCCCTTGGTTCCATGAGGCCCTGCTGTAGAACAATGGACCCTTGGTTCCACTGGGTTCCATACTGTCACAATGGCCTCCTTGGTTCTGCACTGCCACAATGCTCTCCTTGGTTCCACGAGGCCTTGGTGTGTCACAACAGCCCCTTGGTTCCATCAACTGCCACAGTGTCACCCTGGTCTCTTGGATCTGCAGTGTCACAATGGACAATTAGTCACAAGCAGCCCCGCTGTGTCATTATGAATATTTGGTTCCATGGGCCCCACAGTATCACAATGGCCCCTTTGTTCCATGAAGTTCTAAAGTGTAACATGGTTGCCTTGATTCCAAGAGGTTCCCCAGTGTCACAACAGCTCCTTGGCTCCATGGGGTTCCACAGCATCACCATGGTCTCCTTGGAGCCGCAGTATCTCTATGGACCCTTGGTTCCATGTGGCTCTGCTGTGTCACAGTGGTTCCTTGGTTCCATGAAGCCCCACTGCATAACAATTGAATCTTGGTCCTGTGAGGTTCTGTGCTGTCACAATGGTCTCCTTGGTACTGGATTATAGCAATGGACCCTTGGTTCCAGAGGTTCCATGATGTCACAATGATCTCCTTGGTTCCACAAGGCCTTGCTTTGTCACAATGGACCCGTGGCTCCATGAGCTTCCATGGTGTCACCATGGTCTCCTCAGGTCCTCATTGTCACAATGGACAATTGGCTCCATGGCCCCTGCTGTGTCACAATAAACCCTCAGTGCCATGAGGTTCTGTGGTGTCACAATGGTCTGCCTGGCTCAACGAGGCCCTGGAGTGTCACAATGGCTGCTTGGTTTCATGAGCTTCCATAGCATCAACAATGGTCTCCTTGTTTCTGCAGTGTCACAATGGGGCCTGGTTCCATGAGGTCCCTAAATGTCACTGGTCTCCTGGGTTCCATGTGGCCCTGCTGTGTCACCACGGCCCCTTGGTTCCATGAGTTTCTGTACTGTCAGCAATGGTTCCTTTGTTCCAATGAGGCCCTGCTGTGTCACAATGGACCCTGGGTTCCATGAAGTTCTTCAGTGCCACAATGGCCCCTTGGATCCATGAGGTCCCACAGTGTCACCGTGGTGTCCTTGGATCCACACTGCCATCATGGACCATTGTTACAGCTGGAATAGCTGCTGATAAAGCCCAGGGTAGGGAAGCACAAAGGGCCTTTGCATGGTACCCACAGGTGTTTGATTCAGCCGTGCAGTGAGATGTTCAGGGTCACAGGGCAGGACTCCTGGGGGGAGTCCAGGTTTCTGTATCTCCAGAGGAAGGGGCTGATCAGTGCCATGGGGGCAGGACAAAGATAGGGCCAATGGGGAATAGGGAGGGAGAGGCTGAGGGACACAGAACAAGGGGAAGGAGCCAATGGGGTTGAACAGCTTTTGAGGGAAGCTTCTTGTGTCTCCCTAACCCAGGGAATGCCTCTCAGGGTCTCCACAGCTGCAGAGTGTCACAATGGCCCCTTGGTTCTTTTGGGCTCCTCAGGATCCCAGTGGCCCCTTGGTTGCATGAGGCCCAGCTGTGTCACACTGGCCTCTTGCTCCCACTGAGCCCCACAGCGTCACAATTGTCCCCCCTTAGTTCCATGAGGCCCCTCAGTGTCACAATGGACCTTTGGTTCCATGAGTCCCACATTGTTCCAAGAATACTTAGTTTCATGGGGCTCTGTAGTGTCACAATGGTGTCTTGGTTCCATGGTGCCACACAGTGCCACAATGGCCCTTTGGTTTCACAAGGCCTCAAAGTGTAGAAATGGCCCCCAGGGTTCCATGAGGCCCTCCTGTGTCACAATGGAGTTGTGGTTCCATGATGCCCTATAGTGTCACAATGGTCACCTCGGTTTTGCATCTTGAGAATCTCCCCTTTGTCCCTTGGAGTCCAACAGTGTCACTGTTGTCCCCTTGGTTCCATGAGGCCATTCAGAGCCACAATATTCCTTTGATTTCAGGAAGCCCCTTGTGTCATAATGGTCCCTGTGGTTCATGATGTCCCATAGCATAGTGATGGCCACCTTGGTTCCACAGTGTCAGAATGGCCCCTTTGTCTCAGGGAGCTCCCATGTCACAGCCATTCTTCTTAAGAAATCCTTTCTTAGGATTTCTCCTTGCTGGAGCTCGGAGGCTTACCAGCAAATGTAAACAATTATTATCTGCTGCTGTGGAATGCAGCAGATTCACCTGTGGTTGGATGGTCAGCAGATGTTTGGATCTGCTGACCATTCACAGGCAGAACTGCTATCGCTCTGTGCTGGGACACAGACATTGTTATTCATTCCTTTCTATCTCTCGCTTAGCTTAGCAGCTTCAGAAGAAGCTCCCTGCCTTTCTATCTTTATGTAGCATAGTCATAATGCTGTATATATATCATAATATAATAAATATAGCCTTCTGATCGTGGAATCAAGAGCCTGTCTCTTCCATCCATCTACAAACCCCTGCCTCAACGGCAACAACTGGTGACCTCGACTGAAAGAGGACACTGATCACAGAAGTGGATCTAGCCAGGAGCTGGAGAGCTGAAGATCCTGATTTTGGACTGAGTTCACAGCCAAGGCTGACCACAGAGAGAACCTGACAAGCCCTGAGGATGATGTATGAAAATCCTAGCAGCATCGTACAGCTGGCCAGGAGTTGCTGGACGCTGTGTCAAGGTACTGTTGGTTTTTCCCCTCCTGAGGATGAGGCCATTCTAAATTCGTGGCTATTGCTCTGGAGATTTCCTCCTTCAGAGGCTGAGGTTTCATTCTCTCCTTCAGAGGAGAAACTTATTGCCCTCTGGCAAAAATGGGGTGAAGAGGATGGAATTCTTGGAATTCTTCTATTAGAAAGGCATTTTTATGATTTTTTTCGATGGGCAAAGCTTTTTGGTTTTTTTACAAATGTGTTATATGCCCTTGATATTTTTGTGTGGGAGTGCATGGACTCTATTTTTCAATTTGCTTGGGACCGAGGTTTGGAATATCCTCGGATTTATCTAACATTTAAAATTCTTTTCCCGGTGTTGGAACAGAGAGCAGCTGTTTTTCCCTGGATTGCTAGGTTGAACGGTCTAGCTCCGTTTCCCCCGACTTTAGCGGGAGGAGACCCTTTGGAGGGAGATGAACTGCTACTCCTGAGCCCCCCTGAACCCAAGCAGGAGGGCCAGATTCCGGCCGAACCCCAGAAAGTTTTTTTCTCTGCGTTGTCTGAGCATGCTCAGGAAGGCTCGCCTCTTCCCCCCCTTCCTTCTCTCCGGGGGATGAAGAGTCGGCGGCACTGCTTCGGCCAGCCCCGTGGGCCCCGCCCCAGCCAGAGCTGCGGGCGGCACCGGCTCACGGGGTCACGCCTCCCGGCACTGCGGGGCCGGCCCAACCCGCCCCGCGGGTGCCGCCCCGGCCAGCGCCGAGAGCACGGCAGCGACCCCCGCCTCCTGGCCAGAGGGGCCGCCCCGACCCGCGCCGCGGGTGCTTCCCCGTCGGGTCCCTCCCGCGGCCGCCCCCAGGCAGCGCCGAGAAAGCGGCGGGCGGCCCCCGCCCGCGGCCGCGCGGGGGTTGCTCGGTGACGGAGTTGCAGCAGAGCAGAGTGATCCTGTCCCGCCGCCGCTGCCGCCCCCCCGACGCAGCCGACCCTGTGCCCCCTCCAGCCGAGCTGTTTCCCGATGCTGAGACCAGCGATGAGCCCGCACGACCCTCGGAGCCGGAATGCGCACCGCCGCTGCCGCTCCCGGAGCCGAGCGACCCAACAGCGACGTGTTCCCCCGCCCACCCCTGCTGCCCCCACCAGCCTCACCGGCCGCCCCAGCTGCCCTGGAATTGGAGGTTTGTTTGAATTCAGACCGTCCCGGGCCGTCTGCGGCGGCGGTGCAAGCGGCCGGTCTCTCCTTCCGAGGAGGGGGCGCGGCTTTGCAGCTCACTCTGTGTGCTGCCCGGCTGCCTGTGTTCAAAATCAGCATTTTCGGCGGCATGGGGGCTGTTTTTTCAGGGGTCGCCCCTTGCAGACTGGTATCTCTGCCACCCCTGGCGAGCTCCAGCTGCGAGGCAACTCTCTGTTCCAAAATGCCTGCCTCTGCTCCCCAGCCCAAAAGGGGTGAGGATGTTGCATTGCAGAGGCAGACGGCACAGCCAGGAGCGACCATCGCTCGTTTGCTGTGGGGAGCAAACATTCCTACACCTGAGATAACCATTCTTGGGAGGGCTCCTGTTCCCCCATTGCCGGCATGGCTCGATTTTGGGGGAAGAAAGCCTGTGGGCACCCACTTTGCCACTGTACTGGCAGCAGGATGCCAGGCTGTGGGAATGCTGACCTTGCCTCGGGGCCTGGGCCTGGGCTGCCTGACTTGGCTTCTTGGCCCAGGTCCACCTCTCGGCCTCCTGTTGGTTTTGGGGGTTTTGCTCCCCCCTTCTGGTCCTGGGCCACCTTTCTGTGGGCCAGGTGTGAGTTCCTCATCCTTCCACATTGGCCAGGGCCCCCCAGGGTTTTTTCTGGCCGCTGCTGCTGCTGCTTTTTCTGATTTGATTTATTAAAAAAAAAAAAAAAAAAAAAAATTAAATTAAATATAAAGGGTTGAAACAGCTGGCAGCAGCTCAAAAGGATTGAAGGGCCAAAAAGCACATTCAGCCCAAGTTAAGGGCTGTAGTAGGACACTCTAGTAGTTGCCTAAATTGTTTGATGTTGTTTAATAACTATTGATGGACTTTTTGTAAGAAGCTTGCTTTCAGGACAAAAAGGACTTTCAGATATGCCAAAGAGGAACATCTTCACTTTGGACTTTTCCTGAAACTCAGCTGCTTGGACTTGAATCATCTTTTCATTGGTTTTGGCATTTTTCTTATATTGTAAAATAGTTTTAGTAGTATGATAGAATTCTATATTCTACAGGTGAAGAAATTCCTGTGCATCCCACACCAGCATTTTTTCTTTTTTTTAACTAAATAAAGAAAGGTGAAATGTCGTAGACATCCTTTGTGAGAAATCTTTTCTTAGGATTTCTCCTTGCTGGAGCTCACAGGCTTACCAGCAAATGTAAACAATTATTGTCTGCTGCTGTGGAATGCAGCAGATTCACCTGTGGTTGGATGGTCAGCAGATGTTTGGATCTGCTGACCATTCACAGCAGGACTGCTATCGCTCTGTGCTGGGACACAGACATTGTTATTCATTCCTTTCTATCTCTCTGTTAGCTTAGCAGCTTCAGAAGAAGCTCCCTGCCTTTCTAGCTTTATTAGCATAGTCATAATGCTGTATATATATCATAATATAATAAATCTAGCCTTCTGATCATGGAATCAAGATCCTGTCTCATTCCATCCATCTACAAACCCCTGCCACATCAGTAACAACCCAACACCACCTTGTCACCCAGACCATGGCACTCAGTGCCACATCCAGTCTTTGATTAAACACCTCCAGGGACGGTGACTCCACCACCTCCCTGGGCAGCCCCTTCCAGTGCCCAGTCACCCTGTCTGTGAAGAACCTATTCCGAATGTCCAGCCTAAACCTCCCATGGTGCAGCTTAAGGCTGTGTCCTCTTGTCCTGTCATTGTTCCCTGGGTGAAGAGCCCAATCCCCCCTGGCTGCACCCTCCTGTCAGGGAGTTGCCAAGAGTGATGAGGTCTCCCCTGAGCTTCCTCTTCTCCTGGATAAACAACCCCAGCTCCCTCAGCCCCTCCTCACAGGACTTGTGTTCCAGACCCCTCCCCAGCCTTGTTGCCCTTCTCTGGACACGCTCCAGCCCCTCCATGGCCTTCCTAAATTGGGGGCCCAGAACTGGACACAGCACTCGAGGTGTGGCCTCATCAGTGCTGAGTGCAGGGGAAGAATCACTGCCCTGCTCCTGCTGGCCACACCTTTCCTGATCCAGGCCAGGAGCCCTTGGCCTTCTTGCCCACCAGGCTCAGCAGGTCCCCAGCTGCTTCCTTTGGGATTACAGGGGGGCTGTTCTGCTCCCTGTGCCCATCCACCAGCTCAGGAGAACACTTGTCCAGAGGACAACCTGTCCTAATGTTGGAAACTGGGGCAAAGAAGGAATTAAGCAGCTCAGGTTTTTTTAATCCTTAGTTACCCTATTCCTCGCTTCATGCAATAAAGAGTAGATGTTCTACTTATCTCTCCATTTGCTTTTAGGGTTGTTTTTAAAACATTTTTTATTATTTTTCCCAGAAGTGACCAGGTTAAGCTCTAATTGACCTTTCAGCACTCTACTTTTCCTTCTGCAACCTAACAATATCCTTAAACATTTCCTGAAATGCCTGATCTTCTGTCCAATGGTGACACACTCTCTTTTTTCCTGAGCTCCCACAAAAGCTCCATGGCCAGCCAGGACAGTCATTTTCCTCTCTGGTTAAGCTTTGGCACAGAGGGACAGGCTGCTCCTTCCCCCTTAAGATTCCTTTCTTGAGGTGTCCATCCTTCCTGGACACCTTTGTTTTAAAGTGTGTTTCCCTTAAAAAATCAGTACCTGATTCAGTACTCTCCAAATCTGCATCCTGAACAGGCCAAGGTCTGCCCTCTCTAATTCTGGTGATGAAGTTTTGTTGATGCCCCTCCTTCTTTCACAGGATGTTGAAAACTCGATTATTTCATGGTCACTGTGCCCCAGGTAGCCTCCAACCACCACATCTCCCACCAGTCCTTCTCTGCTCACGACCACCATGAGACAGAGCTTTCCTTGGGGGTGGGAGTGATACCAAAAATTCAGCAAAATATTAAAACTCCATAACCCCAATGTAGCATTAGGAAGCAGCATTCTTTATTTGGCCAGATGCACAGAGGGAGAGGTCCTATCAAAGCCGTGCATGCTGAGTGCAGGAAAGTTTCTGTTTATATTCTGTATTTTGCACACATATTCATTGATTATCCTGGACTAAACACACATAAGATAATCATTTCCCCAAAATCATTAACAAATTCCCCTTCCCCTTTTACCCATGCATTCTCCTGCTCTGTGGGTCTCTCTGGTGGTCCCTGGTGCTCATGGACCCCAATGTTCCAGTGGGCCTGGCTGAGCTGGCAGGACACTGAGGCTGGTGAATTTCAGTTCCCCTTCTCACACAATGGGCATTGTGTGGTTTCCATAGGCCTGGGGTTTTGGAGAACCAGCACTGTGTGTGCTCACCTGGTGTAGACAATTTATCATCTGGTAACATGAGATCACAGAGTGGGCTATGACATCACAGAGCGGGTTATGTGAGGTCACTGAGCAGCTATGGCATCATCGGCTGTCTCTGTGACATCAAAGAGCTGGCTGTGACCTCACAGGGCAGTAGACTGACATCATAGAGTAGATTAAGACATCAGTGATTGGGCTGTGACATCAGAGATCAGTTGTGTAATATTAGATAATGTGCTGTGACATGACAGGGGGGTATTACTTCACAGAGTGGGTTGTGGCATCAAAGACCAGCTTAGCGATGTGAGAGAATAAACTATGACATCACACAGAAGGCTGTGACATTACAGGAGGGCTGTGTGACATCACTGGGTTGGTAACTCTGCCCCAGCCCCCCCTCACAGTTTCCCCCCAGAAGTCCAAAGCAGTTCATGCCCAGCAGGGTCCTCTGTCCCCTGGTATCCCCCTGGTCCACCTGGAGCTGCAGCCTCCACCAAAGGATGTTCCAAAAGAGCAACTCCAGGTGCCTGACACAGGGACAGGGGGCTGGGCTGTGTGACCAGCACATCAAGGACCTGGATTATCCAGGTTACTGTGGCCTGGTTTGGGTTCCCCAGGGCAGGAAAGATGTCTGGCAGCTGGAGCAGGGCCTGGGAAGGGCCTCCAAGGTGGGGCTGGAGCCCTTGGGCTGTGAGCAGAGGCTGAGGGAGCTGGGCTTGTCCAGCCTGGAGCAGGGAAGGCTGAGGGGCTCCTCATCCCAGCCTGGCAGTGCCAGCCAGGAGGGGATGGAGAACACAGAGCCAGGCTCTTCACTAGGGGCCTGGGGGGAGACAAAAGCCAATGGGTGGGAGGGGAAAGAGAGGAGATCAGCTAGGACAGGAGGACTTGAAATGAGTCAGGCTGGTTTCAGCATTTCCTCAACACCAAAAGCAGCCTGACCCCCTTCTCCATCTACCACTGACGGCTTAAAAAAATGGCAATTGTTCAGGCTGTTTTATCCCCAGTCAAGGATGGGCATCCTGATACAAGAATTTAAGTGTGATTATATCTATCACAGAACCATATTTTTCTAAAATTAATTTTAGTATGGAAATCACTTGTGGATGGTGGAATCATCAGACGCTGAAGAGTAGTTGCACAAAGCTCAGGGAAGAGTGTGATTGTTATTGAATTGTGTCTTGTTCAACTATGGTCTGTTGGCCATGAAGAGAAACTTCCTGTGCCTCTGAGTCCCACCAGTTCCTGTGTCCCCAAAGGACACAAACCTGATGAGTTCTGGTTCCCACTCCAGTGGTGGCACCTGCACCTCCCTCCATCCCCAGAGCAGAGCTCCCTTGTCCCAGAGAGTCCCTGGCAGTGCAGGGATGAAGGAACCAGGACAGGCTGTGGGGATCAGGGGCAGGGCACAGCCAGGGATTTGGGGTGGTTGTGAGCCCAGGGCAGGACGTGGCCCTTGGCCTTGATGAGCCTCATCCCATTGTCCTGGGCCCACGGCTCCAGACTGGCCAGATCCCTCTGCAGAGCTTCCTGCCCTCCAGCACAGCCACACTGCCACCCAGCTTGGGCTCACCTGGCAACTGACTGAGGGTGCCCTCCATGGCCTCGTCCAGATCAGCAAGAAAGAGATTTCACTGACCTGGCCCCAGTCCTGAGCCCTGGGGACAGCCCTGGATGTGACTCCATTCCTCAGCTGCTCTGAGTGCCAGGGGCTGGATGGGGGAAATGGTGGGGTGGGGGTAGGGACAAAGTGTGATTGATTGTCAGCCATGAAGGGGCTTGATTTTCATATCTGTTCAGAGTGCATGAGGAGGGGCTGGGGATCAATATCATCTGGGGATTGCTGATACAAATCTATAAACAGGGAAAGAAAACTAAACAAGACAAAACAATTCTGTCTACATTGTTTTCAATATAGTAGATTCACTTTGAATAGAGTTCTGAAATTTGTTTAATTAACCACAGAAGAACTGAAGATTTGAATCATTCCCATGGGCTTGTCTTCTTTGGGTGTTTTGAGCAAATGTTAATGAGCCTTTGTCACTGAATTTCTCAAATGAGAAACTCAAGAAAGAAGAGGCCTCTGGAAAGGTAAAGTTCATCACCAACTTCCAAGGTGCTTAGGATCCATCCTGATCAGAGCAGGAATGAACAGAAATGGGCACAGCTTTGTGGCTGCCCCAGCTTTGGCATGGGCCCTGGGCCTGGAGCAGGAGCAGCTCTTGAGGGCCCCAGGGCCGGGGCTCTTGTGCTGCCCTGGGCAGATGGGATGGCAGCAGGGGCTGCAGAGCTCTCAGCATCTCCTGCAGAGGAGAGCAGGGCAGCCAGGGAGCCTCCTTTCCCTTGGCCAGGCACGTTCCCCCATGCTGGGGCTGAGTCCTGTGGCAGCTGCAGCTGCTGCTGTGCCCTTGGCAGGGGCTGAGGCCGTGGGGCAGTGCCCAGAGCAGCCTGGGCTGAGCAGAGCTGTGGGGCCAGAGCCGGCTGGGCTGGGCTGGGATCAGAGAGGCCCTTGGTGCTGGCCAGAGCTCAGGGCAGCTGGCAGAGCTTGCAGGGAGCTGGGCTGGGCTCAGAGAGCCTGGCCCAGAAACCATCAGTGTCCATCTCAGCCTGGCTGAGCGTGCAGGGGCCAAGAAGAGCAGCCCAGGGTCTGCAAGTTCTCTGGGTGGGAGCTGAGCTTGTGAGCCCCTGAGCCCTGCCAAGTGCTGGGGCTGCACCTCCAGCTCCAGAGGAGATGGGACAGATGGCAGCAGAGACAAATCACTCCTGCTGCATTCTTTACTGTGTTTGCTTGTACAGGTGACCTGGATCCATATGTAGAGGAGGGCTTTTGTGTCAGATAACACTGGTAGAGTGGATAGAATAATATTATGGAGCTGAAAATAATATTTCATGCATAATCCACAATGAAGAAAAAAAGGCACATATTATCAGAAGAGCATCTGAGTTTTTCTGAGGATGAGAGACTTATTGATGTTCCAGTAGTCAAACCTGTTCAAATACTTTCCTCAGGGCTTCCTTGAGATGAGAGGTGACCACCAGAGGCCAAGGCCAGCCAGAGCTCTCTGTCCTGGCAGCTTTTGTCTGGGAGAACCCTTGCATACAGGGAATTTTTAAGGGGCGGTATCAGTTTTAGCCATGGGCACCTGGACAGACGGATGGTTCTTTTCCATAGGAAGGAAAGCACAGAGCCCCTGTTCTCCAGGGGCTGAGGAGAGGTAGCCCTCAACATTCCAAGATCAGCTGCACCTTTCAAGTGGCCCCTGGGAGGCCAAACCAGCCAGATCTGTTCCACATCCCCTTGGTTCCATGAGGCCCTGCAGGGTCACAATGTTCTCCTTGCTTCTGCAGTGTCACAATGGCCCCGTGCTTCCATGAGGCCCTGCAGGGTCACAGTGGCCCTTTGGTTCCCTGGGGCCCCACAGTGTCACAATGGCCTCCATGATTCCATGGGCCCTTGCAATTCCACAATGCTCTCCATGGATCCACGGTGCCCTGCAGGATCACAACGGCCCTTTGGTTCCACGAGGCCCTGGAATGCAGCAATGGCCTCTTGGTTCCACAAAGCCCTGCTACTCCACACTGGGCCTTGGGACCATTCAGCCCAACAGAGCCACAGGAAAGCACAGAGCCCCAGTGTTTCCAGGGCTGATGAACTGCAGTCACCAGAGGCCAAGGTCAGGCCTGTCTGTCTGTCCTGACAGCTTTTGTCTCGGAGCAATCCCTGGATATTGGGAATTTTGGAAAGGGTATCCCTGTATTTGCCATGGATGGTTGAATGAGAAGGGAAGTTCTTTTCTATTTGAAGGAAAGCCCAGAGCCCCAGGGTTTCAGGGGTACTTGAGAAGAGACCCTCGACATGCCAAGGGCAGTTGGGCCAGTCAGGCCAAGCCAACCCGAGCTGTTCCCTGTTCCCTTGTTTCCATGGGGCTCTGCAGTGTCACAGTGGTGGTGTCATATTGGATCCTTGGTTCCATCAGGCCCAGATGTGTCACACTGGCCTCTTGTTTCCGTGGGGCTCCAGAGTGTCACAATGGTCCCTTGCTTCCATGAGGCCTTGCAGTGTCACAGGGGTCTCCTTGGTGCTGCAGTGTCACAATGGACCTTTGGTTCCATGGAGTCCTGCACTGTTTCATAATCCTTAGTTCCATGGGGCCCTGGAGTGTCACAATGGCCTCTCTGGTTCCATGGTGCCACACAGTTTGACAACTGCCCCTTGGCCTGCCAACAATCCAGACTGTCACAATGGTTCCTTGCTTCCATGAGGCCTGTAGTGTCACAATGGTCTCCATGATCCCATGAGGCCTTGCAGTGTCACAACAGACCATTGGTTTCATGGAGCCCCACAGTGTCACTATGGTCCCCTTGGCTCCACAAGGCTCTGAAGTGCCACAATGGCTCTTTGGTTCCACAAGGCCTCCGAGTGTAAAAATGGCCTCCATGGTTCCATGAGGCCCTCCTGTGTCACAATGGACCTTTGGATCCATGATGCCCCAGAGTGTCACAATTGTATCCTTGGTTCCACGGTATCAAAATGGACCCTTCATCCCATGGACACCCACAGTGTTCACTGCAGTCCCCTTGATTCCACCAGGCCCTGCCATGCTCTAATGGCCCCTTGGTTCCAGGGGGTCCCAAAGTGTCAGAACAGTCTCCATTGTTCCATGAGGCCCCGCAATGTCACTGTGCTCCCCTTGGTTCCACAGGGCCCCATAGTGGAACAATGGACTCTTGGTTCCATGAGGTTCCTCAGTCCCAATGGTCTCCTTGGATCCGCAGTGTCACAGTGGCCCCTTGGCTCCATGTGGCCATGCTGTATCACAATGGCTCATGGTTCCATGAGGCCACACAGTTTAACAAGGGACCTTGGTTCCATCAGGCCTTGCTGAGTCACAATGGACTTCTGGTTCCATGAGCTCTCACACTGCCAGCAGCAGTCTCCTTGGTTCTGCAGTGTCACCATGGACCCTTTGTTCCTTGAGGTTCCGCAGTAGAACCTTGGTTCTGTGAGGTTCTGCAGTGTCACAATGGACCCATGGTTCCACCAGGCCTTGCTGTGTCACAATGGCCCCTTGGTTCCAAGAGGTTTCTCAGGGTCACAATGGTCTCCTTGGATCCACAGTATCACAATGGACCATTGGTTCAATGTGGCACCAATGTGCCAAAACGGATTTTGGTTCCATGGGGTTCTGCTGTGTCACAATGGACCCTTTGTTCCATGAGTTTGCACAGTGTCACAGCTGACTCCTTGGTTCCGTGAGGCCCTGCTGTCACCAAATCTCTGAAATATCAGAATAAGGCTCCTTAACACTCATTTGCTATTTCAGAGGGTATCATTTATTCAGGCCTGAGATCTGGTGAGGGATAACTCCTAACCTTACATGGACATGTAATTCTACCAGTGTGTTGCTCATATACAGTCACTAAATGCAAATTACAATTTACCCATTTCTATAAAACCCACCCAAAGTTCCCAGATTCACTCCTTGTTTTCTCTATCCCTGCACCATTGAGCCAGATGTCTTCTTCTCTTCCAACCATCCTTGCTGGGAAAGCAGCCCCTGCATGCCTTGTTCCTGTGCTGAAAGTTCACAGGCAGGGTAAAAATGGAATGAAGCCTTTTGGTATCAGCCCCAGGCTTTGTGTGGGCAGGCAGAGGCAGGCAGGAGGCAGAGCTGTCAGCAAAGGAAGGGGCCAGCCAGGTGGGGCAGCCGGGGGATGCCGACAGCCTGCAGGGACAGAGGTGCAGGGCAGGGACAGCGTAGGACAGCCTGGGCTGCACAGGGCACAGGCATGTGCAGCAGCTGCAAGACAGCCCTGCCAGAGCCAACTTGGGCAGCACTTTGGCCATGGCTGCTGGGCCTGGGCCTGAGGCAGGAGCAGGAGACAAGTGACCCTTGCAGGCCTGGGGCCTCATGGCCTCCTTGTCCCTGCTCAGCAGCCTGGCAGGGGCCGCCCCATGCTCCTGCCCTTGCCATTGCCCATCCCCACATGCCAGTGCCCATCCCGGCAAGAGCCCTGAGCAAGGAGGGAGGGACAGCATCTGCCTGGCCAGGCCCTGGGGCTCAGCCCTTGGCCCTTTGCATTCCTCAAACACATCCAGCTTTGCTCAGCACCAGAAACACCTTGGCCTTGTTTGTCCCCAGCTGTCATCACTGCCTCCAGTGTTCTGCTCTAACTGGAACCTGGGGACACTTTCTCAGATGTTTCTCTTGGTAGAACCCATTAAAACTTGAAGAAACTTCAGTGTTTCAATTTTAATTTTAGTTCTCTAGAAGTTTTTTGAAGACACTCTCAGAGACAACGTGATGTAAACAACATCAAAGCGCTGTGAGGGTCATAAATGTTTTTCTAGTCCAGTTATGGAGAAATATTTCAAAGAACTTGTAAGAAATTCACTTTCATATTTTAAACGGTATATTTTATTTTATTTTATTTTATTTTATTTTATTTTATTTTATTTTATTTTAGAGCAGAGGTGGCTGCAGCATTCTGTGATTGATATTGACCCAGGATCTCTCCTCAGCAGCTCTGGCCTGCTCACAGAAGCTGTGCCTTGAGCTCTGACCCAGTGTGGACAACCTTGCTCCACATTGCCCTGCCCCATCCTGTCTGTCCTCACTCCCCTGGGACCAGCTGTGCTTGAAGAGCTGGCTGCACCCAGCCTAAGAGGGGTTTTCACTTTCGGAGGTTTTTTGAAGCAATGTGAAACTCCTGAGTTTCCCCAGTGCAAACAGACACACTGCTCAGGTGTGTGCCAGCCCAAGGTGCCACCAAAGCCACTGCAGAGCTGCCCTGGGCCAGCTGTGAGGGTGGATCATCAGCCCAAACTGCACTGGGCCACTGCAAGGGGCTGTGGCCATGGGCAGTGCACTGACCCCACTGTTGGGTTTGGCTGCCACGGCCACCGTGAGCAATTAAACTGTCCTTGGAAACACTGGGGAGGACTGGGACATACTGGGGAACACTGGGAGTGCTGTGGGAGACACTGGGACATACTGGGGAACACTGGGAACGCTATGGGAGACACTGGGACATACTGGGAGCGACACTGGGACATACTGGGAGTGACACTGGGGAGGACTAGGAAACCTGGGAACACGAGGAATGCTGAGGGGGAATCTAGGTGGACTGAGATGGACCCTGCGGGTAGATTGGGACATCCTGGGACGTACCAGGATATACTGGGAGTGATACTGAGGGATACTGGGGACACTGGGGACATTTTGGTTAAGACTGGCGACAATGGGGCATCCTGCATCCTGTGGATGAGATTGGGGGGAACTGAAAGGGACAGGGAATAAACTCAGGTGTATTGGGAGGGACTGGGTTCTACTGGGAGGGATTGGAGGGGCACTGGGGCTGTACTGGGTTCTACTTGGGATGAACTGGGCTGTACTGGGGTTGTACTGGTCTGTACTGGGAGGAAGTAGAGGAGGGGGCATGGGCTGTTCCAGCCTCCTCGACATGCCATTTGCCGAGCGTCCTGCCAATCACGGCTATCAGCCAATCAGCGCCAGGTATCTGGGCCTGGGGGTGGTGCCTAGATGGACACCACCTTTTTTTTGACTACAACTCCCATCATGCCTTGCGGCCATATACAGCCACTTTCGAGCTGGGACTACAAGCCTGTCATGCCCCGCGCTCCACAGAACCCCGGGATCCGCCCGCATCTGTCCCACAAGTGTCCCCCAGACCCTCCAGGATCCCTCAGTGCCCCCTCAGCGCCCATTCGGGACCCCCCGAAATGTCCCCGTATCCTCTGAGTGCTGCCAACCCCACAGATGCCCGGTACAGCCACTTCTGGGAATTCATCTCCTCTCAACCCTCGCAGCCCCAGAGCCCCTCACAACACAGTCCCGCGCTGAAAATTCCTGCCGTGTCCCGCGCCCGAAAGAGCCCGATTGGAGCTCCCAAGCTCCCCCCGAGGGCTCCCGAACCGTTTACGTTCCCCCTCAGGGCCTCAAGTCGCTGCTCGGACGCAAAAAGTGTCTCCCAAGAGCCTTCCCGGACCCCCAAACATCGTGTTCGAGCCACTTCCGGGACTACAGCTCCCATCATGCTCCGGCGCACGTCCAGCGCTATTCCAGCCGGGACTTCATCTCCCGTCATGCCCCGCGCCCCATTGAGAGCCATTGCAGCTGCGCCTAAAACCCCCGTGATGCTCCGCGGCCCAGTTAAACCGTATGATACCCGCGCCTACAACTCCCATCACCCCCCGCGCCCCAGAGAGCCCTACTCGAGCCCCCCAAGGGCCCGCCCAGACCCCGAAGAGCCCCAAATTCCCCTCCCTGACCTCCGAGGGCCCCCCTGGACCCCCAAGTGCTGACCCGGACCCCGAACTGTCCCTCAGAATCCCTGAGTGCCCCTCCAAGTGCTCACCCGCCTCCCCCAAGTGTCGTCCAGACCCTCAAATTCTCTCTGAATTCCCTCCCCAGACCCAAAACTGCTCCAAATATATCCCAGAAATGCCTCTAAGGTACCCATTGATGTCCATTTTTTGCTGTATGAGAACATAATAAATAGGAGGACAGAAGTACTAAAATATTAGCATAAAGAAGGAGAAAAGCCAATAGTTGCAATTAATTAATGAACGGAATTTTATTACTTAGAACCAATGACCAAAAATTTTCTTCGTTTCTAAAAATGCATTGATTTTTCATATAAATTTAAAAATTAGTCAATAAAAATAAAGAATAATACTATTATAAATAAGAAAGATATAACTATAATTTTATTAATTAATTATATTTTAACAATAAAGGAAAATGCATAAAGTTTTCTTATGTTTTAGGATGTCAGTCCCAAATGGCCGATGTCACACATGGCTGTACGAACAAGGTCAGCCTGCAAGGGGCTCATTCTTCTCTGTTCCCAGACCTCCTAAGGTGACATTCACTTTCAAGATCACTTGGGGAATGCTTCTAGCACCTCTTCAATGAACTGAAAAGTAGAAATATATTCCCTTGACTGAAAAGTCATGAGGTGAACTTTCAAATCTTCCTCCTGAACAGAGCTCCAAACTGACTCCAATTGAAATTAATGGGCAAGGAGAACCTGCTCCTTTTGGATGCCTTCATTGAGCGATCAGCTCTGGGTGGGGGCCCCAGGGGTCGCGCACACCGCCGCTGCTCCCTTTGGCAATGCAGAGGAGGAGGCAGACAGTTTTGCTCCACAGCAGACCTGGGGCTTCCATCCTCCCGGGCGTGCCTAGGAAGTCGCTTTTTGGCTCATCGTCCAGGGTCCTCATTCTGACCCAGTTCCAGTCAGGCCACGGTAACATCTAACACCTTGCTGGTGGAATAGGAGAACTTTTCACTAGTAGGACCCCTTGCTTAGTTCCTTAAATCTTTGGCCAGCTTGTTGTTTTTAGGGTCTTTCATTGGATTTTCTTGAATGTCTCTTTGTTTGCATATTTTCCTGGGGATGTTACCCGGCGGCATGTTGGGGAGCAGCGAAGGCAGTACCCGAGAGATGCAACAAGGGTACCAGTAAGGTAAGGGGATTTACAGGGGGGTAACTTAATGGTTTAACATTTAATAACGATTTAATTAACACAATTAACTTGTTACAATTTCAGATTAACATTAACAGCTCTAATTGTATTAATTTGTGAACTTGTTCATAACAACTCCCCCCTTTATTCCTTTCATCCGTCCAATGCCCGTATCAATTTGCTGTTTCTAGCTCTTGGAAATGAAATTTCTTGAGTTTTTGGTATTTAATGTATATTTCTTTTGCAGTCTTGTGTTTCTGCTTCTGGCTTTCCATTAACATTATATTTGCTTGTCTCTGAGTACTTATCTCAGGAAGTTGAATACTTGCTTGGACTGTGGAAGTTAGTATTCAGACTAAACAGGGGAACAGACATGGTAGAAACAAAAATCCAGTCATTGAACAGACAGGTATAAACGCAGCCCTTTTCCACCACGTTCCTTTAAAGGACCAGAACTCGTCACACCAGTTACTATTTTTTAAAGGTGTCCACTCTTTTGAGTCCCTACATAAGCCAATTTGTGCATTTCCTTAGAGATGTTGTTAATTACTGCAATTTTATCATCAATCTCCAATCAGCACTCAGAAGAGTTGAATTTTCCACTTATTCCTCCTTCATCAGCCAATTGGTAATCTACAGCCAGTCTAATTTGATAAATTACTGCTCTTGTTTGGGACAATTGGTCACTTATATGCTCGAATCCAGCGCTGTTTGATTAGAAACTTTTTCAAGCACTGCTTGGAGCCTGCTTATCCTATTTAACACATAGACAGGGGTACAGCAGCCCCAGGATCCATCTTGAGCCCATGTGACCAGCCCATAAGTTTGGATAATTTCTTCTGGAGTCCACACTTTGCTCTTCCATACTTGTGTCCCCACCATGTCAATTGCATCTCTTTTCTTTTTGTTGTCTTTCCTTAAATCATCACATACTGGGCACTCCTAGGTGTGCTCCTGATTCCTTAGGTAGTAGGAGAAAGGCTGGTTTGATGACCCCTATGGTACAGCTCCCTGTCCAGTGTCGGGGTAACTTTGTATAGGCTGTGTCTCCACAGATCCACAAAACAAATACTCTGGGGCTTGCCAGAACCCATCTCTGGTTTCATCTGGTAATTCTCAAAATTTTGGCTGTTCTCTAATTCCCCAAAATGGGTTTATTCTTTTTGCTGTACATTAATATGACTTATATCCTTCATGATATATACATCCCTTTTCTCTTTCTCCACCAGCCCAATATGTATTGGGCTCCTTTGGGACAAATTTGGTATCCAAGTTCTTTATTATTAAATATCTTTTACATGCCATTTTTCCTACAGGGGTGTTGTATCTCCTCCCTGTTCTCAGTATGCATTCTTCACCTATAATTTTTGATTTAAGGTTCCATTTTTCTTTCCCCCTGGATGTCAAAGATTTGTATTCTAATTTAGTTTGTTTCCATCTTAAAATTTCTAGTGGGCTTAGACTAATTCCCTCCCAGAGCCAAATTTCAGTCATTTGTGTGCTTCTGCAAACCCAACATTTGGTTAGGTTTAACTCTTTGCTTATCTTTTCTACTAGATCTATAAATAATTTTTTTTCCAAGGGGAAGTCTGGACTACCTCTCTCCCTTGTCAGCTGTTTTTCCTTTACCAGGTCTTTTAACCCTTCGTGCTGGAAGCAAAACCAGGATTCTCCTACTGGGCATTCCCCAAGCAGGCGTTGCCTGTAAGAGGCCGTATTCCTGGTAGCCCAATAGACCTTCCCATCTTCTCGACAGGTAATTAATTGAGAGTGATTAAACAGCTCGGGTTTATGTTGGTGTGGACTCTGAATAGGGACTTCAGGTCTTCCCCATCATAGATGGGATAATAACATTTGGTGCAAGGGTCCTTATCTCTGCTGAGAGCACCACTCATCAGCAGCATCAGCACCAGTTTTCCCAAGGGGCCATTTCTCCCATGCTTGCTTCCCCTGGTCTTGCCTCTTGGATCTGAGGTCCTTCCAGGGATTTGATAGAGTCCCTCTACACTGGCTGTTTCACCCTCTATCTGCATATTTTTACTGCCTTTTGGGAAAGCTCAGCAGGAGAACCTAATTTCTATTAATTTTCTAGAGGGGGTGATTCTAACTTTTCAGCTCTTAAAACACTTTTTAACACCCACCACATTACAACAAATCTCTGAACTCTTGTAATAGCTTATAAAAACAACTCTTTAACTCTGCTTTCAGTCTTTGTCAGTCCTTGTTTTTTTGTTAAG
This sequence comes from Geothlypis trichas, assembly GCA_009764595.1. NCBI lineage: Eukaryota > Metazoa > Chordata > Aves > Passeriformes > Parulidae > Geothlypis > Geothlypis trichas. The sequence goes on from WSPJ01000045.1 coordinate 26,432, forward strand.
AATTATCTTTAGATCTTTTGGATCCTGGATTACAGTCCACTATTGTGAATTGGTGGATGAGGTTCTTTCTGCTGGTCCTGTGGATGGTGCAAGGGAGTTGGGTCTTTCCTTGGGAGGTGTTACCGGCCCTTTGGCTCCAGTAATATGTGTCCAACCCTTTTCTCGATCCATATCGCCGTGTGTGCAGTCAGCAACACCTGAAAGGGACCTTCAAATTTGGGTGTTAAAGGCACATTGTTCCATGATTTAATTAGTATCCAATCCCCAGGGTGAATGTCATGCAAATTTGTATCGTGAGGAGAGGTTTGGGGTGTATATCCCTTTTTTCGAAGGCCCTCTAAGGTGTTTCCAATAGCTTCTACATATGTCTGTGTAGCCACTTCTACATCTAAATAATTTCCATTGCCATAGGGGGACAGTAAGAAGGGAAGCCCAAACATCATATCTGAGTGGGAGACCCCTATATCCACTTGGGGTCTTGTTCTAATGTGGAGCAAGGCTAAGGGTAGGCACTGCAGCCAATTTAATTTGGTCTCAGGTATTAATTTTGTCAACACATTTTTAAGCATTTTATTCATCCTTTCAACTCCGCCTGAGCTCTGGGGATGCCATGGAGTATGTGGTCTCCATTTCATCCCCAAGGCTTCAATTACTCACTGTGAGGCCTGAGCAGCAAAGTGAGGCCCTCTATCAGAATTGATAGTGTTTACTGAACCATACCAGAATATCTTCCAGGATTATCTTTGTGACCACTTCTGCAGTCTCCTTTTTTGGTGGGAAAAGCCCCTACCCAATGGGTGAGGTGGTCTACTATTACCAATAGATGTTTGTATCCCTGTACTGGAGGCATTTCAGTGAAGTCTATCTGTATGTTTGGAAATGGTCTTAGAGCCAATTCTCTTCCTCAGGATTCTATTTTCCTCATTACCTTTTGGTTTATCTTTTGACAAATCACACATCCTTTAGTTATTGTTCTGGCTAAATCATACACTCCAATGCATAGATTTTCTCTCAGGAAGTGGTTGCACAGTCCCTGGGTTCCCCAGTGTGTTAGTTCGTGTATTTCTGTTAATACTTTCCGTGCTAATGCTTGGTTTAGAAACTTCCTCCCTTCTTGGGTTAACCATTCCCCACGTTCCCCTTGGTGTAACTTCAGTTCCTCTATCACCTTTTGTTCTTTCTCACTGAAGATTGGCCTTACTTTGTGTTCCTTTTGTCCGGCTTTCCTTTCTAACTTAAAAATCTTAATTGGTTCTCCTAATTCTAAGGCTGCTTCCTTGGCCATTTGGTCAGCAAGTTTATTCCCTTTTATCTCAAGGGTATCCCCTTTTTGGTGTCCTTTTATGTGCACAATCACTATTTCTGTTGGCTTTTGTAAAGATTTTAATACTAACTTCATTAGCTCTGCATGTACTAAATTTTTTACTTTAGAATTTCGATACCCACCCACCTCCCAGATCTTACCAAATGCATGGACTATGCCAAATGCACATTGCAAATCTGTGTAAATGGTGCCATAGTCTTTCTCTAACAAATCTAGTCCCCTTTTTAATGCATATACTTCACAGCACTGGGCTGACCAATTCAAAAACAGTTTCCCTTTTTCTAAGACTTCCATGTCTTTACCCTCTACTATCACACACCCAGAAACTCTTTTCCCAGTGATCACTGTAGAGGACCCGTCTATGAGCAGCACTCTCCCATAAGGGAAGGGTACATCTCCAATGTCTTCCCTTACTTTTGTTTCCATGCGTATTAATTCGAGGCAATTGTGCTCTAAATTGTCCACAGGTTCTCCAGAAAGGAATTGAGCAGGATTAAGACACTTAGAGGTAGTGAGGTCTAAATTATTAGTATCTGTTAGGATAATTTCATATTTTAAAATCCTGGAGTCAGTGAGCCATTGCTGGGCCCTTTGACTAAGAACCATTCTAATATCATGTGTTGTGTGCAGTTTAATCTTTCCCTGTAATGTTAATTTCTGGGCTTCTTCTATCAAAACTGCTGCAGCTGCAATTGCTTGCAGACAGGTTGGCCACCCCCGGGCTACAGGATCTAGTAATTTTGACAGAAAAATTGTGGGTGTTCAGGATCCTCCCCATTCTTGGATAAGCACCCCATAGGCAATTCCTTCTTCTGCACTTACAAAGGTATCAAATTCCTTCCTAAGATGGATCAAACTTAGTACTGGGGCTGAAGATAATTTTTCTTTAGATCTTGCAATTGCTAGTCATCATCCATTGTCCATTTGATTAGTTCCTGGTCTACCAATTTTTTGTACAAAAATTTCACACTCTGTGTGTAATTATTTATCCACAATTTGCAATTACCAAATAATCACAGGAGTTTTCTTATGTCCCTCTTAGTTTTAGGATCCGGGATAGAAATAATTCCTGTAATTCTTTCAGAACTTAATTTTTTATACCCTCTTCCAATCATGTGTCCCAGATAGGTGACTCCAGGTTCTACAAATTGCAGTTTATCCTGCGATACCTTCAGCCCCTTTTCCCCTAGGAAATTTAATAGTTGTATACTGACAATATTGACTTCACTGTCCTGTTATCCAGATATAAGTAAATCATCGATGTATTGCAATATTTTTATTTCTTCTTTAGGATGGAATTGATCCAATAATTCTTCTAGCAGCTGCCCAAACAGATTAGGGGACTCAGTAAATCCTTGTGGTAAGAGTGTCCACCTTAACTGCATTTTCCGGTTTCTATCCAGAAGTTCCCACTCAAACACAAACCAATCCCAGCAATCTTCTGCCAAGGGATAAGACCAAAAAGCATCTTTAAAGTCTATGATAGTAAACCAGGCGTGCTCTCTTGGGATCTGACTCAGCAATGTGTATGGATTGGGCACTACAGGGTGTCTCGCAATAGTGCCCTGATTTACTTCCCTTAAATCCTGGACCAATCTACATTTTCCCTCAGCCTTTTTGATAGCTAATATGGGGGTATTATGGGGGGGACATACACAGTTCTAGGATACCTTCCCTTAATAGGTGTTTGACCACAGGTGCCAATCCCTTCCTTCCCTCTGATGATACGGGATATTGTTTCACCTGTATGGGAGAAGTGCCTTTGTTCATGTCTACCTTTATTGGTGGAATATTCAAACATCCATATTTTCCCTCTTCTGCCCACAACTCGGGGTGAATCTCATCTAATCTCTTTAGGTTAACCTCATAAGTCTGACCACCACTTTCCCGTTCTCTGGTATGATCCCCACTCCCAACAGGACTTGTCTCTTCCCAACAGATTGGTTTCTAGACTGGGCAGATAGATAATATCTACTATATATTGCCTTGAATTTCTTTTTATTTCTACATTTTTGACAACTGGTGCTCTAAACGGTTTCCCTTCTTCCCCTGATAATCCACAGGTCTTATCCCCAATGGTCATCCCCACGGGTAGCTTATTAATACTTGATCTATCAGCTCCTGTATCCACAAGGAATTCAAAGTTTTCATCTTGGGGGCCCACATTGAAGTTTACTAGGGGCTCTTCTTGGTGTCTCATGGGATCTCATGACACCCCCAGTCGTCACCCCTCAAGACCCATTCCAAAGCCTCCTGTTCCTGTGCAATTGTTTCATCTATCCACAATTTCTTGCAATCTTTCCTAAAGTGTCTGACCTCCCCACTATAATAACATGCCCTATCATTAGGTACTCCTTCTGTCTTTCTTGGTCTTGCCCTATCTTTTCTAAATCCTGTTTTGTCCCAGTATCGCCCTACAGAGGGTGTTGGCTCTCTTTGACCTATTCCAGGAGACCGCACTGATGGATTGTTATCAGCCCCGACACTTTCCCAAGCTACAGCTACCATTATTCTGGCTTTTGCTTTTGCCTTCTTCTCTTCCCTCCTTAGGTAAACCCTCAGAGCCTCTTTTAATAACTCATTTATACTTTTCTCTTGCCAGTCTTTGATTTCTTCCAACTTTCTCCTCATGTCGGGCCAAGATTTCGTAACAAATTGTACTTTTAAAAGTACTTGTCCCTCTGGACTATTGGGGTCTATATTGGAATATAACTGAAAATTCCTCCTCAATCTATTGAGCCAACTTGCTGGAGTCTTATCTTTTTTTGGGTACCCTCAAAGGCCAATTTGGTGTTACTACTATGAGGGAGAGATTCTTTTATGCCTTTAATTATCAGAGACCAGTAGTCTCTCATATTCCTTCCGCCTTCTTCCTGATTTGGATGCCACCCTGGATCTACTAGAGGCATCTTAAGGTCTCCAGGAGGCCCTATTCTATTCTCGCTCTCCCAAATCCTTATTCCTGCTGCTCTGATCATTCTGACCTCCTCAGGACAAAACAAGATATTAAGTATGCAGTTTAACTCTCCCCAGGTGTACATGTTAGGTCCAAGGAACTGGTCCACCTGATTTGAAATGCCCACTGGATCTTCCACTAAATTTCCTAACTCCTTTTTAAAATCATGAACTTCCGAGGCCATGAGTGGTGCATTTACAAATCCTACTCCTCCCAACATCCCACCCATTGGGACTTCCCTGAGGGGCGTCATTTTTTCAGGTTTTGATGTCCTTGACCTAGTGTTACGCCAGGGGCCATCAATACTGTTGTCAGTTTGGGAAGTCACCTGGAATGTAGAGTCTTGCTGGTTACTGAAAGAAGGGGACGAACTCAGATCCCCATTAGGAGGTGGTAAGGGGACAGACGTGTGTGAGGGAGAAGAAGGTAAATTCATGGTACTGGAATTGGGAGCCACATTTGGGGATAGTAATGAAAGGGCTGGAGAGGGAGGTGTACATTTATCAGGGCTGGGGCAGAGTAACTATAGGGATGGGTGAAGGCTGGGGTTTAGGGTTAGGAACATTGGGAGGAGGTGGAGTTAAGAGTGCTGTTGAGGGAGAGAGAGAGGTTGCTGGAAGGGCTAAATTTGTTGCTGGAAGGGCCCGGCAAGGGAGTTGGGGTAGAGGGAGAGGTTGAGGAAGGAACTGGGATAATTGCTGGGAGAGTAGGTACAGGATTGGGGTCTTGCATAGGGGCATTAGGAGGAGGTGGTGGTGGGATTAATGTTGGAGGAGCAGGTAAAGGGTTGGGGTTTAGAACTGGGTAAATTGGAGGAGGAGGTGGTAGGTGATTTAGAGGATTCCAGGTCTTAGTGACTGGTTGTTCTCCCTCACTTTCCTCCTTATCTTTCTCTTTGTTCTTTAATTTACAGATCTTTATGCTCCCTTCACTCACAGCCCCTGCCTGCCAACAGGTGGCATATGTTAATTGTTCTGTATCAGGATTCTCTCAAGTTCGTAAATACTGGTTTAATTGGGAGCACATCCATTATGGGTCACGAGTTCCATACCAAGGCCACTTCCCTTGTAATTTAAACTTTGGCATAATTTCAGTACAATAATAAATCATTTTAACTTGGTCTAAGCTTTTAGTGGCTTCTTGAGAATCCCAGTGGTCTAACAACCGTCCGGGCAGACTGTCTAAGGGAATACTTTTTACCTTCCTTTTTCCTTTAAGGGGGCTTCCTCCTATACTTACACACTGACCCATCCTTAAATGAGTAAACTAAAATCCCAAATGTGCCCCTACCCAAACGGAAATCTACAGACGGGTAACACAAATCTGCAAGTAACTAATGTGTTTCTCAGCTTTTCTTTTTTTTTTTTTTTCAACTAAATACATATAACTTTAATCCAAGCCTTCTCCCCCCTCTTAATTTAACCTAAACCCTTCTTGATCACTCTCACACTTCCACTCTCATACTAAGGAGTAAATTTTATTGGGTAAAAGGATAGGGTTCACTCACTCTCTCTCTTTTACCCAGGTAAACTCACTACACTCACACCTTTTCAGTTCCAAGCTCTGCCTTGGACCTTAGGGCCTATCCTAGTGATCCGACCCCCTGAGTGTATCCCCATGCCTTGCCTCTACCCCAGAGACTCTTGAGCACCCTTTTCGACACATGCCAGGGTCCCCAGTATTAGAATCCCCTCCCTGAGCACCAGGACATTCCCTTGTCTAGCCACCCACCAGGCTGGACTGTGAGTCCAAACCCTGGGCTGGACTGTCCTGTTCTAATACCGTATCCACCTTCCTCACTTTTTTGAACGGAGGTAGGAAGGTTCAGGGAGACTCTGTGTGGTTACCTGGGGGTGTCCCTTCCCAGAAACTGGGATCAACCCAAGCGGGGCCCGGCCCCTTTGCCATCTACCATCCGGCTTGGCTACCCCTCCCCTGTGGAATAGCCCAGGCGAAAGGGATGTGTGCAGGAATGTGTGGTGCCTGTCCTTGCCTTTACCTAAAGACTCCCCACCCCGGTGCTCTTGGGCCGTGGGTTCCCGATCTCCTCCCCGAGATCGCGGCAGCACCACCTGCGGTACGTCCGGCCCGGTCCTGGGCAGTGAGGACCCTCGTGGGCGCTTGGTACCGGCAGTGCCTGGGGGCACCCTGTGATGGGTGTGACCCACTCAGTGTCTGGGTACTCCACACGCCCGGACCTACCTAGACCGCAATGGTCTCACCAAGGGAGACCCAGCCCTGGCACGTGCCACTCACCCCTGGCTATCCCCTGCACGCCCGGGGGCCCTCACTATCCCCAGGAGACGCCTCACTCAGCAGTTCCTCTCGCTTCCCCCTCGTTCCTTTCCGGCCCCCTTGTGGGGGTCTGGAGCAGCGGTACTGGGGGTCCTCACCTGCTTTGAGGGTCCGAGCTGCCGGCCCTCGTCTCACTCACAAACTATTTGCACGCCTCCTATGCCCGACACCGGGGTCACTTACTCCTCTGGCGCTCCTCGGCGTTGCTGGTCCCAGGCTGATCTCTTTGGTCCAGGTACCAGCTGTCCTGGAGGTCCAGGGCGGGCGGCCGTCCTGTTCTGGTGCCCTCCTCAGGCATGGCTATCCGGGATGAGCTCCCAACTGAAATAAATGGGCAAGGAGAGCCTGCTCCTTTTGGATGCCTTTATTGAGTGATCAGCTCTGGGTGGGGGCCCAAGGGGTCACGCACACCGCCGCTGCTCCCTTTGGCAATGCAGAGGAGGAGGTAGACAGTTTTGCTCAACAGCAGACCTGGGGCTTCCATCCTCCCGGGCGTGCCTAGGAAGTCGCTTTTTGGCTCATCGTCCAGGGTCCTCATTCTGACCCAGTTCCAGTCAGGTCATGGTGACATCTAAAACCTTGCTGGTGGAATAGAAGAACTTTTCACTAGTAGGACCCATTGCTTAGTTCCTTAAATCTTCTGCCAGCTTGTTGTTTTTAGGGTCTTTCATTGGATTTTCTTGAATGTCTTTTAGTTTACTTATTTTCCTGGGGATGTTACCCAATGCCATGCTGGGGAGCAGTGGAGGCAGCACCAGGCAGATGCAACAAAGTTACTAGTATGGTAAGGGGATTAACAGCGGGGGCAACTTAAAGATTCAACATTAAACAGCAATTTAAATAACACAATTAACTTGTTAATATTTCTGATTAACATTAATGGTGGGGGTGACTTAAAGATTTAACATTTAACAACAATTTAAATACACAATTCACTTGTAGCAGTTTCAGATTAACACTAACAACTCTAATTGTATTAACTTGTGAACTTGCTCATAACACTGCCCCTGCATGCTCAGCCAGGCTGAGATGGACACTGATGGTTTCTGGGCCAGGCTCTCTGAGCCCAGCCCAGCTCCCTGCAAGCTCTGCCAGCTGCCCTGAGCTCTGGCCAGCACCAAGGGCCTCTCTGATCCCAGCCCAGCCCAGCTGGCTCTGGCCCCACAGCTCTGCTCAGCCCAGGCTGCTCTGGGCACTGCCCCATGGCCTCAGCCCCTGGCAAGGGCACAGCAGCAGCTGCAGCTGCCACAGGACTCAGCCCCAGCATGGGGGAACGTGCCTGGCCAAGGGAAAGGAGGCTCCCTGGCTGCCCTGCTCTCCTCTGCAGGAGATGCTGAGAGCTCTGCAGCCCCTGCTGCCATCCCATCTGCCCAGGGCAGCACAAGAGCCCCGGCCTTGGGGCCCCCAAGAGCTGCTCCTGCTCCAGGCCCAGGGCCCATGCCAAAGCTGGGGCAGCCACAAAGCTGTGCCCATTTCTATTCATTCCTGCTCTGATCAGGATGGATCCTCAGCACCTTGGAAGTTGGTGATGAATTTTACTTTTCCAGAGGCCTCTTCTTTCGTGAGCTCTTCATTTGAGAAATTCAGTGACAAAGGCTCACAAACATTTTTCAATACACCCATAGAACACAAGCCCTTGGAATAATTCAAGTCATCAATTCTTCTCTGGTTAATTAGACAGGTTTCAGAAGTGTATTCAAAGTGAGTCGACTAAATTGAAAACAATGAATAGAGAATTGTTTTGT
>WSPJ01000045.1:35251-109462 GCA_009764595.1 Geothlypis trichas
GCCAAGGGGCAGCTGTCAAACTGTGTGGCACCATGGAGCCAGAGAGGCCATTGTGACACTACAGAGCCCCATGGAACTAAGGATTCATGGAACAGTGCAGGACCCCGTGGAACCAAAGGTCCTTTGTGACACTGTGGCACCAAGGAGACCCCTGTGACACTGCCAGGCCTCATGGAAGCAGGGGACCATTGTGACACCCTGGAACCCCCTGGAAACAAGAGGCCAGTGTGACACATCTGGGCCTGATGGAACCAAGGATCCAATCTGACACCACCACTGTCACACTGCAGAGCCCCATGGAAACAAGGGAACAGGGAACAGGCCTGGCTGGCTTGGCCTGAGTGGTCCAACTGCCCTTGGCATGTTGAGGGTCTCTTCTCATGTACCCTTGAAACCCTGGGGCTCTGGGCTTTCCTTCAAATGGAAAAGAACAGCCTGCCCTTCTAATTCAACCATCCATGGCCAAAACAGGATTCCCCATCTCAGTCATGGGGTTGATCTAGAAATGCAGCTAGGATAGTGAGAACTACATATATTTTAATTCAAAGCTTAATTGAATTTAGAGGTTAAGTTAGAAACAAAGTTAGCTAAGAGATATATTATGATTAGAGCTGAACAAGGTAATTAATTGATACCAGGTGGGGACAACTGAAACAAAGTTTGGAGTGACAGGAGATACATGAAGTATTGTACAAGAGCAGGAATCATAAACACAGCAGAATCCTAAGAGTAATCAAACTATGAAAGGACATTTGGATTGTGATCAGCAGGTCAAGAAACCATGCCAAAGTGACAGGGATGAAGATTTTACTATAAGGAAGATGTTTAGTTCCTCCCCAAGAACCCACTGACCCATGTGTAGAGACCACTGGCTCTATTAAAGAAGACAACTGCCAGCTATAATAGATATTCAGCTGATTAAAATACTAAGCAGTGTGGGTAGTATTTATGTATTAGGTGTCTGGGAAACCATTTGAATATGTAAAACCTTTTTAGATAAATAAGGGGACCAGAGTCTGTGATTCTTTGCACATGTCTTTGGGAGACTACTCCTGACATGCCTGGCACTGTAATAAACACGGTCTATTCAACTTTGATCAGTTGAAGAGTTGTCTGTCTGTGTATCACCTCCAAAATTCCCAATGTCCAGGGACTGCTGCCAGACAAAAAGTTCCATTACCAAGAAGCCTGGCTCACCTTGTCTTCCTGAGAACTGGGTCTCACCTGCCTTCAAACACTGAGCTTTTCTTCCTATGGACAAGAACAATCCCTCCTGCACAGCCAAAATGGGTACTTTTCCTTCAAAATTCCTATATACAAGGGTTTCTCCCAGACAAAAGCTGCGAGGACAGACATTCCTGGCTGGCCTTGGCCTCTGGTGGTTTCCTTTTTTCTGCCCTGAAACACTGGGGCTCCACCCCTTCCTTCCTATGGAAAAAAACCATCCTTCTTCTCCAGGTGCCCATGGCTGAAATTGGTATTCCACCTCCAAAAGTCCTATATCCTGTTGCCTTTTAGGCGTGGCGACCTGGTACTAGACTCGGCACGGTGGCCCAGCTCTGGGGCTCACTCGGTCCATAGGCTCCTGACACCAACGTGGTGGACAGCAAATGGCGTTTATTCAAGAGTCTGGGGGGGTTTTATGGCCTGGGGTCGCCTGTGTCACTTCCTCCAGCCCATGTCCGGCTGGGTGCGACCTTGGTGGGGATTAGAGGTCAAACTGAAGGGTAGGGGGGATGCCCTGTCTGACCGTACAGCCCGAATTCTTCCGCACGCGGGGCCCTGTCTCCCCACATCTCCCCCTCCCCTCATGATTAGTAGAATTCACATAAGGTTAAAAAAAGGTTACAAAATTTCATGGGTTAGTAAAATTAGTACAAAATTATATGTGCGTTAGTAGCTGGCACGCCTTAATGCAATTGTCGGCGCTCGAGAAAGAAAATGTTAGTCATTTCTAAACGCTTTTTAACAAATAGCACCAGTTTGTTTAATATGCAAGGCCCGAAGATTAGGGTTAGTAGGATTATAGTGACCGGGCCTATTAGGGTAGAAATCAGGGTTGTTAGCCATGGAGATTGGTTGAACCAGGATTCAAACCAGCCCTGTTGGGCTTCTCTGTCCCTCTGTCTCTGAGTCAATCTGTTCCAGAGTTCTGCCATGGAGTCTCTGACAACTCCTGTGTGGTCTGCGTAGAAGCAGCATTCCTCCTTCAGGGCAGCACACAGGCCTCCCTGCTGCATGAGCAGGAGGTCCAGTCCTCGCCTGTTTTGCAGGACCACCTCTGAAAGTGAGGAGACTGACTTCTCCAGAAAGGAGATGGATTTCTCGATTCTCTGTAGGTCTTCGTCGATGGTCATTTGCAGCTGGGACAGTCCTTGGTGCTGAGTCGCTAGGGCTGAGACACCTGTAGCCGTTCCAGCTGCTCCCAATCCGAGTAACATTGCTATGGTTATACCTGTTAGTATTTCTCTTTTGTGGAGCCGGCTGGATTCCTCGAAAAGGTGATACACCTCTTCATCTGAGTGGTACAGGACCCTAGGGACAATCAGAACTTGGACACAGAAATCATTAGAATCATTGAAGTTGGCAAGGAACACACAGGGACTCACTCCAGACCGCTGGCAAACCCACATGCCAGATGCGGAGGGGACCACCCACTTATTATTTTTCCTGTTGGGTTCGACTATTTCAGTACAGACGTCTCCTCTCCGTTTAGCCAGGGTTGCATTGCCAAAGCATCTGCCCCGACCTGTGACTTGGCTCAGGGTGATTCCTTTTCGAGGTGTGTTCCACCTACACTGATGAGGGGCATTGGCTGTGGAATAACTGAAGGGGGTATCTAAGGCGACTCCTTCATAAAATGGGGGCTTAACATCATAACAAAGCCAACAGGAGTCAGTTAGGTTAGGGTTAGATTCGTTCAAGGACAGAAAGGTAGCCTCCAACATACGAAGGATTGGGTCTGAATCTGACCCAGCTGAACGGCCTATCTGGAAGGGTTCTGCATCGCTGGTTGGGACATTGATGTCCCTTGTGGGCAAGGTTTTGGGGTAAGTCATGTTTTTCCCTTTTCGTGTACTTTTAATCACTTTGTTGGGTCCAACGGCTCGGGATGCCGATGGTTGGAGCCTGGTAATTCGTACATTCACCCACTGATTTGACCCCTGAAGGACTACTGTCCACGCTTTGCCCACAGCCCAGCTGGGATGATTTGGCTGTAAAACTGTCATGTTGTAATGAGTGCATCTCCGAATTTCAGGGGTCTTATGGCGGTTTCGGTAGTAACTTCCTTGAAGGAAGACGGGTGTTTTGCAGCCTGCAGGTGCCCAGGTGAATTGTAGGAACCTGTCGGGCTCTTGTGGGTCCCACCCAGGCCCTGACGGCCTGGCATCCGTGACTATTGTTTCGCAGCCCCAATGCCCACAGTATCCCCACCCTGGGTTATTACAGTAACTTTTTCCTGGGTTTGAAGCTGGGCACCAGTAGGATAGGTACATGTGTGTGGCGTGTGAGGAATGGGGGTCTACCTTTGGTTGTCCTGGAAACAGGTTGGTAACACGAAGCACGAAGGATGGGGTGTTCGGTGTGGTGATGTCTCCGAGCATCTTATCATCGGTAAGATGTCTCATGACCCACCTGAAGGGCTGATGGGGGTAGTGGTTTGGGCTGGTTTGCCCTCTGGCGACAAGGCCTAGCAGCAATATCACACAGAAGCACTGTTGCTGCTTGGGCCTCATCCTTGGGGGTCTCTCAGGCACTGTCTGGCGGTTTGGTGGTCTGTCCTCTGGAAGGGGAATGTACGCGTCCCGAGGGCGTCCTATTAGCATGTCCTGCAAACAGAAACTCACAGTTCTCATCAGTCTCATCCTGCTTACTGTGAAGGTCAGGTTTGATGGACCTGAGCGGGCACCACCTGATTTTGCCGTCCTTTTTGACAGCTGCGTACCCTCGCCCTGTGAGTACCAGTTTCCAGCCCTCTTCCCATTCCCCTAGTTCATTTTTGATCACCACCTGTGGGCCTTCCTCTAGTGCTCGAGTGGCCCAGTGCCTCTGGGCCGGACTGTTTGTTTCATCCCCCTAGGGTATTGGTTTAACGCTAGCAGTGCAGTCGCTAGTATCCGTGCCTGGTCACTCGTGGGAATGGCATTAGTGTAGCCTTCCGCTTTTGCTATTACTTCCAGCTTATTTTTCAGGGTCTGGTTTGCTCTTTCCACGATGGCTTGTCCGGTGCTGTTGTAGGGGATGCCGTGTACCAAGGTGATGTTCCATTTCGAGACGAATTCTTGCACTGTCTTTGAGATGAAATTTGGACCGTTGTCTGTTTTGATTTGTTTTGGAACTCCGAGCCATGCCATGGCTGTCAGCCAATGTTGTATTGTCGCTTTGGAGTCGGTCTTGAGGTGCTGTGTGGCCACAATCATGCCGCTGTACGTATCTACAGTAACTGCGAGCCACGCTCGGGGTTTCAACAGCTGGCATTGTGTAAAGTCTGTTTGCCATATCTCTGAGGCTTTGAGGCCTCTGGGGTTGACGCCACCTGACCACAGTGGTGACTTCTGGCAGTGGGGGCAAGTGGCAACGATGTGCTTTGCGTCCGCGGTAGAAATCCCGCACCTTTTTGCTAGCGCTTTGGCTCCGATGTGAAGGGATTCATGCAACTGGCGAGCTTCTATCAGCGTCCAAATGCCTTTTGCAGCGGCGTCAGCCTTGTCGTTGCCTATTTGATAAAATCCTTTGATTGGGTCGTGGCTGTTGACATGGATGACAGATATGGTGCCTTTCCGTGAGTAGAGTGCTTCCTCCAGCATCATTGCCGCTGTGGACACTGACACACCTGGCCTGGACATAGCCAGGCAGAGCTTGGCCACAAATATGGAGTCAGTCACAATGTTAAGGTGTTCTTCTGGGAACAATCCACACGCTAACACCACGGCTGCTGCTTCAAGCTGTTGGGCCGAAAGCGTGGGGTCGATTGTCTTGATGCGTTGCCACTGTTCTCCTGACTGCCATACTGCTGCTGCGGTGGAGGTCTGCGATGATGCGTCTGTGAAGATGGTTGGCCCTGCCCGCGGTCGGTCGGTTACCTTTGGTGGGAGGTCGATGTCGATGACCGTGAGCAGCCGAGTCCAAGGGGGTTTTTCTGCATAGCGAGTCTCTCCTCCAAAGCCTGCAAGGGCCACAGCTAGATGCTCTGATATTGTTGTTGACTCCGGGGGGAGCTGTTTGCGGAAGGGCAGGTATATCTTGGAAGGTTCGATGCCCAGATGTCTTAGGGCAAGTTTCCTGCCTTTCATGATTAGGCTGCTGAGACATTCGACTCCTGGGGAAAAGGCACGTGACGGTTTCCCCAGGACCACCAATAGAATCGGCTGGGCCTTGTCGGGGGGTCCTTGGGCTAAGGCTCCCACTCCCCCCTTTTTTGTAAAGTGGACGTACAGGTCAACTGGTACACTTGGATCCCACCTGGTGAGTGTGCTCTCTGACATCTGGCGTTCGATGAAGTTGAGCGAATTTATCGCTTCCGGTGTCAGGGTTTTCTGATCCCATGGGTGCTTTCCTTTCAAGAGTTCGTGAAGTGGGTCCATGACCTCGGGTGGGATCAGGACGATGTTGCGGAGCCATTGCAGGGACCCTACCAACTGTTGCACGTCGTGGAGTGTTTTGATGTCTCGGCGGATCTTCATCTGGGGAGGAGTGACGTGGCAGCTTGTGATTCCCACTCCTAGGAAGGTTACACACGGTCCCTTTTTTATTTTGGCACTTGCTACCTCAAAGCCATTTGTCTTTAAGGTCTCAGAGATGGTTGATATCAGCCGGTCTATTTGTTCTGTGGATGGTGCAGCGATCAGGATGTCGTCCATGTACTGCACAATGGTTGCAGTTGGATTGCTCTCCCGGACAGGTGCAAGGGCTCGGTCCACTGTGATCTGGCAGATGGTGGGGGAGTCAACCATTCCTTGTGGCAGCATTCTCCACTGGAAACGTAGGCTAGGCCGCTGACTGTTTGGGAAGACGATGGAAAAAGCAAACCTCTCCTTGTCGTCTTCGTGCAGGTGAATAGAAAAGAAGCAGTCTTTAATGTCAAGCACTGCACAGGGTTGTCCTCTCGGTATCATCGAGTTCATGGGCAGCGAAGTTTGTACGGGTCCCATAGGCTGGATTCTCTTGTTCACTTCTCGCAGGTCGTGCAGGAGACGAAAGCCTTCACCGGACCGCTTAGGTATCACGAAAATCGGGGTGTTCCATGGGCTCGTGGAGGGTTCTATATGATTCTTCTGTAACTCACGGCTAACTAACTCAATGAGGGCAGTCATTCGAGGCGTTGACAGGGGCCACTGGCCGACCCACACAGGATCAGTTGATTTCCACGTCAACTTGATGGGTAACGGCGGGTATGCGGCAGTGGCCCTCAGAATAAATTTGTCACCCTAACGTCCAGCAGGGCTAGTGCATCCCTCCCCAGCAAGGGTGGGCAATCCGACATGACATACGTAGTGAGGGCGATAGTTCTCCCTGCTCCTCTCTCGGTGCAGAGGGTTATTGCTACTGGTTGCATGCTTTTGCGGGCTCGGGACAGTCCTCCAACCCCACCCACCATGGGGGCTTCTGTTAGTTTCCAGGACGGAGGCCAGTGTATGTCAGGAATGACAGTGACATCTGACCCTGTGTCCACCCAAAAGGGAAGGCAGATGGCTGAGTCGTCAGAGCTGTTGTGGAGACGACACACTGCCCACACGATCAGAGGGTGCTTGCCCACCTTCGCAGCGAAGGCCACCCATGGGTCCCGTTCCCATGCTTTCATGGCCAAAGCAACCCAGGGGCCTTGTCTCCAGGGAGCTGTGCTTGGTATTCCTGAGGTGCAGGTGGGTTGGGTTGAGCCACTGGCTGGGCGACAAAGTTGGTCATTTCTTGGGGGGGCAGTGGAAATGGGAGCCCTATACCCCAGTGGGAGTTGCAGTGGCTGGGCCGCACTATGTTCCAGGTGGGAGGGGGCTGGATACGGCCCGGCTGCCCCCCCCCTTTCCCGTTTCCCTGAGGCTTGGATCTGCATTCCTTGGCTAGGTGCCCCTTCTTTCCACATGCCCAGCATGGTCCCCTAAATCTCCCCTGCCGTGGTGGGGCAGTTGCTGGTGGGCGTCCCGACTGGGGGCAGTTCACTGCCACATGCCCCGCTTGTCCACACTTAGCACATGCCATGCTGGTTATTGCAGTGTGAACTGCTGCTTGTATCGGTGCTAGATGTTCTTCTTTTGCAACGTGTCTGATCATAGTAGCTATATTTGACCCAGGTGGCAGTGATCTTAAAATGTCCTTGGTGGCTGAATTGCACTGCTGGCGTAGGCATTCTGCCAGAACCGGGCCCTTCGCCTCTGAAGGCAATGCAGAGGAGTCTAATGCTGACTGTAAGCGGTCAACGAATTGAGTAAAACTCTCACTCTCACTCTGCTTTATAGTAGACCATGGTGATGCTTTAACTATTACCTTAGAGGCAACCCGAATAGCTTCTCTGGCAGCTCTAGTTGTTGTCATCACCTCATGAGCCCTCAGGCCTTCTGCCTGTGCCTGAGGTGTAATCATAGTGGCATCTGTTCCCATTAGCCTCTGTAAACTAGAGCCATGCAAAGGATGATCTGCCCCTGTTACCAAAGCTAGCTGCTTTGTACAATTATCTTCCCACTCTTGCTTGAAGACTATCATCCCTGCCCCATCAAAGATGAGCCTGCAAGTTTGTTTTATATCAAAGGGTAACATATCATCACCTCCAAAAACGCTGTCAATGAGTGTGGAAACCATGGCAGAATTAATTCCCTTTTCTGCAATAGCTTTAGTAATTGCTTGTATATCTTTCGGATTTACCGGAGAGTAAGTCCTTTGGTTTCCGCCTGCCCCCCCCAGGCGGACTGGGAATACCAGTGTAGAAGCCGGGGCATATTCAGCACATGCAATCTTTATTTTTCGCCAGTCAGTAAGAGGAGTTTGATCTTTCTGTGATATACCCTTAATCCATGCAGGAGCATTGTGGTTTGTGATCTTATATACCACCGGTTTGTTTTTCTTAAAGCCAGAGTCCGAGTCGGAATCCTCTGACCGGCATTCGCCTTCTCCCCAGCTCGAGTCAGACTCAGAGCCGGAAGTAGACTGGCTAGATACTTCCGGGCTACTCTGCTTTTTCCTCCGGCTGCGACCCCGCCCCTTGCGGGGGTCGGGCCGTTCCCTCCCCCTGGGCTCCCTCCGCCTCCTGGGGGAGGTCCTTTCCTTATAGGGACCCAGGGAGAACGGAGCGCTCTGATTGGTTTTGTGCCCCTTCTCGGGGGCCGCCCCTCCTCCCTGCTCGCCCATGCCTGCACCATTAGACAAATATGCATTTCCGCCCCCCTCCTCCTGTGTCCCGTCCTGCCTGCCTGCTCCGGCGCCATTTTCAAACCCATATGGCGGCGGTGGAGTTTTATCAGGGGCTTCATGGAGCGATGCTTCGGCCGCCCCCCGCGCCTCCTCCGCGAGACCCCGCCAAAACGTTCGCGCGGACTCCCCCCCTCTGACGGTGAGTCCGATTGCTGAGGGGGCTCCGGCGCTCCCGCCTCCGCGGGGGCCTCCGTGCTCCCGACCTGATGGGGGTCCGCCGGGGTCTGCGTTGCCGCGCCCACGCCCAGTGGTGGCATAGCAAGCAGGCAAGACTGCGCTGCTTTCCAAACGTCCTGCTCTTGTCGAGCTTTTTGCAGTGCTCGGCAGAGCCTGCCCCAGGATTTCAGGGCTTTTCCCGAGCCGGAGGACATAGTGTCCTCAGCCAGGACCTTAGTACATTTTTCCCAGATCTCTGGGTGCAATACTTCTATCGGGCTCTCTATAGCCCCAAGCTCAAGGAGTCTCGAAAGTGCAAGACATAAATCCTTGTGCTTACATTCAATACCCCACTGAGTATGAATTTGATGTACGACCTTAGCGATGGCTTCCATTGTCCACTCTGGTCCAGGAGGCGTCCCTCCGCGCCGCACGCTCTCGCCGTGCAGCCGCCGGTCCCGTGTCCAGGCGAAACCCAAATCCCAGGCGCTGAGCGATCCCGGGTGTTCGGCACCAGATGTTGCCTTTTAGGCGTGGCGACCTGGTACTAGACTCGGCACGGTGGCCCAGCTCTGGGGCTCACTCGGTCCATAGGCTCCTGACACCAACGTGGTGGACAGCAAATGGCGTTTATTCAAGAGTCTGGGGGGGTTTTATGGCCTGAGGTCGCCTGTGTCACTTCCTCCAGCCCATGTCCGGCTGGGTGCGACCTTGGTGGGGATTAGAGGTCAAACTGAAGGGTAGGGGGGATGCCCTGTCTGACCGTACAGCCCGAATTCTTCCGCACGCGGGGCCCTGTCTCCCCACAATATCCAGTGATGGCTCCTACACAAAAGCTGTGATTATAGACAGATCTGGCTGGCCTTGGCCTCCTGAGGGCTGGATCTCACCTGCCTTCAAAACAAAGGGACTCCATGCTTTCCTTTCCATGGGAAAGAGCTGGCCTTGTCCTCGAGGCACAAATGGCTGATATTGGGGTTCCACATTCAAAATTTCAAATATCCAGGGGTTGCTCCTGGACAAACCTGCCAGGACAGACAGAAGTGTCTGCCCTTGGTCTCTGGTGACTGCAGTTCATCAGCCCCTGGAACACTGGGTCTCTGTGGTTTCTTTCCTATGGAGACCATGGTGACACTGTGGGGCCTTCTGAAATGCAGAGATCCTTGTGGCACTGTGAGGACCCCGTGGCACCAAGGCCATCACTGTGGCTCTGTTGGGCCACATGGTCCCAAGGGCCCAGTGTGGAGCAGCAGGGCTTTGTGGAACCAAGACGCCATTGCTGCATTCCAGGGCCTCGTGGAACCAAAGGGTCGTTGTGATCCTGCAGGGCACCGTGGATCCATGGAGAGCATTGTGGAATTGCAAGGGCCCATGGAATCATGGAGACCATTGTGACACTGTGGGGCTCCAGGGAACCAAAGGGCCACTGTGACCCTGCAGGGCCTCATGGAAGCACGGGGCCATTGTGACATTGCAGAAGCAAGGAGAACATTGTGACACTGCAGGGCCTCATGGAACCAAGGGGACATGGAACAGGTCTGGCTGGTTTGGCCTCCCAGGGGCCACCGGAAGATCCAGCTGATCTGGGAATGTTAAGGGCTGCCTCTCATCAGCCCCAGGAGAACTGGGGCTCTGTGCTTTCCTTCCTATGGAAAAGAACCTCCCTCTGTCCAGGTGTCCATGGCCAAAACTGATATTCCCTCTGAAAAATTCCCTGTATACAGGGGTTCTCCCAGACAAAAGCTGCCAGGACAGAGAGCTCTGTCTGGCCTTGGCTCTGGTGGTCACCACTCATCTCAAGGAGACCCTGAGGAAAGTATTTGAACAGATTTGACTACTGGAACATCAATGAGGCTCTCCTCCTCTGAAAAACTCAGACGTGCTCATTGTGTAATATGAAATATTATTTTCAGCTAGATAATATTAATCTTATCCCTCTACCAGTGTTATCTGACACAAAACACCTCCTCTACATATGGATCCAGGTCACCTGTATAAGCAAACACAAGAAAGAATGCAGCAGGAATGATTTGTCTATCCTTCCGTCTGTCCCATTTCCTCTGGAGCTGGAGGTGCAGCCCCAGCCCTTGGCAGGGCTCAGGGGCTCACAAGCTCAGCTCCCACCCAGAGAACATGCAGACCCTGGGCTGCTCTTCTTGGCCCCTGCACGCTCAGCCAGGCTGAGATGGACACTGATGGTTTCTGGGCCAGGCTCTCTGAGCCCAGCCCAGCTCCCTGCAAGCTCTGCCAGCTGCCCTGAGCTCTGGCCAGCACCAAGGGCCTCTCTGATCCCAGCCCAGCCCAGCCGGCTCTGGCCCCACAGCTCTGCTCAGCCCAGGCTGCTCTGGGCACGGCCCCACGGCCTCAGCCCCTGGCAAGGGCACAGCAGCAGCTGCAGCTGCCACAGGACTCAGCCCCAGCATGGGGGAACGTGCCTGGCCAAGGGAAAGGAGGCTCCCTGGGTGCCCTGCTCTCCTCTGCAGGAGATGCTGAGAGCTCTGCAGCCCCTGCTGCCATCCCATCTGCCCAGGGCAGCACAAGAGCCCCGGCCTTGGGGCCCTCAAGAGCTGCTCCTGCTCCAGGCCCAGGGCCCATGCCAAAGCTGGGGCAGCCACAAAGCTGTGCCCATTTCTGTTCATTCTTGCTCTGATCAGGATGGATCCTCAGCACCTTGGAGGTTGGTGATGAACTTTACCTTTCCAGAGGCCTCTTCTCTCTCGAGCCCTTCAGTTCAGGAATTCAGTGAGAAAAGCTCATAAACATTTGCTCAAAACACCCAAACAAGACAAGCCCATGGAAATAATTCAAGTCTTTGATTCTTCCATGGTTGATTAGAGAGATTTCAGAAGTGTATTCAAAGTGAATCTACTGTGTTGAAAACAATGAATACAGACTTCTTTTGTCCTGTTTAGTTTTCTTTTCCTCTTTTTAGATTGATATCAGCAGTCCTGAGTTGATATTGATCCCCAGCACCTCCTCATGCATTCTGAATAACTGTGAAAATCAAGCCCATTCTTGGCTGACAATCAATCACACTTTGTCCCTACCCCCACCCCACCATTTCCCGCTTCCAACCCCTGGCACTCCTGTGGATCAGGAATGGTGTGGCCATCAGGAGCAGGGCAGTGATTCTTCCCCTGCACTCGGCACTGGTGAGGCCACACCTCGAGTGCTGTGTCCAGTTCTGGGCCCCCAATTTAGAAAGGCCATGGAGGGGCTGGAGCGTGTCCAGAGAAGGGCAACAAGGCTGGGGAAGGGTCTGGAACACAAGTCCTGTGAGGAGCAGCTGAGGGAGCTGGGGTTGTTTATCCTGGAGAAGAGGAGGCTCAGGGAGACAAGGCAGTGTCAGGGCACAGGTTGGACTTGATGATCTCCAAGGTCTTTTCCAACCTTGCTGATTTTGTGACTCTCTGGAACCACCCTTGGAGCAGTTGCAGGAGGAGTCCTGGGCCTCCTCTTCAGCAGCTCCAGCAGCCCAGGTCCCTCAGCTTCTCCTGCCAGCCCCAAAGCCCATCCTGTCAGTCCTGCAGAGCCTCTGCAGCCCCTCCTCACTGCCCAGAACAGGGAGCCCCAGAGGCAGACACAGCAGCCCAGATGTGCCCCCCTGGCCTGGGGTGCCTCTGGCAAGGGAGCAGCACCAGGCACTGCAGGAGCCTGCAGACAATTCCTGCAGCACTTGTAGGATGATCCTGCTGCCCAAGGGACGTTCCCATGGTGCCAAGCCAGGAACTGCAATGGGGAGTGGGGCCAGAGAGGAAAGGGCAAACAGGGATGGGCTTTTTGCAGGAGAGGGGACGGCGAATGAAAATCAGAAGAAATCTGGATCAGGGAAGAGGAGAGAAAGCATAAGTGAAGCCAAGGAAATGCTGAGGGCAGTTTGGGGGTGGCTGCCAGGCAGCCCTGGCTCTGAGCAACAGCGTCTGCAGTGGGACAGGAAACTCCCAGCTGATGGGAACAAACTTTCTGGCTGAGTGCAGAGGCCAGGACAAAGCTGAGTGGTTTCCCTGGTGTCCCCCAGCCCTTGCTGGCCCCAGGGGCTGATGGCATTTGTGCTCCCTCAGGTTCATGTCCCCACACCAACAGCATGGGGGTGCTCCCCCTGCTGTGTGCAATGCAAACAGGGGCTGCTGAGCCAGTGCTGCCGTGTCTGTGCCTGCAAGGATGGGGCACCTGTGTGAGCTGGGGGAGAGGCCAGGGCTGCAGAGGGGGGATGTTGTTGGCAGCTCCATCAGGACGCTCTGGGACGCTGCCCTGGGCTGTGCAGCGCACTGGGGATGGATCAGCCCCTGCTCTGCTGCTCCTTCCCGTGTGCCCCAGGGCCCTTGCAGAGCCCCAGCCATGCTGTTTGCCCCCAGCCTGCCCACGGCCAGCCTGGGGCTGCTCACGGGGCTTTTCTGTGCTGAGCATTGGCCTGGCCGTGTTCTTGAGAGAGCCTGGGCAAGGAGCCTGGAGCCCCCAGGGCCTGGCCTGAGGCGTCAGCGCTGCCCCAGCAGTGCCCATGGCCTGTCCCTGCTGCAGCCCTGGCACTGCCACCCCCAGGGCTGTGCCCGGCCCCGAGAGCACTCAGGCCCTGCAGCAACACCAGGGCCAGCAGGGCAGCGGGGCAGGGCCACGGCAGCAGCACTGGCAACACCAAGTGCTGCTGCTGCTGGGCACAGCTGCTGGGCCAGCCCTGATCTGCCCCAGCTCTGCACACAGACATTGCTGCTGCAGCTCCGAAGAAGGCAATAAAAGGGGGATCTCTGGTGAAAACTTTGCTGGGAGATCTTTTAGGTTGTTTAAAGACACCAAGGGCACAGCTTCTCATTGACACAGTCTGTGGGTCACAGCAAAGGTGGAAAGAACCAAAATGTGGAATGGAATGAACAATGATCTTTTTTTGTGGACAATATTAAAATACTAAAACAAAAGAAAGAAAAGAAAAAAAAAAAAGCATGAAACCCAAGAACTATTAAGGATTGCTTTAATTACAAGTGACTTGCAGAAACTGGCCAGCAGTTTAATGCTTCTGAAACCATCCAGTGATCTGTGTCCGCACTGCAGCCTTGAGCTCCTGGTTCCTCAGGCTGTAGATGAGGGGGTTCAGGGCTGGAGGCACCACCGAGTACAGAACTGACAGGGCCAGATCCAGGGATGGAGTAGACAGGAAGGGGGGCTTCAGGTAGGCAAATGCTGCAGTGGTGATAAACAGGGAGAGCACGGCCAGGTGAGGGAGGCAGGTGGAAAAGGCTTTGTGCCGTCCCTGTTTAGAGGGGATCCTCAGCACAACCCTGAAGATCTGCACATAGGAGAAAACAATGAACACAAAACAACAAAAACCTAAAGAAATGGAAAACACAAGAAGCCCAAGTTCCCTGAGGTAGGATTTGGAGCAGGAGAGTTTGAGGATCTGGGGGATTTCACAGAAGAACTGGCCCAGGGCATTGCCATGGCACAGGGGAAGGGAAAATGTATTTGCTGTGTTCAGGAGAGCATTGAGAAAGGCACTGGCCCAGGCAGCTGCTGCCATGTGGGCACAAGCTCTGCTGCCCAGGAGGGTCCCGTAGTGCAGGGGTTTGCAGATGGACACGTAGCGGTCGTAGCTCATGATGGTCAGGAGGAAAATCTCTGTTGAAAAGAAAAACACAAAAAAGAAGAGCTGTGAAGCACATCCTGAGTAGGAGATGGTGCTGGTGTCCCAGAGGGAATTGTGCATGGCTTTGGGGACAGTGGTGCAGATGGAGCCCAGGTCGCTGAGGGCCAGGTTGAGCAGGAAGAAGAACATGGGCGTGTGCAGGTGGTGGCCGCAGGCTACGGCGCTGATGATGAGGCCGTTGCCCAGGAGGGCAGCCAGGGAGATGCCCAGCAAGAGGCAGAAGTGCAGGAGCTGCAGCTGCCGCGTGTCTGCCAATGCCAGCAGGAGGAAGTGCCTGATGGAGCTGCTGTTGGACATTCCTTCACTCTGGCCATGGTGGACTGTTGAAAGAAGGCATTGACAAGCTCTTTGAGTCAATCCAATAGGGATATTTTAGGAATTCTCTAAAAACTACTTCTCTACCTGTGAGGAACTTCACTCAGCATTTTTATTCTTGAGTTTGGGTTTATGCTCCTGAATTCCTGCCTCATCTTCAGCATTGCTCTCAGCCTGAACCCCAGTGAAGCCCAGAGGGAAAACAGGGCTCCATGTGCCCCAAGGCAGCCAGACCTGCTGGTCCCCACACAGGTGCCCTTTGCCCATTACACCTCCCTCTAGTTCAACATGATTGAAATTAAAATGTGCTTGAAGAAATAAAGTGGAGTTTTTAAAGACTACAGTTTTAAAGACATTTTCTCTAAGCCCTTCTCTCTTTCCCTGTGTAGATGGACAGGGAGGGATGCCAAGGGTTGGTCTGGCTCTCTGCTGCCTGGAGTTGTGCCTACTGGGAGCTGTTTCTCTCTACCCAAGCCTTGTCCCTGCCATTGCTGCCAGAGGCCAGCCCAGCCCTGGGGGCCCAGCTCTGCCCTGCAGACCCCTCCCAGCACAGGGCACTGCCCAGGGGCATCTCTCTGGCACCAGGGCCTTAAGGGCAGGGCAGACAAACAGAGATGCTGCAAGCCAAGGTGCTGCTGCTGCTGTCTGTAGGGAGAGGAGGCTGAGGAGGCACTTTCTGAGGGAGATGTGATCCCCATCTGCCGATGCCCTGGGTGACAGTGCAGGAGTGTCAGTGACACAGCCAAAGCTGACAGCCCCTTTCCCTTCCCTTGAGGAGAAAGCTGAGAGCAGCCCTGGCCATGCAGCACCATCTCCAGAGCAGGAGGAATCTGCCCTGATGGGGGTGGCTCCTTCCACCTCCAACTTCTCCCCTGCAGCGTCCATGGGGAGCTGCCAGGCAGGCTGAGAGCTGCCCCTGGCAGGTGGCACATGGCCTGGGCTGGCCAAGAGCCCTGAGGGCTGCAGGAGCTGCTGTGCAGGACAGCCCTGGGCAGCCCTGGCTGCAGCCCCAGCTTCAGCCCCTGCAGCCGTCCCTGGCAGCAGGAGCCGTCCTGCCCTGTCCCTCTGACGGTGCCCAGGGCAGCCCCGCTCTGCAGCACATCCTCCCCCAAAGCAGAAATGGCAGCAGAGCCATCCTTACAGTCACATCAGTCCTGTCCTGGGGCAGCTTCAGGAGATCCCTGCAGCCAGAGAGTGACTGTGTCAGAAGTAGTGAAGATTTCTCCATGAATGAGCTCAGTATTGTCCTTGCAGCTGCTTTGAGCCTCTGTCTTCTGCACTGCTCCCAGGTACCTGCAGACAGAGCCCTCAGCCCTGCAGGGCTGGGAGAGGAGCTGCTCCTCAGCAGAAATCTCTTTTTGAGCTCTTCTTGGTTTCCAAGACCACCTTCTGTGCCAGGAGCTTGGACCAGCTCATCAACACAGACACAACACAAGGACTTTAATGAGCCTCTTGGGGATTTGGTGTTGTTTACATCAGACTCAGTCCCTGAGGGAGTGATCAAAAAACTTCTCTGAACTCAAACTAAAATTGAAACTCCAAAGTTTCTAAAAGTTTAATAAGTCCCTCTGAGAAAGTGTCCCCAGGTTCAGTTAGAGCAGAACACTGGAGGCGGTGATGACAGCTGGGGACAAACAAGGCCAAGGTGTCTGTGGTGCTGAGCAAAGCTGGATGTGTTTGAGGAATGCCAAGGGCCAAGGGCTGAGCCCCAGGGCCTGGCCAGGCAGATGCTGTCCCTCCCTCCTTGCTCAGGGCTCTTGCCGGGATGGGCACTGGCATGTGGGGATGGGCAATGGCAAGGGCAGGAGCATGGGGCGGCCCCTGCCAGGCTGCTGAGCAGGGACAAGGAGGCCATGAGTCTGATGGAAACAACACCAAAGCCCTGAGATGGTCATTAAAGTTTTCCTAGTCCAGTGATGAAGAAATGTTTCAAAAAGCTTGTAAGAAATACACATTCCTAATTTAAAGGAAGTATTTTATTACATTTATCTTTTGATCACAGTTGGTTGCAGCATTCTGTGATTGATATTGACCCAGGGTCTCTCCTCAGCAGCTCCGGCCTGCTCACAGAAGCTGTGCCTTGAGCTCTGACCCAGTGTGGACAACCTTGCTCCGCATTGTCCAGCCCCATCCTGTCTGCCCTCACTCCCCTGGGACCTGCTGTGCTTGGAGAGCTGGCTGCACCCAGCCTAAGAGGGGTTTTCACTTGTTGGGGTTTTTTTGAAGCAATCTGAAGCTGCTGAGTTTCCCCACTGCAAACAGACTCACTGCTCAGCTGTGTGCCAGCCCAAGGTGCCACCAAAGCCACTGCAGAGCTGCCCTGGGCCAGCTGTGAGGGTGGATCATCAGCCCAAGCTGCACTGGGCCACTGCAAGGGGCTGTGGCCATGGGCACTGCACTGACCCCACTGCTGGGTTTGGCTGCCACAGCCACCATGAGAAATTAAACTGTGCTTGGAAACACTGGGGAGGACTGGGACATACTGGGGAACACTGGGAATGCTGTGGGAGACACTGGGACATACTGGGAGTGTCATTGGGGATGACTGGGACATACTGGGAACACAAAGAATGCTGAGGGGGAATTTGGGTGGAGTGGGATGGAATGTGGGGGTGCACTGAGACATACTGGGACATACCAGGACATACTGGGAGTGATACTGGGGCAAGCTGGAGACACTGGGGACATTGCAGAGAAAACTGGAGACACTGGGGCATCCTGTGGATGATATTGGGGGGGGAACTGGAAGCGACTGGGAATGAACTCGAGTGTATTGGGAGGGACTGGAGGGGCACTGGGGTTGATCTGGGTTCTACTTGGGATGAACTGGGCTGTACTGGGGTTGTACTGGCCAGTACTGGGGATGAACTGGTCTCTACTGGGAGAGACTGGAAGAAGGGGATTTGGCTGTCCCCGCCTCCACAGCATCCCATTTGCCGAGGCTAATGCCCATCACCAGTCACAGCCAATCAGCACCAGGGTTTCAGGTCTGGGGGCGGTGCCTCGATGAGAGCCATATTTTATTTTTAACTACAACTCCCGTCATCCCTCGCGGCCGGATACAGCCACATTGCAGCCGGAAAAACAACACCCGTCAGGCCCCGCGCTCCACAGAACCCCGGGATCCGCCCCCATCTGTCCCATAAGTGTCCCCCAGACCCTCCAGGATCCCTCAGTGCCCCCTCAGCGCCCATTCGGGACCTCCCGAAATGTCCCCGGATCCCCTGAGTGCTTCCAACCCCACAGACGCCCGGTACAGCCACTTCTGGGAATTCATCTCCTCTCATCCCCCGCAGCCCCAGAGCCCCTCACAACACAGTCCCGCGCCGAAAATTCCTGCCGTGTCCCGCGCCTTAAAGAGCCCGGTTGGAGCTCCCGAGCTCCCCCCGAGGGCTCCCGAACCGTTTACGTTCCCCCTCAGGGCCTCAAGTCGCTGCTCGGACGCAAAAAGTGTCCCCCAAGAGCCTTCCCGGACCCCCAAACATCGTGTTCGAGCCACTTCCGGGACTACAGCTCCCATCATGCTCCGGCGCGCGTCCAGCGCTATTGCAGCCGGGACTTCATCTCCCGTCATGCCCCGCGCCCCATCGAGAGCCATTGCAGCTGCGCCTAAAACCCCCGTGATGCTCCGCGGCCCAGTTAAACCGGATGATACCCGCGCCTACAACTCCCATTACCCCCCGCGCCCCAGAGAGCCCCGTTCGAGCCCCCCCAAGGGCCCGCTCGGACCCTGAACGGCCCCAAATTCCCCTCCCTGACTTCCGAGGGCCCCCCTGGACCCCCAAGTGCTGCCCCGGACCCCGAGCTGTCCCTCAGAATCCCTGAGTGCCTCTCCAAGTGCCCACCCGGCTCCCCCAAGTGTCGTCCAGACCCTCAAATTCTCTCTGAATTCCCTCCCCAGACCCAAAACTGCTCCAAATATATCCCAGAAATGCCTCCAAGGAACCCATTGATGCCCATTTTTTGCTGTATGAGAACATAATAAATAGGAGGACAGAAGTACTAAAATATTAGCATAAAGAAGGAGAAAAGCCAATAGTTGCAATTAATTAATGAACGGAATTATATTACTTAGAACCAATGACCAAAAATTTTCTTCGTTGCTAAAAATGCATTGATTTTTCATATAAATTTAAAAATTAGTCAATAAAAATAAAGAATAATGCTACTATAAATAAGAAAGATATAACTATAATTTTATTAATTAATTATGTTTTAACATTAAAGGAAAATGCATAAAGTTTTCTTATGTTTTAGGATGTCAGTCCCAAATGGACGATGTCACACATGGCTGTACGAACAAGGTCAGCCTGTAAGGGGCTCATTCTTCTCTGTTCCCAGACCTCCTAAGGTGACATTCACTTTCAAGATTACTTGGGGAATGCTTCTACCACCTCTTCAATGAACTGAAAAGAAGAAATATATTCCCTTGACTGAAAAGTCATGAGGTGAACTTTCAAATCTTCCTCCTGAACAGAGCTCCAAACTGACTCCAATTGAAATTAATGGGCAAGGAGAACCTGCTCCTTTTGGATGCCTTCATTGAGTGATCAGCTCTGGGTGGGGGCCCCAGGGGTCACGCACACACTGCGGCTGCTCCCTTTGGCAATGCAGAGGAGGAGGCAGACAGTTTTGCTCCACAGCAGACCTGGGGCTTCCATCCTCCCGGGCGTGCCTAGGAAGTCGCTTTTTGGCTCATCGTCCAGGGTCCTCATTCTGACCCAGTTCCAGTCAGGTCACAGTGACATCTAACACCTTGCTGGTGGAGTAGGAGAACTTTTCACTAGTAAGACCTGTTGCTTAGTTCCTTAAATCTTTGGCCGGCTCATTGTTTTTAGGGTCTTTCATTGGATTTTCTTGAATGTCTCTTAGTTTGCAAATTTCCCAGGGATGTTACCCAACGCCATTTTGGGGAGCAGCGGAGGCAGTACCCGAGAGATGCAACAAGGGTACCAGTAAGGTAAGGGGATTAACAGTGGGGGCAACTTAATGGTTTAACATTTAACAACGATTTAATTAACAAAATTAACTTATTACAATTTCAGGTTAACATTAACAGCTCTAATTGTATTAATTTGTGAAATTGTTCATAACAACACCCCCTCTATTCCTTTCATCGGGCCAATGACTGCATCAATTTGCTGTTTCTAGCTCTTGGAAATGAAATTTCTTGAATTTTTGGTATTTATTGTATAGTTCTTTTGCAGTCTTGTGTTTCTGCTTCTGGCTTTCCATTAACATTATATTTGCTTGTCTCTGATTACTTATCTCAGGAAGTTGAATACTTGCTTGGACTGTGGAAGTTAGTATTCAGACTAAACAGGGGAACAGACATGGTAGAAACAACAATCCAGTCATTGAACAGACAGATATAAATGCAGATATTTCCACCACATTCCTTTAAAGGACCAGAACTCGTCACACCAGTTACTATTTTTTAAAGGTGTCCACTCTTTTGAGTCCTTACATAAGCCAATTTGCACATTTCCTTAGAGATGTTCTTAATTACTGCAATTTTATCATCAATCTCTAAGCAGCACTCAGAAGAGTTGAATTTTCACATATTCCTCCTTCATCAGCCAATTGGTAATCTACAGCCAGTCTAATTTGATAAATTACTGTTCTTGTTTGGGACAATTGGTCACTTATATGCTCAAATGCCAGCGCTGTTTGATTAGAAACTTTTTCAAGCACTGCTTGGAGCCTGATTATCCTATTTAACACATAGACAGGGGTACAGCAGCCCCAGGATCCATCTTGAGCCCATGTGGCCAGCCCATAAGTTTGGATAATTTCTTCTGGAGTGCACACTTTGCTCTTCCATACTTGTGTCCCCACCATGTCAATTACATCTCTTTTCTTTCTGTTGTCTTTCCTTAACTCATCACATACTGGGACTCCTAGGTGTGCTCCTGATTCCTTAGGTAGTAGGAGAAAGGCTGGTTTGATGACCCCTATGGTACAGCTCCCTGTCCAGTGTCCGGGTAACTTTGTATAGGCTGTGTCTCCACAGATCCAAAACAAATACTCTGGGGCTTGCCAGAACCCATCTCTGGTTTCATTTGGGAATTCCCAAAATTTTGGCAGTTCTCTGATTCCCCAAAAGGGGTTTATTATTTTTGCTGTACATTTATACAGCTTATATCCTTCATGATATATACATCCCTTTTCTGTTTCTCCACCAGCCCAATATGTATTGGGCTCCTTTGGGACAAATTTGGTATCCAAATTCTTTATTATTAAATATCTTTTACATGCCATTTTTCCTACAGGGGTATTGTATCTCCTCCCCATTCTCAGTGTGCATTCTTCACCTATTATTTTTGATTTTAGGTTCCATTTTTCTTTCCCCCTGGATGTTAAGTTTCGTATTCTAATTTTGTTTGTTTCCATCCTAAAATTTCTAGTAGGCTTAGACTAATTCCCTCCCAGAGCCATATTTCAGTCACTTGGGTACTTCCGCAAACCCAACATTCATTTAAGTTTAACTCTTTGCTTATCTTTTCTACTAGATCTATAAATAATTTTTTTCCAAGGGGATGTCTGGACTATCACTCTCCCTTGTCAGCTGGTTTTCCTTTACCAGGTCTTTTAACCCGTCATGCTCAAAGCAAAACCAGGGTTCTCCTACTGGGCATTCCCCAAGCAGGCGTTGCCTGTAAGAGGCCGTATTCCTGGTAGCCCAATAGACCTTCCCATCTTCTCGACAGGTAATTAATTGAGAGTGATTAAACAGCTCAGGTTTATGTTGGTGTGGACTCTGAATAGGGACTTAAGGTCTTCCCCATCATAGATGAGATAATAACATTTGGTGCAAGGGTCCTTATCTCTGCTGAGGGCACCACTCATCAGCAGCATCAGCACCAGTTTTCCCAAGGGGCCATTTCTCCCATGCTTGCTCCCTCTGGTCTTGCCTCTTGGATCTGAGGTCTTCCCAGGGATTTGATAGAGTCCCTCTACACTGGCTGCTTCACCCTCTATCTGCTTATTCTTACTGCCGTTTGGGAAAGCTCAGCAGGAGAATTTTATTTCTATTACTTTTCTACAGGGAGTGATTCTAACTTTTCAGCTCTTAAAACACTTTTTAACACTCACTGCATTACAACAAATCTCTGAACTCTTATAATAGCTTATAAAAACAACTCTTTAACTCTGCTTTCAGTCTTTGTCAGTCCTTGGTTTTTTGTTAAGAATTATCTTTAGATCTTTTGGGTTCTGGATTACAGTCCACTCTTGTGAATTGGTGGATGAGGTTCTTTCTGCTGGTCCTGTGGATGGTGCAAGGGAGTTGGGTCTTTCCTTGGGAGGTGTTACCGGCCCTTTGACTCCAGTGATATGTGTCCAACCCTTTTCTCGAGTCCGTATCGCCGTGTGTGCAGTCAGCAACACCTGAAAGGGACCTTCAAATTTGGGTGTTAAAGGCACATTGTTCCATGATTTAATTAGTACCCAATCCCCAGGGTGAATGTCATGCTCATTTGTATCGTGAGGAGAGGTTTGGGGTGTATATCCCTTTTTTCTAAGGCCCTCTAATGTTTTTCCAATAGCTTCTAAATACTTCTGGGTAGCCTCTTCTCCATCTAAATAATTTCTGTTGCCATAGGGGGACAGTAAGAAGGGAAGCCCAAACACCATCTCATAGTGGGAGACCCCTATGTCCACTTGGGGTCTTGTTCTAAAGCGCAGCAAGGCTAAGGGTAGACACTGCAGCCAATTTAATTTGGTCTCAGATATTAATTTTGTCAACACATTTTTAAGCATTTTATTCATCCTTTCAACTCTGCCTGAACTCTGGGGATGCCATGGAGTATGTGGTCTCCATTTCATCCCCAAGGCTTCAATTACTCACTGTAAGGCCTGAGCAGCAAAGTGAGGCCCTCTATCAGAATCAATAGTGTTTACTAAACCATACCAGGGAATGATATTTTCCAGGATTATCTTTGCAACCACTTCTGCAGTCTCTTTTTTGGTGGGAAAAGCTTCTACCCAATGGGTGAGATGGTCTACTATTGCCAATAGATGTTTATATCCCTGTACTGGAGGCATTTCAGTGAAGTCTATCTGTATGTTTGGAAATGGTCTTAGAGCCAATTCTCTTCCTCCGGGTTCTGTTTTTCTCATTACCTTTTGGTTTATCTTTTGACAAATCACACATCCTTTAGTTATTGTTCTGGCTAAATCATACACTCCAATGCCTATGTTTTCTCTCAGGAAGTGGTTGCACAGTCCCTGGGCTCCCCAGTGTGTTAGTTCGTGTATTTCTGTTAATACTTTCCGTGCTAATGCTTGGTTTAGAAACTTCCTCCCTTCTTGGGTTAACCATTCACCACATTCTCCTTGGTGTAACTTCACTTTCTCTATCACCTTTCGTTCTGTCTCACTGAAGATTGGCCTTACCTTGTCTTCCTTTTGTCCAGCTTTACCTTCTAAATTGAAAATCTTAATTGGTTCTCCTAATTCTAAGGCTGCTTCCTTGGCCATTTTGTCAGCAAGTTTATTCCCTTTTATCTCAAGGGTATCCCCTTTCTGGTGTCCTCTTATGTGCACTATTGCTATCTCTGTTGGCTTTTGTAAAGATTTTAATACCAACTTTATTAGTTCTGCGTGTACTAAATTTTTTCCTTTAGAATTTAGATACCCACCCACCTCCCAGATCTTACCAAATGTGTGGACTATGCCAAATGCACATTGCACATCTGGGTAAATAGTGCCATAATCTTTCTCTAACAAATCTAGTCCCCTTTTTAATGCATATACTTCACAGCACTGGGCTGACCAATTCAAAAACAGTTTCCCTTTTTCTAAGACTTCCATGTCTTTACCCTCTACTATCACACACCCAGAAACTCTTTTCCCAGTGATCACTGTAGAGGACCCGTCTATGAACAGCACTCTCCCATAAGGGAAGGGTACATCTCCAAGGTCTTCCCTTACTTTTGTTTCCATGCGTATTAATTCAAGGCAATTGTGCTCTAAATTGTCCACAGGTTCTCCAGAAAGGAACTGAGCAGGATTAAGACACTTAGAAGTAGTGAGGTCTAAATTATTAGTATCTGTTAGGATAATTTCATATTTTAAAATCCAGGAGTCAGTGAGCCATTCTGGGCCCTTTGACTAAGAACTGTTCTAATATCATGTGGTGTGTGCAGTTTAATCTTTCTCTGTAATGTTAATTTCTGGGCTGCTTCTATCAAAACTGCTGCAGCTGCAATTGCTTGCAGACAGGTTGGCCACCCCCGGGCTACAGGATCTAGTAATTTTGACAGAAACATTGTGGGTTTTCAGGATCCTCCCCATTCTTGGATAAGCACCCCATAGGCAATTCCTTCTTCTGCACTTACAAAGGTATCAAATTCCTTCCTAAGATGGATCAAACTTAGTACTGGGGCTGAAGATAATTTTTTCTTTAGATCTTGCAATTGCTGGTCATCATCCATTGTCCATTTGATTAGTTCCTGGTCTACCAATTTATTGTACAAAAATTTCACGCTCTGTGTGTAATTATTTATCCACAATTTGCAATTCCCAAATAATCACAGGAGTTTTCTTATGTCCCTCTTAGTTTTAGGATCCGGGATAGAAATAATTCCTGTAATTCTTTCAGAACTTAATTTTTTATACCCTCTTCCAATCATGTGTCCCAGATAGGTGACTTCAGGTTCTACAAATTGCAATTTATCCTGCGATACCTTCAGCCCCTTTTCCCCTAGGAAATTTAATAGTTGTATATTGACAATATTGACTTCACTGTCCTGTTATCCAGATATAAGTAAATCATCAATGTATTGCAATATTTTTATTTCTTCTTTAGGATGGAATTGATCCAATCATTCTTCTAGTGGCTGCCTGAACAGATTAGGGGACTCAGTAAATCCTTGTGGTAAGTGTGTCCACCTTAAATGCATTTTCCAGTTTCTATCCAGAAGTTCAAACACAAACCAATCCCAGCAATCTTCTGCCAAGGGAAGAGACCAAAAAGCATCTTTAAAGTCTATGATAGTAAACTAGGCGTGCTCTCTTGGGATCTGACTCAGCAATGTGTATGGATTGGGCACTAGAGGGTGTCTCACAATAGTGCCCTGATTTACTTCTCTTAAATCCTGGACCAATCTACATTTTCCCTCAGCCTTTTTGATAGCTAATATGGGGGTGTTATGGGGGACATGCACAGTTCTAGGATACCTTCCCTTAATAGGTGTTTGACCACAGGACCCTTCCTTCCCTCTGATGATGTGGGATACTGTTTCACCTGTATGGGAGAAGTGCCTTTGTGCATTTCTACCTTTATTGGTGGAATATTCAAATATCCATATTTTCCCTCATCTGCCTACACCTCGGGGTGAATCTCATCTAATCTCTTTGGGTTAACCTCATAAGTCTGACCACCACTTTCCTGTTCTCTGGTATGATCCCCACTCCCAACAGGACTTGTAAGTCTCTTCCCAACAGATTGGTTTCAGTCTAGGCAGATAGATAATATCTGCTATACATTGCCTTGAATTTCATTTTATTTCTACGTTTTCGACAACTGGTGCTCTAAACGGTTTCCCTTCTGCCCCTGATATTTCACAGGTCTTATTGCCAATGGTCATCCCCACTGGTAGCTTATTAATACTTGATCTATCAGCTCCTGTATCCACAAGGAATTCAAAGTTTTCATCTTGGGGGCCCACATTGAAGTTTACTAGGGGCTCTTCTTGGTGTCTCATTGGATCCCCTAACATGTAGAGCCCCTGACACCCCCAGTCGTCACCCCTCAAGACCCGTTCCAAAGTCTCCTGTTCCTGTGCAATCGTTTCATCTGTCCACAATTTCTTGCAATCTTTCCTAAAGTGTCTGACTTCCCCACTATAATAACATGCCCTATCATTAAGTACTCCTTCTATCTTTCTTGGTCTTGCCCCATCTTTTCTAAATCCTGTTTTTTCCCAGTATTGCCCTACAGAGGGTGTTGGCTCTCTTTGACCTATTCCAGGAGACCACACTGATGGATCGTTATCAGCCCTGACACTTTCCCGAGCTACAGCTACTGATAGTGGAACACTGGAAAATGTCAAAGATAGAACTCTAAGATGTTAGGCTTTGTGTTTTCTCAGAACACTGCACCTGTGTAAGCAGTATGATAAATGATATAATTGTTAGATGTGATGATTGTTTAGTAATTGAGTATAATTATTATACCGTAAGAATCTACGTATACAATAGAACAATGTTTGTTTAATAATTAACATGAAAGTTATG
The DNA here is from genome assembly GCA_009764595.1 of Geothlypis trichas. NCBI lineage: Eukaryota > Metazoa > Chordata > Aves > Passeriformes > Parulidae > Geothlypis > Geothlypis trichas. The sequence continues at coordinate 61,002 of WSPJ01000045.1, forward strand.
TAACAATAGAGTATAAAAACACGTTCACCTCGAATGTATGGTCGGAATTAGATTTGGGTTGTAATACCCCAATTCCCAGAGCTCTTAATGAAAAGCATCGCATATAATCACTCCATGATTATGTGTTTTTGAACGCTAACACTACCATTATTCTGGCTTTTGCTTTGGCCTTCTCTTTTTCCCTCCTTAGGTAAACCCTCAGAGCCTCTTTTAATAACTCATTTATTCTTTTCTCTTGCCAGTCCTGGATCTTTTCCAACTTTCTCCTCATGTCTGGCCAAGATTTCATAACAAACTGCACTTTTAAAAGTACTCGTCCCTCTGGACTATTGGGGTCTATATTGGAATATAATTGAAAATTCCTCCTCAATCTATTGAGCCAACTTGCTGGAGTCTCATCTTTTTCTTGGGTACCCTCAAAGGCCAATTTGGTTTTACTACTACAAGGGACAGATTCTTTTATACCTTTAATTATCAGAGACCGGTAGTCTCTCATATTCCTTCTGCCTTCTTCCCAATTTGGATGCCACCCTGGATCCACTAGAGGCATCTTAAGGTCTCCAGGAGGCCCTATTTTGTTCTCCCTCTCCCAAATCCTTATTCCTGCTGCTCTGATCATTCTGACCTCCTCAGAACAAAACAAGATATTAAGTATGCAGTTTAACTCTCCCCAGGTGTACATGTTAGGTCCAAGGAACTGGTCCACCTGATTTGAAATGTGTTGCCTTCCGATTCCGAAGGCAAGGGCGACCTGGTTTCAGAACACAGCACGGTGACTCCAAATTATCCTTGGGCCACTCGGGCTAAAGACCACGCTTTCACCAACATGGTGGACGGTCAAATAGGCCTTATTATCTTTGTCCTAGGGGTTTTATAGTTCGGGGGGTTTCCTACGTCAAAAGGGGCTGGGGGTTAGTACAGGGTGGTACTGGTATCTCCTATGTTAGGGGGGTTGCATGCCTGGTTACATTCCGAGGGTGATCCTTATCTCTGGGAGGAGGGAGGAGAGGGTTCTTGCAGCCTTCCGTAACATCCCGTAATCTTCCGAAACGCCTGTCCCTGCCACAGAAATGCCCATTGGATCTTCCACTAAATTTCCTAACTCCTTTTTAAAATCATGAACTTCTGAGGCCGTGAGTGGTACATTTACAAATCCTACCCCTCCCAACATCCCACCCATTGCAACTTCCCTGAGGGGTGTCATTTTTTCAGGTTTTGATGTCCTTGACCTAGTGTTATGCCAGGGGCCATCAGGACTTTTGTCAATTTGGGAAGTCACCTGGAATGTAGAGTCTTGATGGTTACTGAAAGAAGGGGACAAACTCAGATCCCCATTAGGAGGTGGTAAGGGGACAGACGTGTGTGAGGGAGAAGAAGGTAAATTCATGGTACTGGAATCGGGAGCTACATTTGGGGATAGTAATGAAAGGGTTGGAGAGGGAGGTGTACATTTATCAGGGCTGGGGCAGAGTAACTATAGGGATGGGTGAAGGCTCGGGTTTAGGGTTAGGAACATTGGGAGGAGGTGGATTTAAGAGTGGTGTTGAGGGAGAGAGAGAGGTTGCTGGAAGGGCTAAATTTGTTGCTGGGGGGCCTGGAAAGGGAGTTGGGGTAGAGGGAGAGGTTGAGGAAGGAACTGGGACAATTGCTGGGAGAGTAGATACAGGATTGGAGTCTTGCATAGGGGCCTTAGGAGGAGGTGGTGGTGGGATTAATGTTGGAGGAGCAGGTAAGGGGTTGGGGTTTAGGACTGGGTAAATTGGAGGAGGGGGTGGTAGGTGATCTTGGGTATCCCAGGTCTTAGTGACTGGTTGTTCTCCCTCACTTTCCTCCTTATCTTTCTCTTTGTTCTTTAATTTACAGATCTTTATGCTCCCTTCAGTCACAGCCCCTGCCTGCCAACAGGTGGCATATGTTAATTGTTCTGTATCAGGATTCTCTTGAGTTTGTAAATACTGGTTTAATTGGGAGCACATCCATTATGGGTCACGAGTTCCAATACTGAGGCCACTTCCCTTGTACTTTCAACTTTGGCATAATTTCAGTACAATAATAAATCATTTTAACTTGGTCAAGACTTTTAGTGGCTTCTTGAGAATCCCAGTGGTCTAACAACTGAGTGGACTGTCTAAGGGAATACTTTTTACCTTCCTTTTTCCTTTAAGGGGGCTTCCTCCTATACTTACACACTGACCCATCCTTAAATGAATAAACTAAAATCCCAAATGTGCCCCTACCCAAACAGACATCTACAGATGGATAACACAAATCTGCAAGTAACTAATGTGTTTCTCAGCTTTTTTTTTTTCAACTAAATATATATAACTTTAACCCAAGCCTTCTCCCCTCTCTTAATTTAACTTATACCCTTCTTGATCACTCTTACACTTCCACGCTCATACTAAGGAGTAAATTTTATTGGGGAAAAGGACAGGGTTCACTCACTCTCTCTTTTTTACCCAGGTAAACTCACTACACTCACAGCTTTTCAGTTCCAAGCTCTGCCTTGGACCTTAGGGCCTATCCTAGTGATCCGACCCCCTGAGTGTATCCCCACGACTCGCCTCTACCCCAGAGACTCTTGAGCACCCTTTTTGACACATGCCAGGGTCCCCAGGATTAGAATCCCCTCCCTGGGCACCAGGACCTTCCCTTGTCTAGCCACCCGCCAGGCCGGACCATGAGTCCAAACCCCAGGCTGAACTGTCCTGTTCTAATACCGTATCCACCTTCCTCACTTTTTGAATGGAGGTAGGAAGGTTCAGGGGGACTCTGTGTGGTTACCCGGGGGTATCCCTTCCCAAAAACTGGGATCAACCCAAGCAGGGCCCGACCCCTTTGCCATCCACCATCCAGCTTGGCTACCCCTCCACAGCGGAATAGCCCAGGTGAAAGGGATGTGTGCAGGAATGTGTGGTGCCTGTCCTTGCCTTAACCTAAAGACTCCCCACCCCAGCACTCTTGGGCCGTGGGTTCCCGATCTCCTCCCCGAGATCGCGGCAGCACCACCTGCGGTATGTCCGGCCCGGTCCTGGGCAGTGAGGACCCTCATGGGCGCTTGGTACCGGCAGTGCCTGGGGGCACCCTGTGATGGGTGTGACCCACTCAGTGTCTGGGTACTGCACACGCCCAGACCTACCTAGACTGCAATGGTCTCACCAAGGGAGACCCAGCCCTGGCGCGTGCCACTCACCCCTGGCTATCCCCTGCACGCCCGGGGGGCCTCACTATCCCCAGGAGACGCCTCACTCAGCAGTTCCTCTCGCTTCCCCCGTTCTCATCCGTTCCCCTCCCCGTGCCTGAGGCTCCTGGACCCAGCCCCAAATCCAGCGTGGGGCTGATTAAAATACAGAAAGCCCTCAGGAGCTCTTTGTCTCCCTTCCATTGCCTTTGAGTCTCCAGGGCTTGTGCAGCAATTGGAGTCAGTTTGGAGCTCTCTTCAGGAAGGCGATTCCAAAGTGCACCTCATGAGTTTTTTGGTTTTTTAATCACATGAGTATTTTTTTATTTTTGAGTTCACTGAAGAGGTGACAGAAGCATTCTGCAAGTGGTCTTGATGCTGAATGTCTCCTTAGGAGGTCTGGACACAGAGAAGAATGAGCCCCTTGCAGGCTGAGCATTCTGGCCAAGCTACTCCTCACCCCCAGCCTCACCATGTCTGACATCGCCCACCTAAGACAGACATCCAAAAAATTTTTTAAAAAATACTAATTGTTCTCTAAAAATAAAATTTAAATAATTAATAAAATTATATTTTTCTTATTTAAAAAAATCTTATTCTGGAGTTTTATTACCTAATTTTTATGCAGTTCTTAAAAAGCCTAAACATTTTTAGGAGCCAAAAAGTTGTTTGTCATGGGTTCCAAGTAACACAATTCCCTTCATTAATTAATTGAGCTCTATTGGCTATTTATTTCCTCCTCTGTATAGTAATTAGTAATATTTGCAGTCCTTTTGTCATCTTTTTTTATAATATTTTTCTCACACCGGGTAAAAGGGGCCACTCTGTCCAGAGCAGTTTTGGGTCTGGGGAGGGAACTCAGAGAGAACTTGAGGGTCTGGAGGACAGTTGGGGGAGCCAGGTGGGCACTTGGAGGGGCACTCAGGAATAATGAGGGACACTTCGGGGTCTGGAGCAGCACTTGAGGGTCCAGGGGGGCCCTTGGAGGTCAGGGAGGGGAATTTGGGGCCCTTCGGGGTCCGGGCGGGTCCTTGGGGTGCTCGAACGGGGCTCTCTGGGGCGCGGGGGTGATGGGAGTTGAGGGCGCGGGGGGGGGGGGGGTCTCATACGGTTTAAGTTCGCCGCGGAGCATCACGGGAGTTCTGGGCGCAGCTGCAGTGGCCCTCGACGGGGAGCGGAGCATGACGGGAGATGAAGTCCCGTCAGCACGCACAGCTCCCGGAATAGCGCTGTTCCTGCGCCGCAGAGCATGATGGGAGCCGTAGTCCCGAAAGTAGTTTGAAAGCGGCGTTTGGTGGTCCGGGAAGGCTCTTGGGGGACACTTTTGCGTCCGAACCGCGACTTGAGGTCTTCGGGGCAACTTAAACAGTTCGAGAGCCCTTGGGGGAAGCTCGGGGAGTTCTAACCGGGTTTTTTAGGGCGCGGGGCCCGGTAGGAGTTTTCGGCGCGGGACTGTGTTCTGAGAGGCTCTGGGACCGCGGGGGATGAGAGGAGGTGAATTCCCAGAAGTGGCTGTCCCGGGCATCTGTGGGGTTGGGAACATTCAGAGGATCCGGGGACGCTTTTGGGGGTCCCGAATGGGCGCTGAGGGATCCTGGGGGTCGGGGGGACACTTACGGTATAGATGGGGGCGGATCCCGGGGGTTCTGTGGAGCGCGGGGCATGACGGGCGTTGTACTCCCGGCTGCAATGGAGGTCAATTGGGCCGCGGGCATCACGGGAGTTGTAGGCAAAAGTAGAAAAGAAGACGTCCATCTTAGGCACCGCCCTCGAAGCCCCCACTCCTGGCGCTGATTGGCTTTGCCTGGTGATGGGCGGGAGCCTCGTCAAATGGGATTAGGTGGAGGCGGGAACAGCTCAATCAACCTCTCCAGTTCCTCCCATTACAGCCCAGTCACTCCCAATACACCTGAGTTCATTCCCAGTCGCCTCCAGTTTCCCCCAGTCTTCCCCACCTTCTCTGAGTGACTTTGGGATTCCAAACCTTCACACTGAGGCTGATGTCTGTCCCAGGGAAGGAGCCGGACAAGGTGCCCATTGCTCAGGAGCTGTAATTTGGATTGTCACTTGTCATTGTTCCTCTGAGCTCTTCTCTGTTATAGAGGTGGGCCCTTAATGAGCTGGTGGCTCTCCAGTAAATTCTCCTGGGAGCAGCCAGGGCAGAGAATGAACTGAGTTTCTCCTTCTGCCATTGTCGGTGCCCTGTCTGGGTGTGCAGATGAGTCTCTTACCTCTTAACCTGAGGCAGCCCTGTTTGGAGGCTGCACTCACAGGCACTGGTATTGTGCAACAGCTGACACCAGATTCTTGGAATGGCTTTCCAGAAATGCACCATGGTTAGGGGAAAAGCTTTGTTCTTGCCCTGACAATGGATTTTCTCAGGGCCAGGATCACAGATTTGTTCCGAAGGCTGTAGATGAATGGATTTAAGAATGGGTACAGGACTGTGTTCAGCAGAGTTACAGTTCTGTTGGTGCTCAAGGAAACGGCTTCTGCAGGACGTGTGTAGAGAGCAATGCAGCTCCCATAGGCAATGGATAAGGTGATGAGATGGGAAGAACACGTAGTCAAAGCTTTCTTCCTCCCAGAGGCTGCTGGAAGATGCAGAACACAGAAAAGGATGCAGATGTAAAATGCCAGAGTCAAACACAAGGAACCCAGCACAACACACGATATGAAGACAGAGTCTATTTTCCAGAGCAGGCTGGTGTCAGAGCAGGACAGTTTGAACAAGGGGGAGTTGTCACAAAGGAAATGGGGGATCTTGGTGCCACAGAAAGACAACTCGGAGAGGAAGATCAGCCGGTAGCTCAGCAGGGCAAAGCTGAGGATCCAAGCAGCAACAACCAGGTGGACACAGAGCTGAGGCTTCATGATGGCAGTGTAGAGCAAAGGTTGGCAGATGGCAACATAGCGGTCAAAGGACATGACAACGAGCAGGATAAACTCTGTGCAGCCCAGGGCAGAATAGAAGTAGTTTTGGGCAAAGCAGCTGCTTAGTGAGAGAGTGTTCTGACCAGAACTCAGCATCACAAACAGTTTGATGCTTGTCGAGGATGTAAACCAGATTTCCAGGAAGGTCAGGTTGCTGATGAAAAAGTACATGGAGGTTTGCAGGTGGTGATCCACACACACAAGGAAAATGATGGTTGCATTCCCTATCACTGTTGTCAGGTACATGAGCAGAAGGACCAGAGAGAAAAATACCTGCAGCCTTGGATCCAGCTCTGGGAAACCCTCTAGGATGAACTCAGTAACTGCTGTTTCATTTTCTGGTCCCATGATGAATTCCAGCTCATCCTGCTGAGACAGGAACATGGCAAAACCAAGCGGGAAAATTTCACAGTCTGGACAAACATTTCTATCCTTCCTTCACTGCTTCTTTCTTTTCCTACAATCTCGCTATAGAGCACAGAGATCGTGCTTCAAACAATTCTCACACCCTGATTGTTCGGTTTCCCATTTCAGGTAGAGACCCCAGGGATTTTATTGTGTTCTTTCTACCTTTTCCAAACACTCCCAAAGAATTCTTTCACCAGAACAGAGGATTCTAAAGAGTTATTGGCTATTTCCCCCCTTTCCTGGGAAATTCTCAGCTCACTCAGACCTATTGCAAAATCTGTCACACCCATGTGCCAAACACCTCTCATCTACAGCACAAACACTAAACTGTGAAATTACATCCAATCTGTGCATTGAATTTCCTTGTTTCTACTTTTAAGTACTTGCCTTTGGACCAGGAGTCCTTGAGGATCTGTTGATTCCAAAATAAGCAATCCCAAATATCTCTTTTGCAACCCTCTGCTTTCTTCCACAGCTTTTCCCTCTTCAGCTCGTCAGGAAAGGAATGGGAGGGTAGAATAGGGACAAAGTATAACTTGGTTTTTAGTACTCTAAATGAGGACTGGAATTTATTATGGATCCACACAGAGTGTCACAATTTGAGCTGTCACCTGTCTGCACCAAAATGCACCTGTTCCCATGCAGTCCTTCATTGCTATTGCTGTCAAATAACCCGAGTGCAGAGCAAGAGAAAAGTGCCAGGAAGAGATTTGTAATTTCTGTTTTGTGTGCCAGTTGGGAGCACCCAGCCTCCAAATGTTCTGTTGTCTCCACTGGTTACAGAGAGAGCCTCAAGAAAACAAATTCTCCCGGGTCCCTGCAGGGAATAGATGAAACTCACTTTTCAAGTCTCAAATCCCTGATTAATTAAGTTACTCTGTTTTGAAACCAAAATACACAGCTAAGAAAATATGCATGAGAAAAAGATATGCAATAAAGACTGGTGTTTTCCCTTTCAGATTTTTTGGTTTGCTTTTAGACATGGAGAAGAGTGGAGCAGATGACTTTGAAAATAGGATTATTTAAAATGCCAGGGAGAAGAGGAGAGGGAGGGTCAGAAGCAGTGAAACAAAGCTCTGCTGATGTGCAACCAGAGCACTGAAGTCACCGGTCCCCTGGGTGGGCCAAGGACTCTCCCATCTCATTGTCCACATAGAACAGAGGGGAGGCTGGTCCGAGACAGGCTATCAACTTGAAACCATGTGACTGAGTTCAGTCAAGTGCTCTCAAAATGAACCAACTCCAAAATGAGCAAAAATGAGTCGCCTTTGAAATTAGCTGTGGGACTGAAATGTTTGGGAGCTCTCCAGGTGGGGACTCGGGGCAGCCCTAGAGATGAGCAGATCCTGCTGTGCCCAGGCCGATTCTTGTGCATAAATGCAGTGATCACCACCCTGGCTGGAGGCTCTGACTGCTTCAGAAACCCCTGTAGCACCTTCTGCTGCACAGCTGAGTAAAACTGAGCAAATTACAATTACTTAAGATGCTTCCACACTCCAGAGACCACAGGGCAGGTGGATTAACAGAACCAATCAGAACAGCTTTAAGGGAAGCCACATTTCATGCAGTTGAAGGCTCTGTTGCAAAGGACACTCTTCCAATGTGAGTTATTCCACATTTCAGTCTTTCCCCTGTGTTGGGAAGGATGAAAGTTTGACAAGAAAGTCTCACAGATATGTATGCGTAGCAGAAAGATTTTTGAATGTAGAACCTGAAGAAGGAATAGAGATGGAAGCAAGTTTTCATATAGAAAGAAAGAATTGCTGAGCCAGTCATACTGGATAATCAAGGAGGCAAAGGGCTGGATGCCGAAGCTTCTGGGAAAGCTGCCAAAACTTCTGGGCAACCTGCCATAGCATCTTCTTATCAGACCTCTAAACCTCTTTATCTCACACCTGCTCAGCAGCTCGCGATGGTGCCTGTCTACACTACACCACTACGCCAGTTAGCTGAAATGTCTCTAGCAGAGAGAGAAACGCAGCCATCTGGCCCCCCACTTCCCTCCGCTCTAGTCCAGCTGTCCAACCCCCTGCTCCTCTCTGAGCGGCTTGAACAACCTGCAAGGCCGTATCCTCCGTTACCTGACAGTGACAGCAACAGTGAATCAAGTGATGAGTCGCCTGCAGTAACACCTGAGCTGGGGCAAGGAGCTCTGGTCCCTTTACCTCCTAAGAGCTCTAGCCTTACTGCCCCATGGACTTTGTCCCCATGTCAAGTAACTGTGCTTTCTCGACACCCTCAGGAGTTTTGGGAATTTGTTAGGAGGAAAGCAATTGAAGAAAAGAATTGGGACATCATAGAAAGGTTAGGTGCCCCAAGAGTACTGCAGGAGAACAGTGCCAATGCAAATGTTGCTTGTGATAACCCTATGGCTTTTCCAGTTTTTAAAGCAGCTCCTGGAACAGGGCAGGGTGACAGTTATCACGTCTTTGCCTGGAGGGTTGTGCAAGACCTCCAATCAACAGTGGCTCAGTATGGTATTAATTCCTCACAGGTAATGCAATTAATACATGTAATTAATGCAGATTTGCTTGCACCATATGACATCACGCATCTTGCTACAATTCTATTCCAGCCAGTGCAATACAGTGTGTTTCAAGAAGCTTGGAGGCGAGTGGCTGAGCGCACAACTTTAACAAATATGCAGTTGCCTCAACGCGACCCTCGTCATGCTGTGGGTGTTTATGCCCTACTGGGAACTGAGCCTTTTGCTAACCCAGATTTACAGGCAAGGTGGGTATATTAGTCCAGGTTTACAGTATATTTGGGGAAGAATCCCCCAAAGGGCTCTGGTGGAAAAAAACGATCCAATCGGCCCCTCCCCCTCCCCAGCTGGTCCAGGAGGAAAGAAAAAAAAATACCTCCTTGGAGAAAGGTGGAAAAAACCTCTTCATTAAACTATAAAACTAAAACAATATCAAACAATGAGACCCCTTGCCACTCTAAAAGAGATGACAAAACTGAGAAAACCCCGTCCCCGGGTTGCAGCTCACTCAGTCTCTGATCAGTCCCTCTGGTGCTGGAATTGTCACAGGCCAGAAATGTGAGCGGCCGGTGCTCCCCTGGGTGTTCAGTTCAGAGCAGTTTTCACGAGGTCCAAAGAAAAGGAAAAAAAAAAACCCACAGTCCAGGGAACTTCTTTGCCTCAGCTAGCTGACACTAACTAAAAAGCAAAAGAAGAGCTCTGTCTACCGCCTGTCCGCAGACGACAGTCCAGGAGGAGGAATGTGGGGGAGGAGAGCAGTGTCTGCCCGATGGGGGACGATGCTCCCGGGTTCCTGAGTTTAGGCCGTGCTGAGCTGCGCGATCCTGGCCGTCCTCCGCTCCCACCACTTCCTGCTGCCGCTCCGCCTCTTCCTCCTTCCCTCTCTGCAATAAGTCTTAAAGGTGCAAAACTTACTGTTCAGCATGAACAGAACAAGACAATTGGGGATAAAAGCATCATACAGCCAACCCAGGACATTCCACCCCTTATCCCCATATCGTCTGCTTATTACTAAAACCAATATAAATTCTATCTCTGCAGACACATACATTATACCTCCATTATACAGCCATACATAGACAATGGTAATAGCATTCAGCAAACAGTGATATTTAGACATAGATTTTATCCAACAATCAGATCTCCCTGTGGTACACATCGTGTTCTTCCATCTTTTTGCATTCTCCACCATGTGCAAGCTGGTCCCTGAGCAACAACAAACCCACAAATGGGTTTGTCTGTATTCGAGGCAGAATTAATCCAAACTGTCTTCCCTAACAAACCTCTGACATGTACCACTGGGACTTTGTCTCCATCTACTCTATGCAAAGGCTCAGACTGGCAGGGCCCACTCGGTTAGCAGAGCTGCAGGTGTTAACTAACCAGGTGGCTTTTGCCAGATGCTGTTCACAGTTTTTGAGTGTTCTGCCACCAAATGCTTTCAATGTGGTTTTTAACAGCCCATTTTACCTCTCCACTTTTCCTGCAGCTGGTGCATGGTAGGGAATATGGTACACCCACTCAATGCCATGTTCCCTAGCCTAGGTGTTGATAAGGCTGTTCTTGAAATGAGTCCCATTGTCTGACTCGATCCTCTCAGGGGTACCATGTCTCCACAGGTTGCTTTTCAAGGCCCAGGATGGTGTTCCGGGCCGTAGCATGAGGCACAGGGTAGGTTTCCAACCATCCCGTGGTGGCTTCCACCATGGTCAGCACATAGCGCTTGCCCTGGCGTGTCTGGGGCAGAGTGATGGAGTCAATCTGCCAGGCCTCCCCATACTTGTACTTGGACCACCGCCCACCGTACCACAGGGGCTTCACTCGCTTGGCCTGCTTGATGGCAGCACACGTCTCACAGTCATGGATAACCTGAGAAATACTGTCCATGGTTAGATCCACCCCTCGGTCTCATGCCCATTTATGGGTGGCATCCCTGCCCTGATGGCCTGAGGCATTATGGGCCCATCAAGCTAGGAACAACTCCCCCTTATGTTGCCAATCTAAGCCTATCTTTGACACCTCTATTTTTGCAGCCTGGTCTACTTGCTCATTGTTTTGGTGCTCCTCATTAGCTCTACTCTTGGGGACATGGACATCCACATGGAGGACCTTCACAGGCAGTTTCCCTACCCTGGTAGCAATGTCTTTCCACTCTTCAGCAGCCCAAATTGGTTTTCCTCTACGCTGCCAGTTAGCCTCTTTCCACCTCTAAATCATCCCCACAGAGGATTGGCTACCATCCATGAATCAGTGCAGAGGTAGAGCTTTGGCCACTTCTCTCTTTCAGCAATGTCCAGGGCCAGTTGAACGGCTTTGAGTTCAGCAAGTTGGCTTGATCCACCTTCTCCTTCAGTGGCCTCTGTGACCTGTTCTGTGGGGCTCCATACAGCTGCTTTCCACTTCCGGTTCATTCCCACAATGCGGCAAGAACCATCAGTAAAGAGAGCATATCGTGTATCTTCTGCTGGCAGTTGGTTGTATGGTGGAGCTTTTTCAGCCCGTGTCACTTCTTGTTCCCCTTCATCAGCGAGACCAAAGTTTTCACCTTCCGGTCAGTTTGTAATTATTTCCAGAATCCCAGGGTGATTCAGTTTTCCAATACGGGAGCGCTGTGTGATAACAGCAATCCATTTGCTCCATGTAGCACTGGTGGCATGGTGCGTAGAGGGAACTTTCGCTTTGAACATACACTCCAGTACTGGTAGTCAGGGTGCCAGGAGGAGTTGTGCTTCAGTCCCTATTACTTCCGAGGCAGCCTGGACTCCTTCATAGGCAGCCAAGATTTCTTTCTCCGTTGGAGTATAGTTGGCTTCAGACCCTCTGTAACTTCCACTCCAAAATCCCAGTGGTTGGCCTCGAGTCTCCGCAGGCACCTTCTGCCAAAGGCTCCAGGACAAGTCATGGTTCCCGGCTGCAGAGTAGAGCACGTTCTTCACCTCTGGTCCTGTCCTGACTGGGCCAAGGGCTACTGCATGAGCAATCTCCTGCTTGATCTGTGCAAAGGCTTGTTGCAGCTCAGGGTCTGTCGTGGGTTTACAGGAAGCAGGTTTTCTGGGAATGGAGTGGCCAGAGGCCAATAGGTGTTCAGATTTTAAATTGACACCAGGCTTGGCCACTGAGGGTGGATGCGCCTCTGAGAACACAGGGGTTAGAAGCAGAGCACTCCCTTGAGCTCGTTCTCTTTGATTTCCGGCCAGCAAAGAGGCAAGGCCTCCCCTGCCCGGCTTTGAGCTGGGCGGGGGAGGGGAAAACCTGCGGCCCGGCAGAGGTAGGCCTGACCCCTCAGGATGGAAGGGTGGTGGGGACACCAGGAGGCGTTGGGCAGCCCCCCCAGGAGAGACAGAGGGAGAGAGGCCCCGAGAAGATTTGGGCAGCCCCCCCCCCCCCCCTTCCCCAGCTAGAAGATGAGAGAGAGAGAAAGCTGGTACGGGCCTGTGGCCTTGAAGTGATATCGGCTGTGAAGAAGGAGGGGGAAGGGGGAGTGCAGCAGGGAAGGAGCCTGGCCGCGTGCAGAAGTTTGTTAACCCCTTTCTGGACAATGAAGACCTCACAGAGCATTTGGACCTTTCCTGGAGGGGAGATGGAGTGGATGATAAAGTGGAAATGGGCAAGAGAATGATAGTCGGAGCAGTGAGTGAGGCTGGGAGAGTGAAGAAGAGGCCGGAAAGAGATGATGGAGTAGCTGGTTGCTGAACTCTTTTTGGTACAGCCACGGACAGAACCATGCTTCCTTGCGACACAGAGGCTGCATGCAGGGGGGAGGCAATGGCTCAGAATGAGAGGGTTCAGTTTTGGAGACCCCCCGGCCCCAGGGAGTAGACAAGTATGGAGGGGACAAGAGGTCCCGAGATGAGAGAAAACTGTGCCTTTTTTTTTTGGAACTGGTCAAAGCACCCTTAAAAGGATAACCCCTGAAGTAGCTCTGTTCCATGTCCAGCGGTGAGAGCGCTGGGCATGCAAGGAAGAGGTCACCATGGCCCAAGAAGGACTCCTCTCCTCTTGATGGACTGGAATTGAGTATTTATTGGGTGATGGATGGAGACTTGAAATTTGGAAGATGTATTGGAAATGTGGTGGGGGGAGGAGGAAATGTTTTTTGTGGAGTTTTCATTTTCCAGGTGTGTGTGTGTGTGTGTGTGTGTGGTTTTTTTTTTTTTTCCCTTTGTAGTTTAGTTAATAAACTTTTTTTTTCTAAGGTAGAGGCCTGCTTTGCTTATTTCCTGGTCTCATCTCACAGCAAACACCAGGGAGAGGGAATTCTCATGGGGGCACTGGCATTGTGCCAGTGTCAAACCTTGACAGGGTCCCAGTGGAAAGTGTTCTTCTTACGGGTGACCAGGTAGAGAGGGCTCACGATCTGACTGTATTTGGGAATATGCATCCTTCAAAAACCTACGACGCCTAGGAACGCTTGTGTTTCTTTCTTGCTGGATGGTGGAGACATTGCTGTGATCTTGTTGATGACATCGGTGGGAATCTGACGCCGTCTGTCTTATCACTTCACTCCCAGAAACTGGATCTCTTGAGCAGGTCCCTTGACTTTGCTCTTCTTGATGGCGAAGCCAGCATTTAGGAGAATCTGGATGATTTTCTCCCCTTTCTTGAACACCTCTGCTGCTGTCTTCCCCCACACAATGATGTAATCAATATATTGCAGATGATCTGGAGCCTCACCCTTTTCCAGTGCAGCCTGGATCAATCCATGGCAGATGGTGGGGCTGTGCTTCCACCGCTGGGCCAGTCGGTTCCAGGTGTACTGCACGCCCCTCCAGGTGAAAGCAAACTGAGGCCTGCATTCTGCTGCCAGAGGAATGGAGAAAAATGCATTGGCAATGTCTATAGTGGCGTACCACCTTGCTGCCTTGGACTCCAGCTCGTACTGGAGTTCCAGCATGTCCGGCACAGCAGTGCTCAATGGTGGAGTCACTTCATTCAATGCACCATAGTCCACTGTCAGTCTCCATTCTGCCTCAGATTTACACACAGGCCAAATGGGGCTGTTGAAGGGTGAGTGGGTCTTACTGACCATCCCTTGGCTCTCCAGCTCATGGCTCATTTTGTGGATGGGGATCACAGCATCTCGATTCGTTTGGTACTGTCAGCGGTGCACTGTTGAGGTGGCAGTTGGCACTCGTTGCTCTTCTACCTTCAGGAGTCCTACTGCAGAAGGGTTTTCTGACAGTCCAGGCAAACTGTTCAACTGCTTGATACCCTCTGTCTTGACAGCAGCTATTCCAAATGCCCATCTGAGTCCCTTTGGGTCTTTGAAATACCCACTTCGAAGGTAGTCTATGCCCAAAATACATGGGGCCTCTGGGCCAGTCACGATAGGATGTCTCTTCCACTCATTCCCAGTCAGGCTAACATCAGCTTCCACCAAAGTGAAATCCTGGGATCCCCTGTCACACCAGCAATGGAGACAGACTCCGTCCCCACATGTCTTGACGGAATTAATGTACATTGTGCACCTGTGATGAGTTCGACGGGAGACATGCTCATCGGCTAATGATTGACAAGTCTCAGATTTATTGATTAACAGGCACACTTTTATAATCACAGTAATAAGGCTCATACATATTGCAAAAGTAGAGCTCACTATTGGTCAGCTATAAAAAGTAAGTCCTACCTTTCTCAGGATGTTTGTGGCTTCTTTTTACCTCCTGTTATCACATATTTTCTTGAACAGCTTCTTGCTCAAGGAAACTGTGTCCTTGAATTAGGCAGCTGTTGCTTTCTCAGATGTATTTTCTTATGTCTCCTTTCCCACCAGCTATGTCTCAATAAAAACTGTCCACACACCTGTACCCACCAAAGCTTTATACTCTTGTGGTTCCGATGTGCCAGGCCAATGAATCCACACAGACCAGAAAACACGATTTTCCCTGGCCTCTACCTGGCTAGAGGCAGGGCCCCTCTAAGCCTGGTTATCCTTCTTTCACTGGGCAAATGTCTTGGATGTTCCTTCAAGGGGATCTGACATGTCATCATCATGATACCTTGCAGTTTGACTACGGGCAACTGGAGCTGTTTCCCTTTTTGTGGCTTCCTTCAATTCACGCACCCATCGTGCCAGAGCAGCAGTAGGTTTTCCATCCCACCTCCCCATGTTTTCTCCACAATTATGCAGGTAGAACCACAGCTCATTTCGTGGGGTGTACCGTCTCTCACCATCTGGGAAATGTCTGCCTTGGATACCAGAACCTCTTATCTGTACTGCCGAGATTTGGAGAAGATCTTCTTTAATCTCCTCTCTGAGCTTCTTATGATTCTCCTCTATCTTATCCTCTAATTCCTGCATACGTGTTTCCACCGCTGAGATTCTGGCATGTGTTGGGCCATGCACAGCATCTGCATGTGCTCAGAGCTTCCTTGCCATATCCAGCACAGTCTCTTCCCTCTCATCCCTCTTCATTATGGCTAAGGCAGAAGCATATTCATGTGGCCCAAGTCGCACAAGTTTTCGCCACATCACAGGCGTGCATGGTACTAAGTCTGGGTTGTTAGTTGTCCCGTCATCTGAGAAGATAATCTCTGCCACTGCCATTTCTCTCAGGCGTTGGATCCCTTGCTCTATGGTCTTCCACTGAGTTTGTTACATATAAAGATCATCTGCACACAGGTATCTTTGTGCAACACTGTCCATGACCCGTTCCCAGAGGCTGTGTGGATTAGCCCCCCTCATCATTCCTTGGTCGATGACAGGATCCTGTGACAGGGACCCCAAATGCCTCGCTTCAGTGCCATCCAGAATTGTAGCCTCGCTTGCAGCATCCCAGAGACGGACTAACCAACTAATTATGGATTCATCAGGTTGTCAGGTGTAATCCTTCCATAAGCCACGAAGGTCCTTCAGGGAAAAGGACTCAGTATTTGCATCTGATCTTGCACCTGCTGCTTTGACTCCTCATTTTACGTCATCATCCTCCAGTCGATTAGGTTTTTCCGTGCATTTCCCACATCTAGTACTGGTAGCAGCAGCCATGAGTTTAGATGCTGGCTTAGGCTCACTGTCTGTTTTGGCTGCTGGCTTCGAGCTTGGGCTGTTGGCTACAGCTTGAGTGACTGGGATAGCTGATTTATCTCCCTGCCCCCGTGCCTCTGTCTGCTGCCCTACACTATCTAACACAGTGCAATAAGCATAGGCCAGGGTCCAGCTTATTACAATTAGCCTTTTCTCCTTAGAATCATCATGGCACTTCTCTTTTAGGTATTTCCCTCAGCTGGGTTCTGAATTTGTTCCCATGGAAAATCCCAGTCTACAGGATCAGAAAATTCCTTCAGGGTTTGGCCTATATTTTCTCATTGTCCACACCACTCAGGATTTTTCATGCCTGCATCTGCTTCTGGGTCAGGGGTCTCACTAGCTCCTCTGGATATCTCAGCCCTCATTCTAGAGAGGCTGCAGACGATATAGAGGAAGCCTACCAGATTAAGTACCAGAAAGATGGTCTCTTTAACATTCAGGGGAAACTGAACATTCTCAAAAAGTGACATAACAGATCCAAAGGAGAAGAAGGAAAGGAAAGGCTGGAAAGCCATATTCTCGGCTCCTCCTCTAACAGACTGAGTGTAATTACTAATGAATTCCCAAAATGTACTACTGGAACTGGGATGCAAGGTAGGATGAAGAAACTATAAACCATACATATCGTAAAGAGACACCAGTATCTTTGTAAGCACTTTATAAATCATTATCATCAAGGCCAGCGCAACAGCTATTCCAATCCGTACCCCTCTGCTGTAAAAATTACCTGTTATGGACAATATTCCTAGGGACCAGAAAGGTATTGAAACCTCAAAAAGGTCTAGAGCCCAGAGCCACACGAAGGCTTTTACCCCCAGAGACATTATGGATTCAAGCAGCATGTCTACTGACTGCTTTAACAACAACAAACACACAATTAATAGAGCTTTTTTCAACCTTTTCCCTGCCCCACGTTGGGCACCAATTTATGTATTAGTCCAGGTTTAGAGTAAATTTGGGGAAGAATCCCCCAAAG
This sequence comes from Geothlypis trichas, assembly GCA_009764595.1. Lineage (NCBI taxonomy): Eukaryota > Metazoa > Chordata > Aves > Passeriformes > Parulidae > Geothlypis > Geothlypis trichas. The sequence goes on from WSPJ01000045.1 coordinate 78,010, forward strand.
GAGCTCCGGTGGGAAAAGACTGATCCAGTCGGCCCCTTCCCCTCCCCAGCTGGTCCAGGAGGAAAGAAAAAAAATACCTCCTTGGAGAAAGGTGGAAAAAACCTCTTCATTAAACTATAAAACTAAAACAATATCAAACAATGAGACCCCTTGCCACTCTAAAAGAGATGACAAAACTGAGAAAACCCCGTCTCCGGGTTGCAGCTCACTCAGTCTCTGATCAGTCCCTCTGGTGCTGGAATTGTCACAGGCCAGAAATGTGAGCGGCCGGTGCTCCCCTGGGTGTTCAGTTCAGAGCAGTTTTCACGAGGTCCAAAGAAAAGGAAAAAAAAAACTACAGTCCAGGGAACTTCTTTGCCTCAGCTAGCTAACACTAACTAAAAAGCAAAAGAAGAGCTCTGTCCACCGGCTATCCGCAGACGACAGTCCAGGAGGAGGAATGTCGGGGAGGAGAGCAGTGTCTGCCCGATGGGGGACAATGCTCCCGGGTTCCCCAGTTCAGGCCGCGCTGAGCCGCACGATCCCGGCCGTCCTCCGCTCCTGCCACTTCCTGCTGCCGCTCCGCCTCTTCCTCCTTCCCTCTCTGCAATAAGTCTTAAAGGTGCAAAACTTACTGTTCAGCATGAACAGAACAAGACGATTTGGGATAAAAGCATCATACAGCCAACCCAGGACAGTGGGATCCTTTGATTTTGGCTCAAGCTCAGCAAATTGGCATGAGTGCCTTAATTAAAACAATGGAAATGGCAGCTCCAAAACAGAAATATGTCGCTATACAACAAGGGATGAGAGAACCATTTTTGCAATTTGCAGAAAGGCTTACTGCAGCTATTGAGAAGCAGGTAGATGATGAAACTTTGCAAGACAAATTGTGTAAACAATTGGCTAAAGAAAATGCAAACCCAGACTGTAGAAAGATTATTGACACTTTAACTGGGGAACCCACCTTGTCTGAAATGGTTACTGCTTGCTTGAAAGTTGGTTCAGTCGAGCATAAAATGGCAGTTCTCTCTGCAGTGCTAACACCTTCAGCGAAATGTTATAATTGTGGACAACAAGGGCATGTGAGGTCACAGTGTACTGTCCGGAAAACCACATTTAAGCCAAGTGCAAGCAGCGATGATGTATGCAATCGTGGTGCTAAACTTGGGCACTATGCTAAACAATGCAGGAGCAAATATCATGCAAATGGTCAGCCATTGCCGGGAAACCCAAAGAGGAGCATGAAGGGAAACAAATACCTCAACATTAACAACCACCACAACAGCAAATGCGGGCCTTCCCAGCACTGCAAAGCTACCCATTTGCAACAATACTCAGGGGCAACAAGCAGGTCTGCAGGGATTCATAAACCCACTGCTGACACAGTAACTATTTTAACAAAAGAGATATGTAAAGTGCCCCTCGATGCCTATGGTCCAATAGGATGGGGATTGAGCGCATTTTTGATAGGGAGATCAAGTACTACGCTTAGAGGTATTTATGTGCATCTAGGGCTTATTGATGCTGATTATTTAGGACAGATTCATGCCATGGAATCCATTGATGACCCTCCTGTCACTATTCAGAAAGGAACTTGCATTGCTCAGATTGTACCTTTTGTGAGTTCTGTTCTGACCCTGCAGTGTCACAATGGCTGCTCGGTTCCATGAGCTTCCATAGCATCAACAATGTCTCCTTGTTTCTGCAGTGTCACAATGGACCCTGGTTCCATGAGATCCCTAAATGTCACTGATCTCCTGGGTTCCATGTGGCCCTGCTGTGTCCCCATGGCCCCTTGGTTCCATGAGTTTCTGTACTGTCAGCAATGGTTCCTTTGTTCCAATGAGGCCCTGCTGTGTCACAATGGACCCTGGGTTCCATGAAGTTCTTCAGTGTCACAATGGCCCCTTGGATCCATGAGGTCCCACAGTGTCACTATGGTGTCCTTGGATCCACACTGCCATCATGGACCATTGTTGCAGCCGGAATAGCTGCTAATAAAGCCCAGGGTAGGGAAGCACAAAGGGCCTTTGCATGGTACCCACAGATGTTTGATTCAGCCATGCAGTGAGATGTTCAGGGTCACAAGGCAGGACTTCTGGGGGGAGTCCAGGTTTCTGTATCTCCAGAGGAAGGGGCTGATCAGTGCCATGGGGGCAGTACAAAGATGGGGCCAATGGGGGAATGGGGAGGGAGTGGCTGAGGGACACAGAACAAGGGGAAGGAGCCAATGGGGTCAAACAGCTTTTGAGGGGAGCTTCTTGTGTCTCCCTAACCCAGGGAATGCCTCTCAGGGTCTCCATAGCTGCAGAGTGTCACAATGGCCCCTTGGTTCTTTTGGGCTCCTCAGGATCCCAGTGGCCCCTTGGCTGCATGAGGCCCAGCTGTGTCACACTGGCCCCTTGCTTCCATTGGGTCTCACAGCGCCATAATTGTCCCCCCCTTAGTTCCATGAGGCCCCTCAATGTCACAATGGACCTTTGGTTCCATGAGTCCCACATTGTCCCATGAATCCTTAGTTCCATGGGGCTCTGCAGTGTCACAATGGCCCTTGGTTCCATGGTTCCACACAGGGCCACAATTGCCTTTGGCCCAACAGGGCCTCATATTGTCAAAATAGACTCCTTGATTCCACAGGGACACAAAGTGCCACAATGGGCCTTTGGTTTCACAAGTCCTCAAAGTCTGAAAATGGCCTCCAGGGTTCCATGAGCCACTCCTGTGTCACAATGGACCTGCTGTCCCACGATGCCGCAGAGTGTCGCAATTGTCTCGTTGATTCTGCACTTTAAGAATCTCCCCTGAGACCCTCGGAGCCCCACAGTGTCACTATTGTGCCCTTGGTTCCATGAGGCCTTGCCGTGTCACAATGGCCTCCGTGGTTCCATGATGTCCCGTAGCAAAGCAATGGTCTCCTTGGTTCCACAGTGTCTGAATGGTCCCTTTTTCCCATGGAGCCCCACAGTGTCACTGTGGTCCCCTTGATTCCATGAGGCCCAGAAGTGTCACAATGGACCTTTGGTTCCAATGGGTTCTTCAGTGTCTCTGTGGCCCCTTGGCTCCATGTGGCCCAACTGTGTCACAGTTCCAGGTGGTTCCATGAGGCCCCACAGTGTCCAAATGGTCTCCTTGGTTCTGGGAAGCCCCACAGAGCCCCAATGGACCCTTGGTTCCAGGAGGCCTTGCTGTGTCACAATGGACTTTTGGTTCCAGGAGCTTTTGCACTGTCAACAATGGTCTGAGCACGGCAGTGTCACCATGGATCCTTTGTTCCATGAGGATCCAGAGCATAACATGATCCCCTTGATTCCAGAACATTGTGGAGTGTCCCACTGTACCATTGGTTCCATGCAGCCCCTCACTGTCACAATGACCCCATGGTTCCATGAGCTTCCACACTGTCAGCAATGCTCTCCTTGGTTCCATAAGGCCTTGCTCTGATACAATGGACCCTTTGTTCCATGGGGTTCCACTGCATCACAATGGACCCTCTGTTGCATGGGGTTCCACAGTGTCACAGCTGACTCCTTGGTTCTGTGATGCACTGCTGTCAGCAAATGTCCAAAATATCAGATTAAGGCTCTTTAACACTAACTTAAGAGGGCATAATTTATTCACGTCCTGAGGTCCAGCATGGGATAACTCCTAAACTTACCTGCACATGTAATTCTAGCAGTGTGTTGCTTATATACAGTCACTAAATGTGAATTACAATTTACCCATTTCCACAAAACCCACCTCAAGTTCCCAGATTCACTCCTTGTTTTCTCTATCCCTGCACCCTTGAGCCAGATGTCTTCTTCTCTTCCAACCATCCTTGCTGGGAAAGCAGCCCCTGCATGCCTTGTTCCTGTGCTGAAAGTTCACAGGCAGGGTAAAAATGGAATGAATCCTTTTGGTATCAGCCCCAGGCTTTGTGTGGGCAGGCAGAGGCAGGCAGGAGGCAGAGCTGTCAGCAAAGGAAGGGCCCAGCCAGGTGGGGCAGCCGGGGGATGCCGACAGCCTGCAGGGACAGAGGCGCAGGGCAGGGACAGCGTAGGACAGCCTGGGCTGCACAGGGCACAGGCATGTGCAGCAGCTGCAAGACAGCCCTGCCAGAGCCAACTTGGGCAGCACTTTGGCCATGGCTGCTGGGCCTGGGCCTGAGGCAGCAGCAGGAGACAAGTGACCCTTGCAGGCCTGGGGCCTCATGGCCTCCTTGTCCCTGCTCAGCAGCCTGGCAGGGGCTGCCCCATGCTCCTGCCCTTGCCATTGCCCATCCCCACATGCCAGTGCCCATCCCAGCAAGAGCCCTGAGCAAGGAGGGAGGGACAGCATCTGCCTGGCCAGGCCCTGGGGCTCAGCCCTTGGCCCTTGGCATTCCTCAAACACATCCAGCTTTGCTCAGCACCACAGACACCTTGGCCTTGATTGTCTCCAGCTGTCATCACTGCCTCAAGTGTTCTGCATTAACTGGAACCTGGGGACAGTTTCTCAGTAGTGTCCCTCAGTGGAACCCATTAAAACTTCAAGAAACTTCAGAGTTTAATCTTAACTTTGAGTTGTTGAGAAGTTTTTGGAACACTCTCTCAGGAACTGAGTCTGATGTGAATAACACCAAATCCCTGAGAGGCTCATTAAAGTCCTTGTGCTGTGTCTGTGCTGCTGATCTGGGCTGGGCTTCTGGCACAGAAGAAGGTCTTAAAAACAAAGCAGAGCTTCAAAAAGACATTTTTCCTGAGAAGCAGATCCTCTCCCAGCCCAGGAGGGCTGAGGGCTTTGCCTGCAGGTACCTGGGAGCAGTGAAGCAGACAGAGGCTCAAAGCAGCTGGAAGGACAATTCTGAGCTCATTCATGGAGAAATCTTCACCACTTCGGACACAGTCAGTCTCTGCTGCAGGGATATGTTGAAGCTGCCCCAGGACGAAACTGATGTGACTGTAAGGATGGCTCTGCTGCCAATTCTGCTTTGGGGGAGGATGTGCTGCAGAGCGGGGCTGCCCTGGGCACCGTCAGAGGGACAGGGCAGGACGGCTCCTGCTGCCAGGGACGGCTGCAGGGGCTGAAGCTGGGGCTGCAGCCAGGGCTGCCCAGGGCTGTCCTGCACAGCAGCTCCTGCAGCCCTCAGGGCTCTTGGCCAGCCCAGGCCATGTGCCACCTGCCAGGGGCAGCTCTCAGCCTGCCTGGCAGCTCCCCATGGACGCTGCAGGGGAGAAGTTGGAGGTGGAAGGAGCCACCCCCATCAGGGCAGATTCCTCCTGCTCTGGAGATGGTGCTGCATGGCCAGGGCTGCTCTCAGCTTTCTCCTCAAGGGAAGGGAAAGGGGCTGTCAGCTTTGGCTGTGTCACTGACACTCCTGCACTGTCACCCTGGGCATCAGCAGATGGGCCTCACATCTCCCTCAGAAAGTGCCTCCTCAGCCTCCTCTCCCTACAGACAGCAGCAGCAGCACCTTGGCTTGCAGCATCTCTGTTTGTCTGCACTGCCCTTAATGCCCTGGTGCCAGGGAGATGCCCCTGGGCAGTGCCCTGTGCTGGGAGGGGTCTGCAGGGCAGAGCTGAGCCCCCACGGCTGGGCTGGGCTCTGGCAGCAGTGGCAGGGACAAGGCTTGGGTAGAGGGAAACAGCTCCCAGCAGGCACAACTCCAGGCAGCAGAGAGCCAGACCAACCCTTGCTATCTATTCCTTTCTAGCTGCACAGGGAAAGAGAGAAGAGTTTGAAGAAAATTATTTTTAAATTAGTGTGTTCAAAAAGTCCAGTTTATTTTTCAATAAATTTTTAAGTGCAGGCACCCTGAAACAGAGGAGTTCTAATGATCAAAGGACTCCTGGGTTGGGACCAGCACTGACTGCCCTGGGACACAGGGAGCCCTGTTTTCCCTCTGGGCTTCCGAGGGGTTGAGCCTGAGAGCAGTGATAAAATGAGGCAGGTACTCAGCAGCACAAACTCAAAATCAAAAAAAGTTTAGGCAAATTCCCTCACAAGAAGAGAAATTATTTTGCAGATATTCCAAAGAAAAAAAAATACATAGAATTGACTCAAAAAAATTGATTCAACTTTGTCAATATTTTCTTTCAACAGTCCATGATGCCCAGAGTGAAGGAATGTCCAACAGCAGCTCCATCAGGCACTTCCTCCTGCTGGCATTGGCAGACACGCGGCAGCTGCAGCTCCTGCACTTCTGCCTCTTGCTGGGCATCTCCCTGGCTGCCCTCCTGGGCAACGGCCTCATCATCAGCGCCGTAGCCTGCGGCCACCACCTGCACACGCCCATGTTCTTCTTCCTGCTCAACCTGGCCCTCAGCGACCTGGGCTGCATCTGCACCACTGTCCCCAAAGCCATGCACAATTCCCTCTGGGGCACCAGCACCATCTCCTACAAAGGATGTGCTGCACAGATGTTTTTCTTTGCCTTTTTCATTTCAGCAGAGCTTTCCCTCCTGACCGTCATGTGCTACGACCGCTACGTGTCCATCTGCAAACCCCTGCACTACGGGACCCTCCTGGGCAGCAGAGCTTGTGCCCACATGGCAGCAGCTGCCTGGGCCAGTGCCTTTCTCAATGCTCTCATGCACACAGCCAATACATTTTCCCTGCCCCTGTGCCATGGCAATGCCCTGGGCCAGTTCTTCTGTGAAATCCCACAGATTCTCAAGCTCTCCTGCTCACACTCCAGACTCAGGGAACTTGGGCTTATTGTGGTTGGTGCCTCTTTAGCATTTGGCTATTTTGTGTTCATGGTTTTCTTCTATGTGCAGATCTTCAGGGCTGTGCTGAGGATCCCCTCTGAGCAGGGACGGCACAAAGCCTTTTCCACCTGCCTCCCTCACCTGGCTGTGGTCTCTCTGTTTGTCAGTGCTGGCTTTTTTTCCTAGCTGGAGCCCCCCTCCATCTCCTCCCCATCCCTGGATCTGGCCCTGTCAGTTCTGTACTCAGTGGTGCTTCCAGCCATGTACCTCCTCATCTACAGCCTCAGGAACCAAGAGCTCAAGGATGGTCTGGGAAAACGGGTGACTGTATCTTCAGAAGCAATAAAAATCTCTTTTCTGCTGCAAAGCCTTCAGAATATAACTCTTTACAATCTCAGTCTTTTTCCCCCTATTTGTCTATTTTTTACTATGGTAACTTTTTCCTATTGTTGTAGTGTTTCTCACAAAATATTGCAGTATTACTCTTAGCATTTCTACATAAGTAGCTACCTTTCTTTTGAAATACAAACACTTGCAAGAGGCTTTTTCCCTTGGCATTTAAATAAAAAGAAGTGCCTGCCCTGACTTTTCTGTCCAAGGCATTTCCTCAGCCCTTCTCTGTCCCTGCAGGGGCAGTGCCTTTGAGCAGAGGTGGAGGGAAGAGACTCCCAGCACAGCAGCACAGCCAGGGACAATGGCCCTGCCTCTTCCCCCATCTGCTCTGCCCAACTCCAGCCTGTCCTTGCCAGCCCTGCTGTGGCTGTAAGGCCGCAGTGCTCTGGCAGCTTGGTCACTGTCCTGCTGCGTGTCCCTGCTGTGACCTCAGGCAGGGACAGGCCATGGGCACTGCTGGGACACAGCTGGGCTCCAGTGCAGCAGCTCCACCAGCAAAGGGCATCTCCTGAGGGCAGGGCAGGAAGGCTTTCTCCCCTCCAGAGTCACTCTCAGGACTCTCAAGAGGCTCCTTGTGTTCCTTGCTCTCCCAGGGCTCAGTGGGATGAGCTCAGGGTCTCACTGGGGCCTTCAGGGGACTCCGGTCTGGGTCAGGTTTTGCTTGTTGGTGGCCAGTTTCCCATCAGATGGTGAATGGTCTGTGCTGAACCTTCCTGGGACTCTGCAGCTTGTGCCAGGGCTGATGGCAGGGGAAGGTTTGTCTGGAGGGCCTTGGGAGCTGCCAGGAGAACACAGGGGACAAGCAGGGACAGTGTGTGCCAGGGACCAGCAGGGACAGTGTGTGCCAGGGACCAGCAGGGAGTGCAGCTCACACTGTCAGGCATGGCCTGACCAGGGTGGGGTCACCCCGAGATCAGGGACTGAATGTCTGCTGTGAGCCAGGAGAGCTCTGCAGCCCAGGGACACAGCAAGTACAGGGAAAAGAGTCTGAGCACTGACTCTTCTGACCCCAGGGAACTCCCCCAGGAGGATTCAGGGCAGCTCCAAGCCCCTCTGGCATGCCTGGAAAAAGGTGGGCACATCTGAGCCCTTCCATGGCCCTGCAGAGCCTGTGTGGGATGGGGTCAGTGCAGGGAGCACCATCAGCTGCCTCTGTGTCCCAGGCTGAGCAGCAGAGCCCAGCAGAGGCAGCCCAGAGCCCCGGGCAGCACAGCCCCCGTGCTCTGCAGAGCAGCAGGCCCAGCTCAGGCTCTGGGGAGCAGGGCAGGGCTGCAGCAATGACTGCTCAGGCCAGCACAGACATGTTCCCTTGGGAAAGGCTCTGGGGGCAGCTGGCACGGGCCAGGAGCAGAGCAGGAGCCTGGGGCTGCAGAAGCTGCCCGAGCTGAGCATCTGCTGATCATTCGAGACACAGAGTGGCTGTCCCTGACCTCCAGTGCCTCCAGTTCCTGCTGCAGGGCCAGACAGGGCTGGGCTGCTCTGCAGGGCTGGGGCAGGGGCAGGGAGAGCTGAACAGGGCAGTGCCAAGGAGAGGAAAGCACTGGATCTTTGGGCATATATATTCCTGGAACTTTGGAATGGTCTCCATAGTTCCATGAGGCTCCACAATGTCAGAATTTCCCCTTGGTTCCACATGGCCCCCTTGGTGTCACAATGAACACTTGGTTTCATGGAGTCCCACAGTCTTACTATGGTTCCCTTGGTTTCAAGAGGCTCTGCAGTACCACAATGGCCCTTTAGTTCCATGATGCCTCACAGTGTCCAAATAATCTCCATGAGATCCCACAGTGTCACTCTGGCCCCCTTGGTTCCATGTGGCCCCACAGTGTCACTCTGGTCCCTTTGGTCACACCCGGCCCCACAGTGTTACAAGGCACCTTTGCTTCTGTGGGCCCTCAGTCTCTGTTTTGCTGGTGGGCAGGGTCAGCACCAAAGACACAGACACCAAGTTCAGGAATTGTGTGATTTATTGTAATGCAAAACTGCAAAGAATCACAGAAGGAGCAGCTCAGTAATGCACCCAACCATCACCACCAAAGACTGCCTGCAGTGATTAAGAAAGATCCAGCCCCAGTTACTCTCAGCCTTTCCCATCTCCCAGATCCACACAGCAGCTGGGGAAGCTGTCACAGCCAAGGGCTGCAGAGCCACTCTTGGACACTGGGAATTCCTGCAGGTGCCTCCAGCCACAGGTGAGGCTCCAACCCCGCTGTGAGAGGGCTCAGCTCTGACTGTGCTGAATGAACAAACCAACAGCAGTGCTAGTGCAGGAACATCTGGTTTCATTCTCCTCCTGGTTCCACCCAAAGCCTGGCCAGGGCTCAGGGAGGAACCAAGGGAGCTGACTTTCACCATAAAGCCCCAAACAAAGCCAGATGGGGCCTTGTCTGGTTTCTAAATAGAGAAAGGTATATCTCTGTTTCACTAATGGACAGATAGATACATGATATTGCTAATACTGCTTTGTTAATTAGCAGGTACAAATAACCTTTGGTTGGAAGGTTTATCCAGACGTCACCTTTGGCTCAGGGCCTGTTGTCCAGGCCTTGGTACTTTATCAGGACCTTTGACCTAGAGATGAACTACAACCTTCTTAACAATTCTGTTGAAAACAGAGTTTAGATTAAGGTATTAGGCATAAAGGCATCATGTCTTGTTCTTCAATTAAATGTTGTTCAAGTTCATTACTCAGAGCTATAATTAACATTCCTTTTAAAACATGCCTAATTAGTTGCTATTATCCACCTAATTTATCAAATCCCCCTTTTCTCTTGAGACTGTCTCTTTTTATACAAGTCTCAATATGCCATTTTCCAGCACAGTGTTACAACAACTGTAACATGGAATCGTATTACACCAAGTGCACACAGTGCAATGATTACAGTGACTGCCACAAATGCATTTTGTACTGGCCTCCAATTTGGCAGTCATAAAGCCAATCCCACCAAGATTTTTTTCTTTCTGACACTCCTCTACTGCTCTTTCTATCAAGGTGATTCCTGATTGTTGGACTTCAAACCCAGCACTGATAGAAGTGCAACATTTCTGTCCTAGAATAGCCCAGGTTCCTCCTTGGTCAGCAGGCAGATAACCCAAGGCCATGCAGTTCTGTGGAGCCTCATTCGTGTTTGTTGGAGCTCATGGGATGGGCTATTCAATGTTTTAATAGTATAATTTGCTACTTCTTCTGATATTTGATTTAGCTCATTAATGTAAACTCCATAGCATGAGGCAGTGCACATGGGGCACAGAGTGAACCAGAATCTTTTGCTTTCTGAAATCCAAGGGACTCTTTTGGGGGAAAGATGTTCTCTTGGCCCCAGTTCTTCCCTGTGTTTGTTGCCGAAGTACCCTAAAGGGAGCCACCAACATTGCCTGGAAACAGGAGCCAAACCATCCTTTAGGAAGCCATTTATGCACAGTCTCCAACACACCCAGCAGGTCCCATTCCCAGTACCAAAGTTCTGATTTCCTATTTCGCACTGTGGGCTGCTGATGGATCCAGGCTCTTTCCTGTGCTCCTGTTGTGTCCCCAGTGCCTTCGGGCCAGAGGAGTTTTGCAGTGGCCCTGCAGCTGAGAGTGGTGTGACACTGACCCTGACCAGCTCCAGCACCCCAAGTTCTACTGACATTGGGAGTGATGGTAAAGCACAGAAATCCTCTCACACTGTGGCCTCAAACTAACAGGGTTTGGTTTCTCCTGAAGGGAAATCCTGGTGAATCCTGTAAAACTGATAATTGTATTTTATGCTCCACAGCACAGTTTTAACCATCCCTGTACTGGCTCTTTTATGACTCAGAGCTGATGGACGGAGTTCTGGCAACCCCATGGGGTGGGCCCTCCGAAGGAATCCTATTTCTCTCAATATTCGTTGAGAACATTTCCAGCAATTAGTTACACTGAGTATTTTGGCTGCTTTGATCTTTAAATTTTCTTAGAATTTTATGACCAATCCCTTGGTGAAACTTAAGAGGCTTTTCTGGTCATCTTGGAGCCATTTACTGTCTTCCTAAGTGTTTTAAGTATTTTTCTGCACTCCAATGTATAGATTGGTGCCCCCTGTCTACTATTTCTCCCATCATTCTTTGGGAACTATTACTTGTTCAGAAGGGGTGACTGCCCATCCACCAGGGTGATGAAGTCTAGCTTATAATGCTTCACTTAACTGATAATCTTTTACACCATATTCTAGCTTAACACATGGTACACTGATCTCTTGTTGTGGAACCAAAATATGGATGCCTTTTTCTGCAGCCTCATTAGCCACCCTGTCAGGCAAGTAATTTCCCTGTTTTGGCCCTATTTTACTTGTCTGGTGTGTTCCACAGTGCAGAATTGCAACTTCAGCTGTTTTTTTTACTGCTTCCAGCAAGTATAATATTTGTGTCCCGTGTTTGATTGATGAACCTTGTGCTAATAACAAACCTCTCTCCAGATTGCCCTGTGGGTAAGCACTAAACCAAAAGCATACTTAGAATCCATCCAGATGATCAGCTTCTTTCTTTCTCAGTTCCAATGCCTTGGTGAGAGCAACCAGTTTGGTCTTCTGCACTGAAACATCTGATGTTAGAGCCTTAGATTTAAGTCTTTTGTTCAGCCTAGTTACCACATACGCAGATATGTTTTCCTTTATGAACAAAACTACTTCTCTCCATGTATAGCACCTAGTCTGGGTTCTCTATCAGGCTGTCCTTCAAGTCCAGTTGGCTGGAATAAACTTTTTGTCCCAGAGCCAATTTAGGAGCTTCCTGAATTGACAGCACCGTAGCTGTGACTGCTCACAAACAGCTGAGCCATCCTTGGCATAAATGAATTGCAATAGTTACATATCCTCTGAACAGAGAGAGACATGGTTCTCTCAGGAAAATCCTGGGAAGCTGTGTAGAAGCTGTGGGAAACTTAGAGGAAAGAATTCAAACAATTATTATCTCTCTTTCTGTAACCATTATTTATAGATATGATTCTCCAGAGTGTGCAATTCATAGTTCACCAATAGTGTGAGAGAAGATTCCTAAAGGCCCATCAGGTCTTAGGTCCACCATTGTTTCCCCAAGAACTGTAGATTTCTAATAATCAAGTGTCTTTTCATGCCTTCTGATGATGGAGTCTCTGTATCACCTTTGGCTGTCCCTGATACCCCTTTGGTGATAGTGAATAATTGAAAAGATCTGGTAGCATCCGGCAAGCCTAAAGCTGGAGCCCTCATCAGTGCTTTCTTGTTTGAATGAAGCAACATTCCCAAAACTTGATCTCTGCATTCAATTTTTCCTAAGTTCCCTACTAATAAAGGTTTCAGAGAGTTAGGCAAGTACAAAAATTGATGAGTTATCCATAGTTTTCCCAGTGTGAATTTAATTGTTAAACAAATGGGAGGAATGTATCTTTACAAACTGTGAGTCTGCCTGTAGACAAAACCAGACACTGGCAGGTCAAAGAAGCAACAGGGGGAACCAAACATTTCGGAGGAATGCTACTAATTGACACAACTATTGCTTATCCAAGGCCGTGTTAAATCCCTGGACTTAGAAAAGAAGAACAGAGGTACAAAGAAAAAGAGGGGTGCACATAAGGAGCAGATATGTATTACGGGATTCAGGAAGTCTGTACCTCTCAAGTATCTCAGCCAATGGGGAAAGACAGAGGGTAATGTGGATGGGAAAACAGCATTGAAAAGCAGGTTGTGTCCTCAAAAAAAAAAGGAGAGATCCAAGGATAAACGTGCAGTGGTCTCTCCTTTGTTCAAATAAAATTACAGGACGCTTTTGTCTCCTTTTTGGACATAAACCTCTGGCATTGTGAAGTTTGCATTGCACAGTGGACTTGAAAAAGGGGCATGTTTCACAAGTCCCAGTGGCACTGACAGTTGTGATGGAATCATCACTCACCTTCCCTTGCGTATTTAATATAAAATAAACAGCTCCTGTTACTAAAACTTCCTGTTTTTCCTTTCCCAGTGTAGCTGTTACCACAGGCTCTGCTGGGGATGAAACCTCATGTCCCCTTCACAAGTACCCAGCTATTGCCATGAGGGAGTTTGGGGATGTCCTGGGTTTTAGGTGAGGACACTTCTGCTTCCAGTGTCCCTCCTTTTTACATTATGAGCATTGGTTTGTTCCCAGTCTTCCTAATGAAGGTCAAGGAACTGAACTCCTTTGCCTGCCATGAGACCCCTTCCTCCCTGGGGGCAGTGGTCCTTTGCTGATTCCTTTTTCTTCAGCTGATACTATTTTCTATTTACTCACTTCCAGCTGGTTCTCCTTTGATTTGTATGGACTGCCCATGCAATATGAAGTAGTTTATCAAAAAGTGTCTGTTTCATGGATTTCCTGTAGTTTTATTCAACTATTATCAAGGGCTATGCCATGCAAATAAGAGCCAGATGACTTTTACCTTCCTCATGAATTTCTTTTGCCTTTATTGCTTTCTTATCTGTGCCTGCAACCAGCCTTCTTAGTCCTCTATGCACTGGGCTTTGCAACTGCATTTGAACCTTCTTTCTCTTGATAATCTAAATGCTTAGAGCAGACGTGTCCCATGCTACACATATAACAAGAACATTTAATAATTTTCTTTTTATTTTCCTTCTCTAAAGCCTAAATAAAAGGATCCAAAGGTGCTAAATTAATTCCACAATCCTTTTGCTACTCAGGGTGATTTCTCAAAGTGAGAAACATTTCAGTATACATCACTTAATGTCATTTTGTTCTTGATGCAAGAATAACATCGGTTGTAGCAGAAGGTTCTTGTCCCACCACCCATTGCTCACTGTCATCTCTACCAGCCCATCCCATCATTCCAGAGGCTGGTCCATCACAGGGGATGTCATAAATCCACTCAGTGCCTGCTTCTTGGCCAGGTGTCTCTGTAAGGTTGTTTTGGCAATGAGTACCATTGTGTCTAGGTTTAGAGTAAATTTGGGGAAGAATTTTTTAAAAGAGTTCTGGTGGGAAAAGCAGATTTAATTGGCTTCTCTTTTCAACTGGTCTGGGAGGAAAAAATACTTCCTTGGAGAAAGGTGGAAAAAACCTGTTTATTAAACAATAAAACTAAAATAATATCAAACAATGAGACCTCTTGCTACCTTAAAAGAGATGACAAATTGAGAAAACCCTGTCCCAAGGTTGCAGTTCACTCAGTATCTGATCAGTCCCTCTGGTGCTGGAATTGTCACAGGTCAGACCTGGCCTGGTGGGCCAGAAATGTGAGCTCCTGGTGCTCTCCTGGGTGTTCAGTCCAGTGAGGGTTTCAAGAGGTCCAAAGAAAAGGAAAAAAAAAACCCACATTCCAGGGAACTTCTTTGCCTCAGCTAGCTAACACTAACTAAAAAGCAAAAGAAGAGCTCTGTCCCGCTGTCTGTCCACAGACAACAGTCCAGGAGGAGGAATGTGGGAGAGTGAGAGCAGTGTCTGGAGGAAAAAAAACAGTGCACTTCTTCTTTCACTCTCTGCAATAAGTCTTAAAGATGCAAAACTTACTATTCAGCATGAACAGAACAAGACTATTGGGGATAAAAGCATCATACAGCCAACCCAGGACACATTGTCTGATTAAATTCTTTCATGGGGCACCGTGTGCCCCTAGCACTCATTTCCAAGCCCAGGACAGTGTCCCAGGCAGTGACATGGGACACAGGGTCTGTGATACTGCAGTCATCCAGTGGCTGTTCTCACCATCATAAGCACACAGCACTTGCTGTGGTGGGATTGGGGTACAGTCAGTCTGTCAAGCCTCCCCATACTTGTATTCCAGCCCTTGTGAGCAAAACCCTCTCTAAAAAGGTTTTTTATTTGGGAGGTGAAAAATTCTTTTATTTGATATTTCTGAGCTCAAATCCTCCCTAAATGAGTGTTTCTCAGCTCCCTAAATTTGTGTTTCAGATATCAAAACATCCTAAAATGGGTGTTTCTAAGCCCGAAATCTCTAAATTCCTTTTTCTGGGCTCAAAATATCCCTAAATTGCTTCCTTTGAGACTCAGAGCTCCCTAGTTTTTTCTTCCCCAAGCCAAATAACCTCCCAAAAAACAGTGTTCTGGAGCCCCAAAGCCCCCAAATTTGCTCTTTTTCAGCTCCAAAGTTCCTGAAATCACCGTTATGGCCCCAAAGCTGCTGAAATAAGGATTATAAGCCATGCAATTCCCAAAATCAGTGTTCCAGAGCCCTGACGCCCCTAACCAAAGCCCTGTGCCTTGTCTGCCCCTGGGGTTCACTCCCAGCACTCTCGGTGCCCTCCCGGGGCATTCCGGTGCCCTGGGAGGCTCCAGGAGCCGGGAGGGGCCGCTGGCTGCGCCCATTTCCCACCCCAGCCAAGGAGCTGCTCCCTGATCGGAGCATTTTCACTTTCCCTTTCCAGGCATGTAGAGGATATCGATGTAAAACCAAAATAGGAGATGTTGAGGGAGGAGGGAGGAACCCGTGGGGGTGGGAATGGGGGCGGACAGGGTGAGATATAACCGGGACGAGTCCACGGTGCTCACACCCCAGCACGGAGCTGCCTCTTCCCCGCCTTGTCCCAGGTAAGCGCTAGCCCCTTGCTCCAATGTTTCTGCAGGGCTTGCTCTTTCTGCTCCTGAAATTGATGTTTCTCAGCCCAAAAGCTCCCAAAATCGCTGCTTTGGAGCTCCAAAACTCCCTAAATGGGGACTAAACAAAAAGAAAAAAAAAAGATTTTTGGGAGCCCAAAAGCTCTCCGAATCATTCTTGCTGATCTGAAAATATCCCCAAATCACTCTCTCTGATTCCCAGAGCTCCCGACATGATTTTTTCCTCAGCCTTGAACTCCCCAAATCAGGATTTTGTAGGCCAGCAAGTCTCTAAATTGGTGTTTCTCAGCCACAATGCTGCCTGAAGTTTGGGTTTGTTCAGAGCCCAAAATCTCACTAAATCAGGGTTTGGGACCCCAAAGCTCCATAAATTACTGAGTCCCAAGGCTCCCAAATGTGCAGTTTCTTAGCCCAAATGCTCCTGAATGGGAGTTTCTGAACCCCTGAGAACCCAAATTTGCTTATTTTGATCTCAGAAGCTGCCTACTTTTTTTTTTCTTTTTCTTTTTTTTTTTTTTTTTTTTTTTTTTTTTTCTTTTTGAGCCAATCCCATCCCTAGGTGGTTTGGAAGGCTGTGCCTGAGTGCTGGTGGAATGCAGTGGAAAGGGAGAGGCTCTGCCAGAGGAGGGTCAGGGAGGATGAGGATGGGAGGTGAGAAGAGCAGCTGGGATACCTGGAGATCCTCAACAGGATGGGCAGAGGCTGAATTGTGTGAGTGAGCAGTGCAGGGGTCAGAAAAGGGGGAACACTGCCTTGGCAGCTCAGAAACTCCCTGATCATCAGGGAGAGTGGGCAGAAGAGCTCCGGGGGCAGCCTGGGGGGTCTCCAGGCCAGTGAGCAGGTTCCCATGGGAATGGCAGCTGCCCTGGCACCCATGGCCAGGCAAAGCAAAGGGCGCCAGCAGCGTGGGGGATCTGGGAGCGATGGCTCAGCAGAGCTGCCTGGTGCGTGAATAGGGGGGGCTCACGGGGACCTGGTCCTGCCCCACAAGGAAGGGCTGGCCAGGGATGTGCTCCTCAGTGCCAGCCTGGGCTGTCACAGCCAGGAAATAGTGAGGGGCAGGGACTGAGGCAGCAGCAGAGCACAGAGCTGGGGCTCCAGAGGAGAAGCTTTGATGAGCTGAACCAGGTGGTGGCCGGGGCAGCAGCTGCAGAGGGTTCCCACCGCCACGATTTCCTCCCTCCCCCTAGCACCTCCTTTCTCTGTTTGACACCGATTTCCTGTAAATGCCTGTCAGGAAATCTGAGAGGGGGCAGGAATGGTTTCTCCAAGAGCCAGGAGTAAAGCACTCATCTCCTGAGGCTCTGGCTGAACTGACTTAGCTCAGCCAGAAAAGGCAGCGCTTGGGAGGTGAAGCACACGAGCCAGCAGCAAAGCAAGGCAGCAGCACCCGGGGCTGTGTGAGCAGGAGCCAAGCCAGGGGAAGGGCTGACCCTCCTGCCCAGCACATTCACACCGCCCCCGCCCAGCCACAGGGGGCTGTGGCACTCGGGAACCACTGCCCTGGGGTCACTGGGGTGGCAATCCTCCTCCAGCTGTCCTTCAATCCTGGTGGGATTTCCTTAAGATTGTCAGTGTCTGCAGCAACAAAAGCCACAACAAAAGCGTGACCCTGCCCAAACAGAACTGTCTGCAGCAGAGCAATCAGCAATCTGCGGCCACCCCTCTGGGCAAGGCCAGTGCAATCACTGTTGGCAATGCACAGCGGTGCCACCCCCTCCTCACAAGGCTTCCCAGGCAGTGACCGTCCCTGGGCTGGGCACTGCTGAGGGCCCTCAAGTGCTGTGTCCCATTCTGCCAGAGGGCACTGAGTGGGAAAAGCTCCTTGGACCATCCTGGGGCCTTCACTGGTCTTTGCTGAGGTTTGAAGAAGCCCTGTTGTCCTCCAGAGCCCCCAGGGCTTTCAGTGTCTTTGTCTCATCAAGGCCCAGCTGTGCAGCAGAGAGTGGGGGAACAGTCAAGAAGGGTTGGAGGGAGACCACAAAGTTAATATTTCATAGAATTCCCATTCAAAGTCCATTGTCCCTTCCCACCCACTGTCTACAGACACTAATCCAGTTCCTAATTCATTCCTACAGAGAGAAAAAATTGTCAATTCAGGCCTTACTTATTTATTTAATAAGTTTGTAGTCTGACAGCAAAAATTGTTGTCGTGGCTTTTGCTACACATTAAATTGGAGAAAAATTAAAAAGTAAGTAGCATCTTGATTAGGCACAGCCTGGATGCCATGGAAACATTATGGCAAATTCTTTGTTTCTTTGATCTTGGCTGATCAGAAAAATTTTTAGTCTGAATATATAATGAATAATTATTTCATGGAGTGGGTAGAACTTAGTAATTTAAAATATAAAAATGAAAACAATAGCTCACCCTAGCACCCCAGACAAAGCATAAGGAGATTTCACCACCTGTCTTACAATCCTCCTGGATTTAACTCAAATACTGGTACTAATGTTGTATCAAATTCAATGCATAATTCAAAAAGTCTAATTTATTTAGCCTCTGTTGGCAGACCAGGCTCTGTTGGTCTCTGGGCAACAGAGCCATCACTGGCAATGCAGAAGAGAGAGTTTCTTCCTTTTGGATTTTTTTTTCCTGGCCATACTTTTTCTTTCTCCTCTCTCCCCCACCTTCATTTTCTTTTTCCTTCTCCTCCACTCGCCTGTCTTTCCCCTTCATTTTTCCCCCTCCAAGTTCCAACTTTTTACCACAGGATTGGAGATCTGGCCCTGTATAAAATAATTTTACTGTCTAAAGCAGTTGTCAGGGCTCCTTCTAAATATGAGAGACAGAGAGAACAATTTGTCTCTGACTGTGGGAAGTGGGGTGACCCCTCCCTGGAAGCACAACCATCTTTCCATGAGAGGTGGTCTGAGCTAATGTTTCTGTTCATCAGTTACCAGAGGAACATCCAGGACAGTTCCATGTGCACATCATCTATTCATTGTTACTGTTTGAGAAGCCATCACGCTATTGCTCTGCTTTCAGGAGAAAACCCCTCAAACTCTGCGTGTTTTATGCCATTTATATGCTTTCCCTCCTTTCAGACCAGAACAAAAGAGCAAAAAGGAGGAGATGGAGCCGGGTTCAATCCTGGTGTGATAAATAGGTATGATTCGTGCTGATAAAATTGAAACAATAATCAATATTGGTACAGTAATTATATTAATTATTATATTAATTGGGAATAATAAAAATAGTTAAAAGTGGTAATGCCAAAGAAGAGAGGGAGAGGAAGGGCTCCACCCCCACCCCGGTAGATGTTCACAAGGACAGGAGGAAAGAAGCCGAAGATATAGTTGCTAAAAATGAGTAGAAAGGAAGCAAAACCTGGTTGGGTCCCAGAAAATGCTAATTATAAGGGATTTATTGCCTTGATATGTAGATATAGTGATATGTTAGTTTTGGCTTACATTGTACTGGCTTGGTACGCATGTGTAACCCAAAGGTGAATTAAAGGACACAGAGGAAGATTACGAAATCTTCATCAGACGACCCCCAAAAGACTTGTGCGACCACCGAACTGAGTGGTGGAGCATGCGCGGTAAAGGTGGTGATGAGGGCGGAGATAGAAATATGATGAACCGAAAATAGGAGGAGATGGTATTAACCCATGGCACATAAGGGGGTAATTTTTCCTTGGCAAGCTTGTACGTGAGGTGGCAAGGGTCCCAGAGCCCTGCACTCCGT
This sequence comes from Geothlypis trichas, assembly GCA_009764595.1. Classification (NCBI taxonomy): domain Eukaryota; kingdom Metazoa; phylum Chordata; class Aves; order Passeriformes; family Parulidae; genus Geothlypis; species Geothlypis trichas. Next base: position 97,285 of record WSPJ01000045.1, read on the forward strand.
ACCCCACGGTTATCTTTTGCTTATGCGCTATTATTTGAACCAAATTATCCCTTATTTATGTATTTTCTAAACTATTTAATTAAAATTGTTGCTATTCCAAATATTGTTTAGGGTTTTTTTTATGAAGGGATAATTGGGCAAACATAACAATTTGGTGCCGAAACCCCGGGACCCTCTTAACCCCGGGGGGGTGGATAGTTCCTGGGAAAGAGCTCCCCACCAGACTTTTAAGTGGTCCCAAAGCTAGACCATTCTCCCTTGGGGAAAGAGAGTCTTTATTACAATAACGCATAAGCAAATTAGTTATTAAAAGCGTGCAAGAGAGGCTCCCATCAGAGTGCCGGCTTATAGGAGAGAGTACCCATAGAAAACTTCTTTGTGCACGAAGACCCTCGTGAGAAAAGGAGGCTGTGAGTATAAAGCACCCCTGGCATTTCCTGTCTGATGCCTTCAGTTCGACCCGTGGGACAGCCATGGGCTCTGGGGCTGTGACTTCTCTTGGGTCCCTGCTGGCACTTCTCTATTTCTAATCCTCAGTGGAACTCTTTTCCTCACCCAGGTCTATCCTCCCCTTGAACACCAGGAAAGCTTTCTTGACATGCAGTAGCTTTGGCAAGGGGCTCCTTAATTCAGTCCAGGTCCTCCTCCTTCTCTGGAACATGGCCAAAGAAAACAGAAAGTCACAAGGAGCAGACAGCCCAGGGAAGTGGAGTGCAAGAAAGAGGGAGAGCAGAGCACGGCAGCGAGCTGTGCCCTGAGCAGACCTTTCCTCACTCCTGAGCAGTCCCCGTTTCTGCCTTCACCTCGTCCCTGCTGCTCTGATGGATGTGCTCAGAAGGGACAGGTGGCTTTGTTGGAAGGGTCAGCAGGGCCCTGCTTTCTGCAGCCAGCTTACAGAAGAGGATATTGAGGAAACTTCCCAGTCTGACCCTTCCCAAGGCTCTCTGACCATCACACTCCAGCCACCACAGGTGTTCAGTGCTGGGACTGGAGCCCCTCCACAGCAGTGGCTGCAGTGCCCCAATGGGCCCTGCTGGACTCCCCACACCCAGCCCCTGTGTCCTCCCTGGTTCCAGCCCAGGTTTCCCAGAGCAGTCTCAGCTGTCTGATTCCATAAAGCCATTTAATCCCAGTGCAGTGACACAGGAACAGCCTGAGCTGTTCCCCCAACAAGGGAGCCCCTCAGTTTTATCCCCTCACAGTCTGCATGCCCAAGGCTCAAGTCTGGCTCTTCCTCCTGGGCCCTCAGCTCCTGCTGGGTCTCTCAGTGTCCCTTCCCCAGCGGTGCCAGCACCTTGGTGCCCTTTGTTGGGCTCTGTTGGCCGTTCACGAGCTCGTCACTTGGGCTCCCACCTGGAGCTCAGCTTGCATCAGGCACTGCAGCTGCCCCAGCCACCTGCACCAGGTGTGTTCACAGCCAGGAGAGGGGAGAGTGGGAGTGAGATGGTTTCAGTTTTGTCTTTGTTACCTGGCTTGCTGCTGTGTTGGGAATTGCTGAGAAAGCAATCATCCCCATGCATATCCCATGGTGGCAACTGGAGAGGGATGTCCCAGGCTTTATGTGAGCTCTTCAGTCGTATTTTTTCCTCCTGTCCAGTTGAGGAGGGGGAGTGAGAGAAGTTTGGTGGGCATCTGGCAGCCAGCCAAGGTCACTTGTCCTTTCTCCATAGATTTCTTCATAGCTGGTCAGGATAACCTCCAGGATTTGAGTCTGAAGGAATGGAAAATAGTCCCTTTCCTTTGTGGAAAATTGTGGCTGGGGTTGAACACCAGGCTCTGCACTCTGCAAAAGCAGAAAGTCTTAATTTTGACCAAGGAAGATGATGTATGTGTCTGTGAGAATTCTCAGAGCTCCAGAGCAGACAAGATGCATTAGGGACCATCTGGGAGTACAACAGAACATCTTACCAACTGCAGTATCTTCTCCAGTGCTGTGCCCACCACAGAGATTTTGACCCTTTTTCCTTGCTTCACAGAGTTGTAGTGGATTTGTTTTGCCTATTTAAGATTTCCCCAGTTTTGAGATATTCCTGGCCAATGCACCAAAGAATGTGGTGGGTTTGGTGCTGGCCAATCACCAATACACTCACTTCCTGCTGTGAGATAGGATTAGGAGAAAGGCAAAGCAGGCTTAAAACTTTAAAAAGGTATAAATAAAATTTTATTAAAAGCAACTAAAAGAAAAGTAAAAAGAATCAAAACAAACCCCTCAGAACACTTCTCTTCCCCCCACAATCTTTTCTTTCTCACTGACAATGTAAAGAAACCAACCCTAAAACTTCCAGTCAGTTTACCCCCTCTAAAATAGTCTTTCTTCAGTTCACTGAGGGAGAGAAGTCCCTCTTGTTAAGGTTATGGAGACTTCTCCACGAGAGGAAAGGAAAGTTCTCTCGTGGCTCTCAATTTCATCATGAGTAGCAGCCACTGGGGGAACCTTGCCATCGTGAAGCCATTGCCACAAGCCTTCCCACAGCTTGTCAGTGGCCATGTCGACTTATGGGATATTGTTTTAAAGATGAGCTGTTCAAAGGCAAAAGTTCTCATTATCTATTTCTAAAATCATCTTCATCCCTGGGGACAGAAATCTTCTTCTCCTGGAAGCACATGTGATATATGATAGAGATAATTCATGCTATATAAGTAAATATATGTGTGTATAAAATATTATAAAAGTTATACTTTTAACCACTCTGGCTAAGAGCAGAGTTCTATTCAAATTGTAACCAGTTCCCAACAGCGTTAAAGATTATATCAGGCCTGTTAATGTATGAATGAGACCATCCCTGACAATCATGGACAATTTCCCTGGCATCTATACCTAGGAGATAATATCGAAGCCTTCCTGGCCCATGATTAATTAGAATGTCTCAAGAATTTCACGAGACCCACACCCGTCCTGATTGCATCTGTGGTACTCAGGAACTGGTATCAGTCTATTATATGTGAATACAGACTCTGCCTGGGCACTCAGACATTCATCTGAATCTCTGGACCCATCTTTGTCTAGTCCAGCACATCTATAGATATTGCTTAGCATTTCAAAAGATGTATAAAAAGATGTAGTCATCTTTGCCTCAAGCAGAATAAACTGTATATAAGCTAGATGCTAGAAGCGCTCGAAGTGAACGCCTGAGGACACGCTGTCACTTTGTCAGTGTAACCCGGTTTCACCCAGCACCTGTACCTGGGACTGATGCTGTCTTAGCTGTAGTAGTTGCTCGAAATTCTTTTTTTTTTTTTTATAATTGACCCAATAAATCATTATTAAATTTTTCATAAATTTAACTATCGATTTAATAATTTATAACACACAGGACCACTCTCTTCCTCTGTTCAAACCTCTCATGGGATCACAGCTATTTCAACATCTGCTTATCTTAGCATGGAGGCTTTTGCTTGATATCAATTTGAACACTTTCATCTCCCCATAGTTTCATGTGTTATAGGAAAAAGAGTATTTTCTCCATAGCTTACAAGAGGATTTCAGCTCCAAAAACAAGGCATGTCCTTATTCCCTTCCATCTGGGACTTAGCTCCTTCCTCACTGACCTCGATGTCTTCATGGTGCTCCTTTCCCTTCTTGCATCTTGTTCCTTTCTCTCACTCGAGGGAGGATTGAAGCACTGAAAGGGTTGACATCATACCTGAGGCTTACCTGCCCCGCCGGTAACTCGTGGCTGTGCCAGGATCGGCCTCGTGGTTGGTCTTTGGTTTTTTCTGTGTTCAGTTCCAGCCGCAGCGCCACTCCGCAGGGGCTGCAGGGCTCTCTGGCCTCAGCGGTGCTGGGGAAGGGGATTTGATGATAACATCGCAGCCAGGGCCAGCCCTGCTCCGGCCCGGGCTCCGCAGCCTCCGCCCATTCCTGCCCGGCAGCTGCTGGGGCCCGGCCCGGCCAGAAGCGGCGGGCGGCCCGGGGAGGGGGAAAAGGGCCCGGGCGGGGCAGGACGGCCCAGCCCGGCCTGGCCGAGACCGGGGAGCGGGGCCAGGCCCGCCACCTCCTCAGCCCGCCACCCTCTCACCCACCGGAAAGGAAAGAGAGAGTTCTCGGGCTTTTTAGTCTTTAACATGTGTGCTTTTCAGAGGCGTGTTCAGCTTCTCAGTGGCTGACAGACTGTCAGTTACACAAAAAGCTTTGCATCACTTCCCCAGATTTCCTTCCCATTCGAAACCATGACAAGAGTGAATATTGAAAAAAGGACTCAGGTAACAAGAAACGAGGATATGGCTGATTTTTTTGCTAAGAGTTGTATTAATTTTTCAGACAGTGATGGAAGGGAAAATCAGTAAATTAAAAAACCCTGAGTAGATGAGAGGTTTGAGTAATATAAGGGACATATGTGTCCCCAAAAAGTTCTTAAATGCGCTTTTTAAATCCTTAGGGAAATACCATAGTGAAGCTTCCTCTTTTTCATTTTTCTTTTTCTTTTTAGGTGAAGTAGTGGCTAGAAGAAATGAGCTGGTGGGGGCAAGCTGGGGGAGGCTTTGGTAAGTCCATAAGTAAGAGTGGACTCATGGATCCCATTGTTCTTGTCTGTGGCCATCCTTGGGAACCCTTGGGATGGGATGGGATGGGATGGGATGGGATGGGGTGGGGTGGGGTGGGATGTGTTATGCCTAAGAGAAGTGAGGCCAGTGGAGGTCTCTCCCCTGAACACGTTGCCTGCAGAACCCCTTCCAGAGCACAGCAGAAAGCCTGGCCTTTGGGCTGGGATCAGTTTGGGCAGAGGGGTGACCTCCTTTGACCAGGGACACGTCCTACTCTAGCAGGAGGTGTTGCTGAGCAGAGCTTTGAGGGTCAGGCTGAAATGAATGTGCCAAGGGACAGTGAAGGGGCCTGGGAGGTCCCTCTCCAATCCTGGTGTGAGGCAGAAGAGTCTCACCCTCTTGTGGGTGGCTGGGCTGTGGTGGGACTGGGGCACCTGTGTGGTGCCTGAGTGCTGTGGAAGCTGAGGCAGCTCCCTGGCCCAGGAGAGCCTCAGTGGGCCCAAGGGTCAGGAACCCCCCAGCACTGCTGAGGGGCTCCTGGTCCACAGGACCTCACGGCTCCTGGGCCAGCTGTGGGATGTGTTCTTCCCCAGAACCTGCTCAGTGCAGTCCTGGAGTTCTCTGGGGAAATGTCCTTGTTAAATATCCTGTTTTTCTTTTTGATTTTATTTTCATATATACCTGATGTCCAGGATCTATGGTTCTTAGCTATCTGATTGAGAAATTCCTAGAAATGGTATCCTACGTATTCAGTAAGTGTGCTGGATCCCATTGCTCTTGTCTGTGGCCATCCTTGGGAACCCTTGGGATGGGATGGGATGGGATGGGATGGGATGGGATGTGTTATCCCTGAGAGAGGTGAGGTCAGTGGAGGTCTCTCCCCTGAGCACGTTGCCTGCAGAACCACTGCCAGAGCACAGCAGAAGGCCTGGCCTTTGGGCTGGGATCAGTTTGGTCAGAGGGGTGACCTTCTTTGACCAGGGACATGTCCTACTTTAGTGGGGGGTGTTTCTCACAGTTGGTAATGGTTTCAAAGACATAGCACATCCCTTCTGGGATTTCCTTTCCTTTCTTTGAGCACTAAAGGAGGAATCTCACCCTGGGTTTAGCTACAGGGACAAAAGGCAGAGGCCTTTCTGTGCAGGTGAGTGCCAATCCTTGCCCACACTACCTGGAAACGGAACCCTTCCAAGCAGGAAGGAGATCCAGAAGTCTGTTTTGCATGAGGGCCCCGTGCAGTCAGATCAAGCAATCCCACCTGTCCATAAATTCCCATTTCCAAAGGCCTCCAGCCACTCCTTTGTTACACTGCCCATCCCCATGCAGATACCCAGGACACTGGGATCCCAGGGTGCAGAGATGTCCCAGCAGTGGGCTTTTTTCAGGACAGACCAGGACAGCCTGGAGGAGAGGAGACTAAAAACCAATCTGTAGAAGACTCAAGTAAAGACCATCAAAAAGAAACTTTAAAACAGAGGAGTTCATCATCTGTTCATGGCAGGATGGGTAGGCTCCCCTTCAAACAAGCAATGTCAGTTTCCCACTGACACCAATCCTTTTCTACAGGAGGGACAAATAAGGAATGTAACATGGATGAAGCATTCCAGGAGCTCATGAAAACAATTCAAGCCTTGCAGGAAGATCTCAAAAAATTAGAGGAGTCCAGACAGCGTGAGCATCAGCTCCTCAGAGAGTACCTGGAGAAGAACCAAGGTGAGCAGGACCATTGCCAGTCAGACCTTTTTGTGCTGGGAGTTCTCTCACTGCCTGATACTTGCTAAGGGTCCCCCCTTGAGGTCCTGTCCCCATCTCCTCTCTTTTCCCCTGCCCTTCTCCTGCTGCCCCACTCCTGGTCCCATGCTGGGGCACAATGAGCTCAGCCTTGTTTCCCTGTGGCTGATCAGCAGGGAGAGGAGCTGCCCTGAGCAGAGCCTGGAGGTGTCTGTGGGTGCAGGGCCTGTGGAGAGCAGCTCTGCCTGCAGGAGCTGGTCCTGGCAAGGGGAAGGCTCAGCTGGGGCACAGCCTCCAGGGTGGGCCTGGCTGGCCCCAGACTGTGCCCCTGGGCCTGGCTCAGGCAGGACACAGAGTGTGTTGGGAACAGTCTCTGGCCCAGGGCAGGGACAGCTGAGGGAGGATCGGCCTTCCCTGACCGTGGGTCCTGTTTGTGCTCCAGCTGCAGCCAGCAGAGCCAGGGCAAGGAGCAGCCCAGGAGAGTCCAGGGAAAGCCCTGCAATTCCTGCTGGCTCAAGCCTTTGTGGGCTTGGAACGAAGTGTGTGGCCCACTTCAAATTTGGAGCTCGTCATTTATTGGGCTACAGAAAGCTGGAATGGCATGTTGAAAAGGGATGAAAACTTGCTCTGGGTTTCTTGTCCCCTCCCTGCTAAAAGTGTGAGAGTAAAGGGAAAATCATTTCCAGATTTTGCCTTCATGGCCAACTGGAATTCCTGTGGAGTGAGGATTTCTAAGGGGGAATGAGGAAGGAAAAACCACCCACAGGAGAGTCCTGAGGAGAGGCCCTCAGTCAGGGAGATTAATTCAGAACCTTTGGGCCTGCTTGTGTCAGATAGCTGGTCTGCTGCTCAAGGAGGAAACATCAGTGACCCAGTGATCTTGTTCTTTCTTCATAGGAAACAAAGAGGAAAAAATTGCACAGGCCCTGGAATCCAAGCTGAAGAAGAGCCTCCAGCGCCTTTCCCAAAAAGTTCGGTCTCTGGAAAAAAATGTACAGGAAGGCCCAGAGACCACAAAGTGGGCCCGTCTGATTCTTGAAGCATTCCTGGAGAGGAACCCAGGTCAGCAGGACCATTGCCAGTCGGACCTTTTTGTGCTGAGAGTTCTCTCACTTCCTGATACTTGCTAAGGGTCCCCCCTTGAAGTCCTGTCCCCATCTCTCTCCTTTTCCCCCTGCTCTTCTCCTGCTGCCCCACTCCTGGTCCCACACTGGGGCACAATGAGCTCAGCCTTGTTTCCCTGTGGCTGATCAGCAGGGAGAGGAGCTGCCCTGAGCAGAGCCTAGACGTGTGTGTGAGCGCAGGGCCTGTGGAGCAAGGGGAAGGCTCAGCTGGGGCACAGCCTCCAGGGTGGGCCTGGCTGGCCCCAGACTGTGCCCCTGGGCCTGGCTCAGGCAGGACACAGAGTGTGTTGGGAACAGTCTCTGGCCCAGGGCAGGGACAGCTGAGGGAGGATTGGCCTTCCCTGACCGTGAGTCCTGTTTGTGCTCCAGCTGCAGCCAGCAGAGCCAGGGCAAGGAGCAGCCCAGGAGAGTCCAGGGAAAGCCCTGCAATTCCTGCTGGCTCAAGCCATTGTGGGCTTGGAATGAAGTGTGTGGCCCACTTCAAAGCTGGAGCTCTATTTATTGGGCTACAGAAAGCTGGAATGGCATGTTGAAAAGGGATGAAAACTTGCTCTGGGTTTCTTGTCCCCTCTCTGCTAAAAGTGTGAGAGTAAAGGGAAAACCATTTCCAGATTGTGCCTTCATGGCCAACTGGAATTCCTGTGGAGTGAGGATTTCCAAGGGGGAATGAGGAAGGAAAAAACACCCACAGTAGAGCCCTGAGGAGAGGCCCTCAGTCAGGGAGATTAAATCAGAACCTTTGGGCCTGCTTGTGTCAGATAGCTGGTCTGCTGCTCAAGGAGGAAACATCAGTGATCCAGTGATCTTGTTTTTTCCTCATAGGAAACAAAGAGGTGAAAATTGCACTGGCCCTGGAACCCAAGTGGAAGAAGAACCTCCAGCAGCTTTCCCAAAAAATTAAAACTCTAGAAGAAGATGTAAAGGAATGGCCAGAGACTACAAAGAATGACCTTCAGCTTCTCAGAACAGAGCTGGAGAGGAACCCAGGTGAGCAGAGCCATTACCAAGCAGACTTTCATCTATCTGAAGGCAGAAGGTGCTCTACAGGCCATCCACCCTGTGAGCTCCTCCTGCTCAGCTCCTCAGAGGGCATGGGGAGTGACAGTCCTTCCATGGGGAGCAGCTTCTGTGATCCATGGCACTGAAACACCTCCATGCTGAACTGTTCTCTGCAGGTGGGCAGAGTCCCTCTTCTGTCCCTCACCGTTGCATGGGCTGTGTGCTGGGAGTTCTCTCACTTCCTAATACTTGCTAAGGGTCCCCCCTTGAAGTCCTGTCCCCATCTCTCTCCCTTTCCCCCTGCTCTTCTCCTGCTGCCCCACTCCTGGTCCCATGCTGGGGCACAATGAGCTCTGCCTTGTTTCCCTGTGGCTGATCAGCAGGGAGAGGAGCTGCCCTGAGCAGAGCCTGGACGTGTGTGTGAGCGCAGGGCCTGTGGAGCAAGGGGAAGGCTCAGCTGGGGCACAGCCTCCAGGGTGGGCCTGGCTGGCCCCAGACTGTGCCCCTGGGCCTGGCTCAGGCAGGACACAGAGTGTGTTGGGAACAGTCTCTGGCCCAGGGCAGGGACAGCTGAGGGAGGATCGGCCTTCCCTGACTGTGGGTCCTGTTTGTGCTCCAGCTGCAGCCAGCAGAGCCAGGGCAAGGAGCAGCCCAGGAGAGTCCAGGGAAAGCCCTGCAATTCCTGCTGGCTCAAGCCATTGTAGGCTTGGAATTGTGTGGCCCGCTTCAAAGCTGGAGCTCTGTTTATTTGGCTACATGAAGAACAGACGAGACATTGAGAAGGGATGAAAACTTGCTCTGGGTTTCTTGTCCCCTCCCTGCTAAAAGTGTGAGGGTGAAGGGAAAACCATTTCCAGATTGTGCCTTCATGGCCAACTGGAATTCCTGTGGGGTGAGGATTTCTAAGGGTGGATGAGGAAGGAAAAAACACCCACAGGAGAGTCCTGAGGAGAGGCCCTCAGTCAGGGAGATTAAATCAGAACCTTTGGGCCTGCTTGTGTCAGATAGCTGGTCTGCTGCTCAAGGAGGAAACATCAGTGACCCAGTGATCTTGTTCTTTCTTCATAGGAAACAAAGAGGAGGAAATTGCACAGGCCCTGGAATCCAAGTTGAAGAAGAGCCTCCAGCACCTTTCCCAAAAAGTTCAGTCTCTGGAAGAAAATGTACAGGAATGCCTGGAGACCACAAAGCATGACCTTCAGCCTCTCAGAGCATACCTGGGGAAGAGCAAAGGTAAGCAGGACCATTGCCAAGCAGACTTCCATCTATCTGAAGGCAGAAGGTGCTCTACAGGCCAACCACCCTGTGAGCTCCTCCTGCTCAGTTCCTCAGAGGGTATGGGGAGGGACAGTCCCTACCTGACCAGAGGCTCAAAGAAGCTAACTGTAGTAATGGGATACACGACCACAATCCATCCTGACTAAAGTCAGATTTTCTGAGCCTCTCAGCTTTTGTGACCTGTGACACTGAAATTCCTCTGTTGCTGAGGTGTTCTCTGCAGGTTCTCAAAGCCCCTCTTGGCTCTCTTTGAACAGTTTGTGTAGGTATGGCCTGACACGACCTGACACGTGGTTAAAGTGTCCAGATCCACCTACCCACTCACCTTTCTTGTGACAGAGTGTTGTCTCCCACAGCTCACAGATGCTGTCTGTGGAGATGGAGAGAGATGATTCCTGCTCTCCATCCTGCCCCCCAGGTTTTTGCCAAACCCTCAGGAATACCCACAGGGCCTATGATCTTTCCCCAGCCCCCCTGCAGTCCAAACCAATTCAAAGAACCTGGTAAGGAATAAGCCCAGTCACCCATCCAAATTCAGGGCTGACCTGCTGAAAAGTAGCTCTACAGAGAAGGACCTGGGGGTTCTGGTGGACAAAGAGTTGTCCAAGAGTCAGCAATGTTGTCTTTGTGGCCAAGGAGGCCAATGGGTGCCTGGGCTGCCTTAGGAAGAGCTTTGCCAACCTCCGAGGGAGGGGCAGCCCCAGAGGGGCACATCTGGAGCTCTGTGTCCCATGCTGGGTTCCTCAGTACAAGAGAAATGTGGAGCTCTTGGGACAGGCCCAACTGAGGAACTACAAAGATGATCAGAGGCCTGGAGCATCTCTCTGGTGAGGAGAGGCTAGAGAGATCTGGGCCTGTTTGGTCTGGAAAAGAAAAGGCTAAGAGGGGATCCCATCAATGGACAGAAGTGTTGGAAGAGTGGGTTCCATCAGGAAGATGGAGCTGGGCAGTTCTTGGTGGTGCTGAGTAATGGGAGGAGAAGCAATGGACAGAAACAGAAACAAAGGAAATTCCACCTAAACACAAGAAGACCTTCATTACTGTGAGGGTAACAGCATAGGGAGCAGTTCTGAGAGAGGTTATGGAGACTCCTTCTGTGGAGAAATTCAAAAGCCAACTAGATATAAATCTGATTAATGGTCTCTGGGAGACCCTGTTTGAGTGGGAGTTTGGACTAGAAGAACTTAAATGATCCCTTCCAGTCTTACCCATTTGGTGATTTGTGAGGGTAGGAGGAGCTTTTTATTCCTCTCTTGTCTCCTCTCCTCTCTCATGAGCAAACCTGAGGTAACAACTGAAGCTGTGCCATGGTGGGGCTGGATATCAGGGAAAGGTTCTTCCCCCAGAGGTGCTGAGTCACTGAACAGGCTCCCCAGGGTTTGGTCGTGGCCTCAAGGCTGCCAGAGCTCCAGGAGCATTTGGACAATGCCCCCAGGCACAGGACGGGATTATTGGGGTGTCCTGGGTAGAGGCAGGAGCTGGAATCAATGATCCCTGTATGTCCCTTGCAGCTCAGGATATTCTATTATCCTGTGATTCTTTCCAGAGTCCATGTGCTCTGGAACCTTGGCAGGTGGACACTTCAGGGAGAGAAGGACCATAGGATTGTGAGGAAGAGCTTCAGGGAATCTTGGGCTCAGGCCTTGTCCCTGTTGGCTGGCTCAGAAGTGCTCAGTCTGTCCTGGTGTGGCTTCTGTTCTGTCAACCCCAGCTTGCCATGAGCAGTGTCCCTTTCCTGGGCAAAGCAGCTCAGGACCTGGATCATTCATACCCCACTATGCTTTGAGGTTGGGTCCTTTTGGCAGGGAAAGGAGATCAGAGGCTTCTTGGACTTTTTCAAGAGCAAAGGCCCAGTGTCATTACTGAGACAAGGTGTCCCCTCAGGGCAGGCAAGATCACTGTCCCAGTGATGCTGGTCCTTCCTCTCAGAAAGGCAGTGGAGCCTGCCAAGTGTCCCCATAGGCAAGTGATGCATAAAAGTGGCCTTTGTTCCCTGGGAGCTCCTTCTCTGTGAAATCCCACCTCCTTTTTAGTCCATGGTCTGGTCATTCCCCTGGCCTCTCTTTCCCATCTGAAAATGGAGAGGCTGAGCTCATCTCCCAGCAGCTTTTAGTACTCCTTGGGCCTCAGAGAAGTTTGAGCCAGGAGCCCTATGTCTGAGAAACAAAATTATCAGACACCCCCCTGATTTATATCTTATTTTCTTTTGGAGACATGAGAGCAGAACTAGTTAAGAGAACAGAGTGAGAGGAGGGGAGTGTGAGGGTGGTGTCACAGCAGATAGTTGGTAACTCTGGATCCCCCTCCAGTGGGTATTAGGGGACACATCTTGAGAAGAATCAAAACCTGGAAGTTACTGTGGACAATGATTCCTGCTCTCCATTATGCCACCCAGGCCATTGCAATGAGCAGATTTTAAGGCACTCTGAAAATACTGCAGTGGGGAAATTTCAGTTGGCACCAGGAAGTAGTCAAAGAGCGGGGTTCTGGTAGGGAAGGTACATCCCTACAGCAGATGAGACCAGTGAAGAGCCCTGCAGCTATAGCCCTTCCCATGGTGT